>CAMRHE010000094.1:6000000-6564301 GCA_947044405.1 Leptodactylus fallax
ATGTCGCATTTGCAGATACCCTAAAGTACCAACACAATGCAAACCCCCAAAAAGTGACCCCATTTTGGAAACTACACCCCTCATAGAATTTATCTAGGGGTATAGTGAGCATTTTGACCTCACAGCTGTTTAGCAGATTTTATTGACTTTGAGACGTAAAAATGAAAAATTAATTTTTTTCCAATAAACCCTCCATTTAGCCCCATAGTTTTAATTTTAACAAGTGGTTAAAGAAGAAAAAAACACCCCACAGTTTGTAACACAATTTCTTCTGAACACAGAAATGTCCCATATGTGGTTGTAATTTGCTGTTTGGGTACATGGTGGAGCTCAGAATGGAAAGAGCGCTATTTGGCTTTTGGAGGGCAGATGTGGCTGGATTAGTTTTCAGGGGCCATGTCGCATTTGCAGAGGCCCTAAAGTATCAATACAATGGAAACCTCTCAAAAGTGACCCCATTTTAGAAACTACCGCATTCAAGGAATGTATCACGAGCTATTATCATTTTGAGCCTAAAAATGCTTCCCAAAAATTAATGTACAAAGTGAAAATTGAAGTTTTTAAAGAAATATCCAATTTCAGTGCCTAATACATTGCGGCCACTTTGTGGCATCAGAGACATGAACTCCTAAAACTATTAAGTGGGACAAAAAAAATTAAATATGTGGGTGTAAACTGCTGCTTGGTCACTCAGCAGGGCTCAGAAGGGATGGAGCACTGTGCTTTTTTAGCTTTTGGATTATAGATTTAGAGGGACTTTCTGGTGGCCATGTTATTTTTGCAGAGCCCTGGAGGTGCAAGTAAATTAGAATTCCCCAAGAAGTGACCCCCATTTTGTAGGGGCAATTTTAGGGTCTCTGCAAATGTGACACGGCGTCCAAAAAAAACAACAATCTAAATATGCGCTCCAAAAGCACATAGCGCTCCTTCACATCTGCGCCCTGCTGTGTGCCCAAATGGCAGTTTATGCCCACATGTATGACACTGGTGTACCCAGGATAACGTACTTAACAATGCCATATGTGGGTATTAACTACTGTTTGGGCACAGAAGGGAAGAAGCGCTATTTTGGTTTTTGGAGCACAGTTTGCTTTTTGGACACCATGCCACTTTTGCAGAGCTTATGAATTGTCAGTAAAGTGGAATCCGCAGACATGTCATCCCATTTTGGAAACTACACCCTTCAAGGGATTTGTCAAGTGGGCTAGCGAGCATTATTAACCCTTAAGCGTTGCATTCTTTTAATTTCCAGAAATGAATGCGCAGCTGATAATGAAGTTAATAATGAAATTTTTTTCATAGATACGACATTTCAGGGCCCGATATGTTGTGCCCAGCTTATGTCTGCACAGACACACACTCCAAAAACTGTTGAGCGGGGATCACGGGCACATCAGCTTTTGGAGTGTTCATCTCTGATACAAGCCGGGCACAACATATTACGCACTGAAATGACGTATTCCTGGAAAAATTGTCATTTTCACCTTTCACAATCAGCTGCGTATTCATTTATGGATAATAAATTATAGCAACACTTGGGGGTTAAAAATACTTACTGTACCCCAGGATAAATTTCTTCAGGGGTGTAGTTTCCAAAATGGGGTGACATGTCAGGGGATTGCACTTTACTGGCATTTCAGCTCTGCAAAAGTGTCATGGTGCCCAAAACCAAACCGTCCAAGTCTGCGCTCCAAAAACCAAACTGTGCTCCAAAAACCAACTTGCGCTCCTTCCCTTCTGTGCCCGGCTGTGCCCAAACAGCAGTTTATACCCACATATGACATTAAGTACGTTACCCTGGGTACACCAGTGTCATACATGTGGGCATAAACTGCAGTTTGTGCACACAGCAGGGCACAGAAGGGAAGGAGCGCTATGTGGCTTTTGGAGCGCAGATTCAGATGTTTGGGATCTGGATGCCATGTCATGTTTGCAGAGCCTCTAAAGTACCAGTAAAGTGGAATCCCCTAGGGAATGACCCCATTTTGAAAAGTGCACCCCTCAAAGAATTTATCAAGGGGTGTAGTGAGCATTAGTATCCCAGACGTGACTGCACAGCAGATCGGGAAAAGTGAATATGTAAGCTGTTTGGAGTACATTGGGTACACTAAATTCCCTACTATTTCGCAGTAGCTCCTATTATTGGAGGGGTCACTCTGGGGGTCACTTCTGGTTTATTATCCCTCGTAAGCTCTAAATCTGGGGTGTGCCCTGATATAAAACCACTAAAGATATATATCAGATAGTAAGGTATGTGTACCAACACCATAGAATGAATTCAAAATAATATAATTTTTAGTACACTAAAAAATAACTTTTATTAATATCCACTAAAAGTATATTTAAAAAAGAAAAAAACACCTAATGTTGAAGATGTCCAGATATAAATGGGGTAATACAAAGGATAAGAGCAGCCTACCTAGAAAAAAAGAGGATAGTGTGGTGAAAACCAGTATTCCCTCACAATCAACCCCTGAATCTAGCATTATAATTCCCAGTCTCTAAATGCCAATTCAGAAGAGGGGAAAAGATTTTTTGAAGGATGCCTCCATAAGAGGTAAAACACACACACATACACACCATCTGACTAGATGTCAGTAAAAGACCGACCAAAGTGTCTAACTAGTCACCACCTTGGGAGCTTACATTACACTCCCACAATTGGCTGCCTAATATCCAAACAAACACCAAAGACGATATATAAAAAATATTTGCCCGCCCTCCCTCCTAGCCTGCCTGACGCGTTTCTGCTGAACTACATCAGCTCATCAGAGGCAAATGCATAAGGACAAAGCAGAGTGCATTAGAAATATATGCAAACTGTCTCAATAATTTAGAGCGTCTAGTTTCTAGCCCGGCCGGCCGTGATGAATGACCGCGAATGCCGGCGCACACAGCCTAACATGATATACGCTAAGCCACACCCCTTAGCAGTCCACGTCATCGGGCGTGCGCCCAACCACCAAGTGCCACCACCCAAAAGATCCGGACAATGCTGCAAGAGAGGAACGCCCACAGAAGGCGTTTCCAAAGAACTTAGAAAGACGCATTATCGCGTCCATAGTAGCGCCCGGACCCTAACATTGCGGTAAATATAGAAATCGGGCCATAGAGATATAAAACATCTTGAGAGATACCAAATGACGCCAGCAAAGGATCTAAACTGGACTATTACGATAACAACATATGTAAATAGAGCTCGATATCAAAAGGAACCACAATGTAGATTTAATAAGCACATAACGCACACATAAAGAGTAAGATATACCAGCGAAAATGGAGATATTATTGGGGAAGACTATATAAAGAATATAAATGGAGATGGACGGGAGGAAAAGGACGTATGGTTAGTATATATAAGAGGAAATAGCCCACATAAAATATCACCAAACAGACAACATGAATAAGAGCGGGATATGACACTAACCAATGAAGGATGAGTAGGATATAAAATTATTAATCATTTACTAGGGTAAACTGTGTCAAACAAAAAAATCCAACGTGCCTCCCTCTGGAGCACTTTCCTGTCAAAATCCCCTCCCCTGGAGGACCGCACCACCATTTCAATGCCCTGGAAACTAAGGTGTTTTGCATCACCACCATCTTTCTCCCGTATATGTCTAGATACAGATGTATCTTCTTCCCTAGCTATGTCGTTGATGTGTTCCCTTCCTGCGGAACTCCTGAATAGTTTTACCAACATACTGGAGTCCGCAGGAGCAGGTAATAACATACACGACACCGCTTGTCTTACAGTTGATGAACTATTTCACCTTAAAAGTTCTACCAGAAGCTACACTCAAGAGTTCGTTTCCTCTTTTTATGAACATACACGATTTGCATGATCCACAGGGAAAATTTCCATTCATATTTCGTTGCATCTGATGTAGCCACATAGTTCCAGGGGTACTTGAAAAATGGCTATGTACCAATTTATCACGTAAATTGGGCCCCCTCCGATAGGATAGACGAGGTCTTGAACCCACTGTGCCCTGATATAGGCTCGCACAGCTTATACATTTCCTTCCTGCCGCAGCCAGTTATGTTCTAATGATTTGGCGATTTTGGGGTTTTTTGTCTTCACATTGTACGAGCTATATTTTCTTTATTTTTCTGGTGATGTAGCCATATGAGGGCTTGTTGTTTGCGGTATGAGACGTATTTTGTAATGACATCATTTTTAGGTGCCTACAATTTATTAAATAAATTTTATTAACTCTTTCTTGGTGGATTAAAAATAAAAATTTTTCGCCATGCAGCGTAGAGCGTAAGTAACATGTTACCTTTATTCTGCGGGTCGGTATGATTATGGTGATACCTCGTTTACACTGTTTTTTTATGCGATACTAATTTTGCAGAACAAGAACCCATTTGGACCCATAAATGAATTTTTTTTTGCCATCTTCTGAGATGCATAACATTTTTATTTTGCAGTTTTCATAGTTGTTTGAGGGCTTATTTTTTGCGGGACAACCTGTGCTTTTTATTGGTACTATTTTGGGGCACATATGACGTTTTGATCACTTTTTATGGCATATTTTGTAAGGTGAGATGGCAAAAAATCATTACTTCTGGCGTTTTTTTCGGGGTTTTTTTCCTGACATTCACCATGTACATTAAATATTGTTTCAGTTTTATTGTACAGTTTGTTACGGACGCGGCGATACCAAATATGTATTGTTTTTATAAATTTTTAGGTTTATTTTTTATATAATTCATTTTATATAGGAAAAGGGAATTTTTGGGGCTTTATTCTTTTATTAATTTTTTCCACATACTTTATTTTTTTTTCTTTACTTTTTTTTTTACTTTTTCATGTGTCCCATTAGGACACCTGAGCCAGAGATGCTTTGATCTCTGGCTCAGTATTATAGACTGCAAGACATGAGCATACAAGTGTCTTGCAGTCTACAGTATACAGGAAGTCAGCGCTATGAAGACGCATAGCGCTGACTTCTGGAGGTCCAAGCAGGATCAAACAGGTAGTGGGGTCTTCAGGCAGCCTGGGATCACTGGGCAGACCCCGGGCTGCAGATTATAGATATCGGCAACCCCCCAATCTCGCCGCGGGGGGGGGGGGGAAGGCAAGATGACAGAACCCATTGGATGCCGCGGTCATGTTTGACCGCGGCATCCAAGAGGTTAAAACCTCCGATCGAAACTCAGTTCTGACCGGAGGTTATAGAGCAGGGTGTTAGCTGTCAGTTACAGCTAACACCCGATGCCGTCCGCTCAGATAGTGAGCAGGCGGCCAGCCTTGGGCGTAGTATTACGCCCTGGGTGCGCGAAGTACCTACCGCCCAGGACGTAATAGTACGTCCAAGGTCGTTAAGGGGTTAAGAGGCTCCTCTGTCCTCCACTCATTACCTGTAGTAATGGCACCTGTTTGACATTGTTATCAGTATAAAAGACACCTGTTCACAACCTCAAACAGTCACACTCCAAATCCACTATAGTGAAGACCAAAGAGTCGTGGAAGGACACCAGAAACAAAATTGTAGACCTGCACCAGGCTGGGAAGACTGAATCTGCAATAGGCAAGCAGCTTGGTGTGAAGAAATCAACTGTGGGAGCAATAATTAGAAAATGGAAGACATACAAGACCACTGATAATCTCCCTCGATCAGGGGCTCCACGCAAGATCTCACCCCGTGGGGTCAAAATGATCACAAGAACGGTGAGCAAAAATCCCAGAACCATACGGGAGGACCTAGTGAATGACCTGCAGAAAGCTGAGACTAACGTAACAAAGGCTACCGTCAGTAACACACTATGCCGCCAGGGACTCAGATCTTGCAGTGCCAGACGTGTCCCCCTGCTTAAGCCAGTACATATCCGGGCCCGTCTGAAGTTTGCTGGAGAGCATTTGGATGATCCAGAAGAGTACTGGGAGAATGTCATATGGTCAGATGAAACCAAAGTAGAACTGTTTGGCAGAAACACAACTCGTGATGTTTGGAGGAGAGTGAATGCTGAGTTGCATCCAAAGAACACCATACCTACTGTGAAGCATGGGGGTGGCAACATCATGCTTTGGGGCTGTTTCTCTGCAAAGGGACCAGGATGACTGATCCGTGTACATGAAAGAATGAATTCTAGTACATGTATTGTGAGATTTTGAGTGCAAACCTCCTTCCATCAGCAAGGGCATTGAAGATGAAACGTGGCTGGGTCTTTCAGCATGACAGTGATCCCAAGCACACCGCCAGGGCAACGAAGGAGTGGCTTCGTAAGAAGCATTTCAAGGTCCTGGAGTGGCCTAGCCAGTCTCCAGATCTCAACCCCATAGAAAACCTTTGGAGGGAGTTGAAAGTCCGCATGGAGCAATGGGCCAACATACCAGCAACAGTGTGTGCCAACCTTGTGAAGACTTACAGAAAACGTTTGACCTCTGTCATTGCCAACAAAGGATATATAACAAAGTATTGGAATGACCTTTTGTTATTAGCCAAATACTTATTTTCCACCATAATTTGCAAATAAATCCTTTAAAAATCAGACAATGTGATTTTCTGGATTTGTTTTCTCATTTTGTCTCTCATAGTTGAGGTCTACCTATGATGTCAATTACAGGCCTCTCTCATCTTTTTAAGGCAGGGTTCACACTACCATTGGATTCCGTTATGAAAGTGTCCGTTAGCAAAAAAAAACGGACACCTATCATAACAGACAATAATGGACACTAACTGATGTTAATATGTCCGTTTTTTTAACTGATCCAATTAATGGATCAGTTAAAAAAAACGGACACATTAGCATCAGTTAGTTTCCGTTTTTTAACACTGTCCGTTTTGTTTTTGTTTCTGTTTTCTGAGCATGCGCAGAAAAAAAAAACCGACATAAAATAACGGACAGTAACTGATGGCTATCAGTTACTGTCCGTTATAAGTCCGTTACCCATAGACTTCAATGTTAAAAAAATAATGGACACTTGCTGTCCGTCAAGAATCCGTTTTTCCAAACGGACAAAAAAGTCCTGCATGTTGGACAAAATATAAAAACCCATTGAAGTGAATGGAAATTTTAACGGATTTCTGATCGGTTCAGCTAGTGTCCGATGCTAAAATCTTGTAACGGACAATAGCAACAGACACTACTGACAGTCACCAACGGTAGTGTGAACGCCCCCAAAGTGGGAGAACTTGCACAATTGGTGGCTGACTAAATACTTTTTTCCCCACTGTATATATCATATCTAAGTGTAATGTATATTATAAAAACCCTTCACACCATAGACATCACAGAGCACATGACATCACAGACACTGCGTGATGTCACAATGGGTTTAGAATGTGTAAAGTTCTTATCCTGAGCCATCTTGTGTCACTTGAGCTTGACAGCTTGAAGAGGACAGATGTGCAGGTAAGTAGCTCTACACTCACTGGTGAGGCCTTGTTCAAACATTGTGTTGCGTAGAGGGGGTAGACTATATCCAATTTGATGTGTTTTTGTCATGGTGGCTTGTAGAAATTCTTTGGCTTGTTTGCTGTGTGTAGCCCTGGCCTAAAGGTGTCCATATACATTAGACGTAAGTCACCCAAACCATCTGATTTTGGCCAAACGGTTGTTTGTAGCACAATGAATGTTAGTTTACAAATTACTTAATCTGTAAATTTGTGCCAGTCCCTGTTAAAAACACATGTATGATTGGTTAAGTTTACATGTGTATGGGAGAGGTGGGAGGAATAGCTGGCAAATGAGTGTTCAGGACCAGCTATTAATGTGAATAGTTTAGGGTGTGGGCAAAATACAGATGTAACCTTCACCAACATGTCTGTAGGCGTGTTATTATATGAAAAATAGTACCTGCAGCCTGATCCCCCCATACACAGACGTCTGCTCTTTGAATCCCAGACCATTTTCTAGTGCGTGGATCTGCCGAGATGCCCCATAGCTATTACAGTGGCAGGTTACTGGGACGGGTCACTTTTGAAAGTAGGGCAATGACTACAAGTAACCCACAAATGTACTACTAAGCCAAGTGTGCATGTGTATTGGAAATTTGGGTGAGATAGCTGGTGTTTAGACAACATCTCATGTGTATGGCCAGATTTATCTATTATTATTTATTTTTTTATTAAATATAATTATTTATAATTATATAATTATATAATCATTTGTTTATTTTTTTTACAGGTTTGGGTTTTTTTGACTCATTCGGATTCACTGGATGACGTCAGATATTCAGCTTCAATTTTTTTTTAAAATAAAATGGTCAAAGAGGGATGTGCGGGGGAGTCTTCTTAATTCAATAAAGGATTTTATGTGTGTGGTTTTCTTATATATTAAGCTCTCATGAGCTTAAATACATATATACATACAACATAAATACATGTATACATACATACAACATAGATACATACACACATATATACATACAGCACTAGGCAGCAGGCCAGATATGATCCAAGGAGATAGACGATCGCCATATTTGGGGTCAGGAAGGAATTTTTTTGCCCCCCTGAGGTATAACTCTCTGGGGGGTTGTTTCGCCTTCCTCTGGATCATTGGGTCGGTGACTCTCATCTCAGGACAAGGGTGGACTGGACCACAGTAAGTTCTATGGTCTCCACCAGGCCTGACCTCTGGGTCACGGTGACCTTTTTATAATTTAAAGGGCCAGTAATATTTAATTACAATGTTGCCTATTCAATAAAAACCCTTTAAACTTATCTATATTGTGTTTGTGGTTTTTGTCTAGTGTCTGAATTACTCCTTAGATAGTGACCATGATGATAGTAATGGCTATCACTCAATATTCCGGTATATTCCAATATTTGTATATACAGTAATAAAGTGTATCATCTCCTATATACGGTATATATGGCGGCAGATGCTGCAGGACAGGAGACTATAGGGAGTGTCATATACAGTGAGCAGATCACACATAACTCTAGCCATTGTGATACCATAATGTCATCTCCTGTCCCAGGTTACAAGTGTTATGGAGTTCAGTCTTCCTGATGGGGGGCAATAACATTGTAAGTGTCCTCACAGTCACATCTCTTCACAACATCCTACCTGAAAGAAGACTGAAGAATCCACAAGAGCGACTGAGCACAGGAGAAATCAGGCGATACCTTTTAGAGGCTAACTGAGTATATTTGATAAATAAGCTTTCCGAAGTCTAGCTCCCTTCATGGTGATAGCACCATGTCTGATGAAGGGAGCTAGACTTCCGAAAGCTTACTTATCAAATATACTCAGTTAGCCTCTAAAAGGTATCGCCTGATTTCTCCACTCTTCCACTGCTTTCTATGGCTAACACGGTACAACATTATACTATGAGCACAGGAGAGACAGGGGGACTTGTATAATAATAGGAAACAGACTAACGAGGCTTCATATCCACAGGGCCCCATAACAAAACTTGGAAGGAGACCCCACTCAGCAAAGACCACTTTACCAGACAACGGTCCACATCTACTAAGACTGGTGGTATATCTTAAGCCAGTCTAAGTAAAGGAGATAGTTGAAGGAATTGGGGCCAAACTATGTAAAGGATACAAGCATCTT
The DNA here is from genome assembly GCA_947044405.1 of Leptodactylus fallax. Lineage (NCBI taxonomy): Eukaryota > Metazoa > Chordata > Amphibia > Anura > Leptodactylidae > Leptodactylus > Leptodactylus fallax. The sequence continues at coordinate 6,009,517 of CAMRHE010000094.1, forward strand.
AATAAAATCTCAATTTCAAAAAAGTTGGGACGGTGTTTAACCCCTTCAGGTCTGAGCCCAAAAGTGCGTTAAGGACCAGGCCTCATTTTTCAAAATTGACATATGTCACTTTATATGGCAATAACTTTAAGACGCTTTAACTTGCACAAGTGATTTTGAGATTGTTTTTTCATTTTGACATTGTACTTCATGTTAGTGGTAAACATTGATCAATATTTTTGTATTTATTTATAAAAAAATAGGAAATTTGATGGAAATTTGGAAAAAAAATTGCAATTTTCAAAATGTGAAATGCTCTGCTTTTCAAACAGATAGTCATACCACCCAAATAAGTTAATAAATATTATCTACCATATCTCTGCTATATATTGGCATCATCTTTTAATTGTCATTTAATTTATTTTGGACATTATAAAGCTTACAAGTGCAAGAGCGATTTTTCCAGATTTACAAGAAAATTTCTCAAACTAATTTTTTAGGAACCACTTCAGTTCTGAAGAGGATTATAAAGCCCTATATATTAGAAACCCCCATGAATCACAAAATTTTCAAAACTGCACCCCTCATATAATTCAAAACAGAATTTGGGAGTTTGTTAACCCTTTAAGCATTTCACGAGGATTAAAACAATATGGAGGTGATATTTAGACATTTCATTTTTTTTTTCAATAATACATTCATGTATCTCTAAAATTAACACACTCAGAAAGGGTTAAAGGAGAAAATGCATCTCACAGTTTGTTATGCAATTTCTCCCGAGCACAGAAATACCCCACATGTGGGTATAAACTGATGTTTGGGCACACGGCAGCACACGAAAGGGAAGGAGCGACACTGGACGTTTGAAAAGTAGTTTTTGCTGGAATAGTTTTCAGGTGCCATGTCTCATTTGCAGAGCCCCTAGAGTACCAATACAATGGAAACCCCCTAAAAGTGACCCCATTTTGGAAACTACACCCCTCTCAGAATTTATCAAGAGGTATAGCGAGCATTTTGACCCAAAAGCCTTTTCACAGATTTTATTAACATTGAGATGTGTAAATAAAAAATGACTAAAATGTCACTTTATCCCCAAAATTTTCATTTTCACAAGGGGTTAAAAGAGAAAAAGCTCCCCAAAGGTTGTTATACAATTTCTCCTGAACACGGCAATACCCCATATATGGTCATAATATGCTGTATGGGTACATGGTGGGGCTTGGAATGGAAAGAGCGCTATTTGGCTTATGGAGGGCAGATTTTGCTGGAATAGTTTTCGGGTGCCATGTCGCATTTACAGAGCCCCTAAAGTAACAATACAATGGAAACCCCAAAAAATGACCCTGTTTTGGAAACTACACCCCTCACAGAACATATCAAGGGATATAGTGAGCAGTTTGGCCCTACAGTTGTTTCACAGATTTTATTAACAATGGGACTTGAAAATGAAAAATTACTTTTTTTGTAATAAACCGTCAATTTAGTCCCAATTTTTTTATTTTCACAAGAGGATAAAGGAGAAAAAGCTCCCCAAAGTTTGTTACACAATTTCTCCTGAACACGGCAATACCCCCCATGTGGTTGCAAACTGCTGTATGGCTACATGGTGGGGCTTGGAAAGGAAAGAGCACTATTTGGCTTTTGGAGGGCAGATTTTGCTGGAATAATTTTCAGGTGCCATGTCCCATTTGCAGAGCCCCTAAAGTACCAGTACAATGGAAACCCCAAAAAAGTGACCCCATTTTAGAAACTACACCCCTCAAAGAATTTATCAAGGGGTATTATCATTTTGAGCCCAAGAGTGCCTCTCGAAAATTAATGTACAAAGTGAAAATTGACATTTTTAAATAAATATGCCATTTCGGTGCACAATACGTTGCACCCAGTTTGTGTGATCAGAGACACGCACTCCTAAAACTGTTAAGCGGGTATCCCGGGCACAACAGCTTTTGGAGCATTCATCTCTGATACAAGCCGGACACAACATATTACACACTGAAATGACATATTCCTGGAAAAATTGTCATTTTCTCCTATCATTATCAGCTGCGTATTCATTTCTGGAAACTTAATTAATGCAACACTTGGGGGTTAAAAATGTTCACTGTACCCCCTTCAGGGGTGTAGTTTCCAAAATGGGGTCACATGTCAGGGGATTCCACTTTACTGGTGTTTCAGCAATTCTGCAAAAGTGTCATGGCGTCCAAAAAGCAAACCGTCTTAATCTGTGCTCCAAAAACCAAAATAGCACTCCTTCCTGTCTGTGCCCAAACAGCAGTTCATACCCACATATGACATTAAGTACATTATCTTGGGTACACCAGTGTCATACATGTGGGTATAAACTGCAGTTTGGGTACACAGCAGGGCGCTATGTAGCTTTTGAAGTATATATTTAGGTATTTGGTATTTGGTCCATGTTTGCAGAACCTCTAAAGTACAAGTAAAGTGGAATCCCGTAAGGAGTGACCCCATTTTGAAAACTGTACCCCTCAAAGAATTTATCAAGGGGTGTAGTGAGCATTAGTTTCCCAGACATGAATGCACAGTGGATGGTGAAAAGTTAATACATAAGCTGTGTGGTGTACATTGGGAACACCAAACTCCCTACTAATTCCCCAGCAGCTCCTATGATTGGGGGGGGGGGGTTTCTCTGGGGGTCACTTCTGGTTTATTTTCCCTTGTAAGCTCATACATTTCCTTCCTGCCGCAGCCAGTTTTGTTTTAATGATTTGGCAATTTTTGGGGTTTTTGTCTTCACATTGTACGAGCTATATTTTCTTTATTTTTCTGGTGATGTAGCCATATGAGGGCTTGTTGTTTGCGGTATGAGATGCATTTTGTAATGACACCATTTTTGGGTGCCTATAACTTATAGAATAAATTGTATTAACTCTTTCTTGGTGGATTAAAAAAAAAAAAAACAACAATTCTGGTAATGCTTTTTACCTTTTAATTTTTTTTTCCACGAAGTGTACAGCATAAGTAATATGTTACATTTATTCTGCGGGTCGGTACGATTACGGCAATAACTCATTTATATTGTTTTTTTTTATGCTTTACTAGTTTTTCAGAGCAAAAACCCATTTGGGGAAAGAAATCAATTATTCTTGCATCACCATCTTCTGAGAGGTGTAGCATTTTTTTTTTTCGGTTGACAGAGTTGGTTGAGGGCTTATTTTTTTGCGGGACGATCTGTGCTTTTTATTGGTACTGTTTTTGGGTACATATGACTTTTTGATCACTTTTTAAAGCATTTTTTTAAGACGAGATGGCGAAAAATCATTACTTCCTTGCTTTGTTAATTAATTAATTAATTAATTGTTTTCATGCATTTTACTTTTTTTTTTTTTTACTTTTTTTATATGTCCCACTAGGACACCTGAACCAACGATAGTCTGATCGCTGATTCAGCACTATAGACTGCAATACACGTGTATTGCAGTCTATACAGGAATTCAGCCTATGTAGACGCATAGGCTGATTTCCAGAGGTCCCGGTAGGATCAACCAGGTACTGAGGGCTTCAGGCAGCCTGGGGTCACTGGCCAGACCCCGGGCTGCATATTATAGATATCGGCACCCCCCGATCTCGCCGCGGGGGATGCCGGGGGGCGGCAACATGGCGGAACCCCTTGGATGCTGCAGTCATGTTTGACCGCGGCATCCAAGGGTTAAAAACCCCGATCGGTGCTCAGCGGTTAAGCAGCAGGGTGTTAGCTGTTAGTTACAGCTAACACCTGCTCCCGATGCCGCCCGCGGCACTCAGTGCCGCGAACAAACACTTACAATGCCGTGGTCGCTATTGACTGCGGCATCTTAAGGGTTAAACAGTGGGGATTGGTGTTATCACTGGTCCCCGCTGTTGCAGCAGGAGCCTGGCTGTCAAATACAGCCGGGCTCCCGCGGTGATCACACGGGCTCTGTTTCTGAGCCCACTTGATCACCATCACGTACCTGTACGTGGGGATGCAGTAACTAACCACATTCTCCCACGTAGAGGTACGTGAGAATGCGTGAAGAGGTTAAAATGTAAAGAAAATAAGAGGCAATGCTTTGAAGATCTCATATAACCATATTTTATTCACAGTAGAACACATAGAACACATATCAGAAAGTGAACGTTAGACATAACAGTGGAACAGGGTTAACAAAAGGCTGGAGAAATAAGTCGTAGTGATGAACAGCCCAAGGGTCAATTTTCAACTAAGGCTAGGTTCACACTTGTGCTGGGCTCTCCATTGTTTGGATCCACCGAGGATCTGAACATCAGAGAGCCCGTCCTCTAACATAGCAGTTACCCGCGGACTCCTGAAGACCACATAAACTACAACATGATTTCTGGATCCCACAAGAATGCTCAGGAGAGGCGAGACAAGGTGAGTATAACCGTTTATTATTTTTACTCACCTCCCCTGGGCCTCCAGCATGGGTGACAAACCCCAAATGTTTCAACTTCAGGTCAAACACAACATTTTTGGAATAATTGGGTTGAATCCAGTTCTATACATATATATACTTGCTTCAGAAGAGGTTAGGGATTCAGAGGGAGCACATAACTTTACAATATAGCTGTCAGTTAGTTATTCAGTAACAGTTCTCTACATACAGACTTACTTTCAAAAGGAGGAGCCATTTGCACAGGCAACTGTCCAATGCCCTACAAGTATCGTGCATGGGTCTATTAAAGGGGTTATTCACCTTGCAAATATTAATGATCTACCCCCAGATCAGCTGTTGTGGGATACCGCAGCGTCCAGGAATGTTTATATGCCAGGAGCTGTGCTGCTCAATTGCCATATGATGTGTAGCAGCGACTATAGGTACTGCAGTGATGTCCCATTGAAGTCACAGCTTGGTAGTTGTGAAGGGGACATAGCACTAAATAAATACTGAAGCCTCTTAATTCTTGGTGGGGGTGCCAGGGATGGGACCACCACAGATCATAAACCAAGTTATATGCCATCTCTTTATGAGATGGGAATACCCATATGATCCAGCTGGAGGAACGATTTGGCTTGGTGTCAGGATCAACTAAATGATTGGTGAGGAAAGTTCCAACCTACAGTGTAAAGCATGGGGGAGGGACAGAGTAACAACCATTAAGGAAACTTATCTCCTATCCACCGACAGGGAATAAGTGTCTGGTCGCTGGGGGCCCGACCGCCTGGCCCCTAGTAATCAGAAGGATGGGGGACTGAAAGTCTCCCTTAAGCCTTCTCGTGAATGGAGCGCCTGTGCACTTGGATGAACGGAGCTACATTCACTGCTATGGGGCTGCCGGACTGAAATTTCCTGCAGCACCCTTAACCCCATAGAAGTGAATGGAGTGCTAGTCACGCAAGCACCCTGGAACTCTATTCACATGAAGGCATTATGGGGATATTCGGTCTCTCATCCTCCTGATCACTGGGTTCCCGTTGGACCCCCAGCTCTAGGACACTTATCCCCTGTGCTGTGGATAGGAGATAAGTGTCTATAACGGCACAGCCCCTTGAAAGGGTTTATACAAAATTAGAAGAACATGGCTGCTTTTTTCCAGAATCAGCACCCCACCTGTATACAGTTTGTTTGTGGTATTGCACCTCACCTTTATAAAATGGAATAGGGCTAAGCTGCAATACCAGACACAACCAATGCACACATGTGGCGCTGTATCTGAAAGAAGTCACCATATTTTTCTAACCTTATGCAACCCCTAATAATAAATGCATGTATTGATGTTATATTAGTGCAGATAGTGGCGTAACTAGCAAAGACTGGTCCCTCCTGCAAACCTTTGACTTGGGCCCCCCCTCCAACTGCATAGTACCCAATTTCCTGGCCTCCACACTGTATAACGCCTCATTTACACACACTATAATGTTCCAAAGTGGCCTCCAGACAGTATAATATCCCACAACGGCCCCTCCACACGATGTAATGTCCCATAGTGGCCCCTCCACACAATATAATGTCCCATAGCGGTCCCTTCACACAGTATAATGTCCCACAGCGGCTCCTGCACACAATATTATGTTTCATCAGGGCCTCTGCACACACAAAATTATGCCACATAGTGGCTCCGCACACACACTATAATGCCCAACAACCGTGGCAACTGCACACAGCATACAGAAGTCACGTGGGCCAGGCCAGCGTTGCGACGCATAATATTGCCGGCCTGGCCCATGTCACGTCTGGGACATCACCGAAGAGGCCCAAAGACTGCCCTGAAATGCCGGGGCACAGGAGAGGTGAGTGACACTGTTTTTTATGTTTCACACCTCCCCCAGGCCACCGCTTATTATACTTCAAGGTCTGAAAAGACCCCAGAGTATAATAAGAGCAGTATTTTTTGAGGTTCGCGGCCTGCAGTCTCACCAATCCCCACTCCTGCTCACAGCTGCCTCCGCTTCCCCTTGTGTCCTCCAGGGTGTCCCAGCAACATGATATGGGACGCAAAAGGGGAAGCGGAGGCGGCCATCAGCAGGCACAGGGATCGGTAAGTAAATAGGGCCCGTAAAAAAAAAAAAGCTTCAAGCCCCCTAAGGTCCCTGGCCCTGTGGTAGCTGCTACCACTACTACTCCAGTATTTACGCCACTGCGTCCACCTAAACTAACAGATCAACCAAGGAGAGCAATGGTCAGAGAAGCAGCCAAGAGGCCCATGGTCACTCTGGAGGAGCTGCAGAAATCCACAGCTCAGGTAGGAGAATCTGTCCACAGGACAACTATAAGTCATGCACTCCACAAATCTGGCCTTTATGGAAGAGTGGCAAGAAGATAACCATTGTTGAAAGAAAGACATAAGAGGTGCTGTTTGCAGTTTGCCACAAGCCATTTAGGGGATACAGCAAACATGTGGAAGAAAGTGCTCTGGTCAGATGAGACCAAATTTGAACTTTTTGGCCTAAATTCAAAGCGCTACGTGTGGCAGAAAAGTAACACTGCTCATCACCCTGAACACATCATCCCCACTGTGACACATGGTGGTGGCAGCATCATGCTGTGGGGATGCTTTTCTGCAGCAGGGACAGGGAAGTTGGTCAGAGTTGATGGGAAGATGGATGGAGCTAAATACAGGGCAATCCTGGAAGAAAACCTGTTGGAGGCTGCAAAAGACTTGAGACTGGGAAGGAGATTCACCTTTCAGCAAGACAATGATCCAAAACATACAGCCAGAGCTACAGTGGAATGGTTTAGATCAATGAATATTCATGTGTTAGAATGGACCAGTCAAAGTCCAGACCTAAATCCCATTGAGCATCTGTGGTAAGACATGAAAATTGCTGTTCACAGACGCTCTCCATCCAATCTGGCTGAGCTTGAGCTATTTTGCAAATAAGAATGGGCAAAAAATCTCATTCTCTAGATGCGCAAAGCTGGTACAGACATACCCCAAAAGACTTACAGCTATAATTGCAGCGAAAGGTGGATCTACAAAGTATTGATATAGGGGGGCTGGATATTTTTGCACATCACACTTTTCAGGTTTTTATTTGATTAAAATTTTGAAAACCATGCATCATTTTCGTTCCACTTCATAATTATCTGCTACTTGTGTTGGTCTATCATGTAAAATCTCAATAAAATACATTTAAGTTTGTGGTTGTAAGGTGACAAAATGTGAAAAAGTTCAAGGGGTATGAATACTTTTGCTAGCCACTGTACTTATCCAGAATGCAATACCATCAGGAAGGCATCCGATTCTGCAGCAGGACAAGGAATCCAAACATACCGCCTACATCGTTAAGAACTATCTTAGGCTAAGGCCGCACGGGGTGTCCCGCATCAAGTAAGCGCTTTGATTAAAGCCACAGCAGCAACGCATCGCGGTTCTTTCCGCAGCACTTTGCACAGAAAGTTTTCAGAGGTTTCCTCTGCAGACTTTCTGCTTTAATTATATCTATAAGGAAACTGCCGGGGTTTCCATAGATATAATTGACATGCTGTGATTTCCAAAACCGCAAGAGTTTTGGAAATCGCCGCGTAACCGCACTGCGTATTTTCCTGCAATGTGGGGATGGGATTCACTAGAATCCCATCCACTTTGCTGTGACTGTAAAATGCTGCGTTTTTTTCTGCGGCGTTTCAACCATGTTGGGCTCTTGCCTTTAAGGCTAAAGTTCCACATTGCTAAAACGCTGCTTTTTTTTTTGTTGCAGATTTTGCGTTGGTTTTTTGAGAGAAAGTAAGGAGTATATTAAAGGGGGTGTTCCAGGCAAAAATGGACAACCCTTTTAAGTATTAAATAGGCAGGGGGCAGTGAAAAAAAAAAAAAAAAAATTCATACTCACCTTTCCACCATGCTCTGGTGCCTTCTGCGCAGTCTGGTCTTCTGGGTCTCGTGCTGACATGTGGCGGAAGTCCCAGCCACATGTGACCGCTGAGGCCAATCCGCAGCCTCAGCGAAGGGCCTGAGATGTCACTACCTGTGACATCACGGGTCTCTTCCTGAGGCCGCTGATTGGCCTCAGCAGTCACATGACCACTGAGGCGAATCAGCGGCTTTAGCGGAAGGGATCCATGACATCACAGTGAACAGTTTTACTTTGAGAAGACATCGGAGCAGAAGGAACGAAATGCGCCGGGAGGGACACTAGAGCATAGGGGACAGGTGAGTATGAATTTTTTTTTTTTTTTTCACCTCCCCCGGTTGTCCAGGCATTAAGAAAAAATGTCTGGACAACCTCTTTAATCAGAAGGTAGAAGAATAAGAACTTCCGATATATTTCCCATTCCTTTTGTAGCCATTCTTGACTTTGGCTAAAAAAAAGGCAGCAAAATCTGCAACAAAAAAAGCTGCGTTTCCGCAGCATTGGACCTTAGCCTAAGCATAAAGAAAAACAAGGAGTCCTGGAAGTGAATATATGGCCCCCATAGAGCCCTGATCTCAACATCATTGAGTATGTTTGGAATTACATGGAGACACAAAAGGATTTGAGCAGGTCTACATCCACAGAAGAAACTACCTGCCAAATTCCTTCAAAAATTGTGTGTAAGTGTACGTAGAACTGATGCTGTTTTGAAGGCAAAGGGAGGTCACACCAAATATTGATTTGCTTTAGATTTCTCTTTTGTTCATTCACTTCATTTTGTTGGCAAAATTAAACTATTAACACTTCTATTTTTCAAAGCATTCTTACTTTGCAGCATTTTTTTCCATTTCTGACTAAAACTTTTTGCACAGTAATGTACTGTACTGTATCTTTGCATCTTTGCTTCAGCATTGGACCAGAGACTGTCAGAAAGGTATGTGACCCTGCCAGTGGAATGGCAGAGGATGGAAGAAGTGAATATGGTTAAGACCACATGTTCTCGAGCCGCAGCCAAAGAACGTGGCGGAAAAGTATTGCGTTTTTTTCAGCACTGTTTTTCACAGAAAGTCTGCAGAGTCTTTCTCTGCGAACTTTCTGCCCCTATTATACCTATACGGAAAAAGCCAGCATATCCGTAGGTATAACTGACATGCTGCGATTTCCAAAAACATAATTTCCGATACAGATTTTTTTCTGCAATGTGTGGATGGGATTACAGTACCTGCAAAGTGAATAAGATTCTGCTAATCCCATCCACACATTGCAGAAAAAAAAAACTGCGGCATTGCTGGTATTTTCCCTATAGGTTTAATAAGAGAAGAAAATCAGCTGCGAAAAACTCAGCAAAAAGGCAATGAAAAACGTTGTGAAAAAAAAATTTGATGCATTACTGCTGCGATTTTTGTTTCCACAGTGTTTTTTAGCTGAGTTTCACTACATGGGGCCTTAGCCTTACACAATTCCCTGTTGTCACCAATTTTTGTGTTAATTTACACCACAAACCACACCCCTTTTTTTTTTTTTTTTTACACCTAACTAGTATCCACTTTGCAGGGACTGTAAAACGTCGCACTGGTTACGCCACGTGGGGCCCCCAGCCTAAAGGGGTTTTCTGAGAGTCAAATATTGACACATATCAGTTGGCCAAAGCTTCTGCTTCACAGGCCAGTGAAATAAGGTCTATTTGACATGAGGCCTGTTTGCAGCTGTCCCATTCAAGTGAATCAGGTTAAACTGCAATACCAAACACAGTCCCTGCACAGTGTGTGGCACTGTGCATGGTATTCAGTCAAGGGGCTGCTGCGCTTACTGGATTGCTGTGGCATCTGCAAACAGCTGAACGGTAGGGTCCCAGTTGTTAAAAACCCACTGATCTGATATTGATGTTAACAATGTGAACCGAGAGCAAGGCAGGTGGTTTGGACTCCGCAACCAGAAATGAACGCACACGCGGTAGTTCAAGAAAAAAATATATATTTACTATAAGTTAATAAAGGCTAGTTAAAGGTAAAATGACAGGGCTAAAGACAAGCAAAATATACAATATAGCATGAACAATTTCAAGGCAAATTCTGCAATGGTTTCTACTTATACTCTGTCCACTTCTGCAGTATGGACACTGAATGAACAATATACTCAAAACTATCCCTAACTGACCCTGACTTCACATTTGGGTGCACCCCCTTTTCCCCAGTGGTCCAGGTGGACCGCTTACAGTCCGTAGAAGCGCGCAGTGGGGCCCAAAGTCGTTCCTTTCTTTTATAGTGAAGCGTCCTCTCCTCACGGTTATCAGGATCTTGGGAGAAATGAAGTCCTCTTTAACAGGGAAACCCAATGAATGCAATGTAATCCAACAGCAGATTCCACTCAGCACACTGACAGTCCTGCCGAATCCATACACTGAGCTGGGATGTAAGCCGGGGTTTAGCAGGTGCTGTCCAGTACATCAACAGCACTGCGAGTCTCTATCTGTGGTATCCATATACACAGTCACAATGTCAGTCTCACTGATCAGCCACTGAGCACAGTTCCTTTCACGTGGACTCACTAGTCCTGTTGTCTCTTTACACTCTGTTTGTCTCTGGACCAAGATACAGCTTAGCTGTACAGAAAAATCTCCACACCAGTTCAATACAACACTTGCCAAGATGGCTGCTGCTCTCTGTCTCGTCACTTCCTGCTTCTCTGCTCACACTCTGTCTGCAGAACAGGCAGGCTGACATAAAAGGGGGGGGGTCTCACTCCAGCATCATGTCACAATTACAATGGCTGCTGTCTTAAAGGAACAGAATCACAGAAATACATTCAACATTAACAGTTTATACAGACAAATGAAGCTTAAGACAACATTGGCTGTCTCTTACATATTCCCCCCCACTTTAAGATTGGCAGTCCCTGCCTATGACTGTATATCCAGAGGGTTGTACTTTTATGCACAGGGTGGTAGTATACCGATGTATGGCAGGCCAAACAAACTCATCCTGCGCATACCGAACAGGGGGAATACCAGCATATGGCCTAGTGGTCCGTCTGAGGACCGGTGGTATATTATGGGGTGCTGCAGCTATGGGCTGAGAAGGACCAGCGGATTCCGCACCAGAGGGGGCACAGGCCGGAGATACAGTAGTCACAGGTGGAACATCCCCAGGAGCAGGGATCGGCCAACAATCATCCTCCTCGTCGGAGGCCCATTCCGCACCTCCATTCTCTGACTGTGGGAGCTCATTCACATTGGCAGGCCCATCGTGATTTGTCCCTTCAGAATGACACAGGCGCAACATATTTCGGTGAAGTACTCGAACACAATCAGTTCCTTCTTTCTGGACCTGGTACACTGGCCCATTCGCATACTTGCGGCCAACAACACGATACGGCAAAGCCTCCCATCTGCTTTCCAATTTCCCTTGGGGTTTCTTGACACGAACTAGCACCAGGTCGCCTGGTTGCAATGGTGCTTCTTGCACTGGGGTCTTATCAGGATGGGGATGTTCTTGCAGGCGCTGCCGCACCAATCGATGGATCGTCTCAAGTCTCTGCCGATGCGCCCGCACCCAAGAGGTTGGATCCCTCGGAGGGAACCCATCCACATCATTCAACTGTAATTCTCCTATACTTCGCCCAGACCGCCCAAAGAGAAGTGTATAAGGAGAGTACCCCGTTGTAGAATGGACCTGATTGTTATAGGCCCACACCATTTCAGACAAGAACTGAGGCCACTGTAACTTCTTGTCTTCCTCCAGAGTCCGCAGCATCTGTAGCAGAGTTCTGTTGAATCTTTCACAGGCCCCATTTCCCTGAGGGTGGTATGGAGTTGTGTGCGACTTCTTTATCCCGTAGATACGTTGAACTTCTTTCATTACGTGTCCCTCAAAGCAGGCGCCCTGGTCGGAGTGGATGCGTTGGGGGCACCCATATACTCGAATGAAATCTTGGCACAGAGCACGAGCTGCTGACTCAGCTGTCTGGTCCTTGGTGGCGGTTACCACCGCAAATTTGGTGAAGTGATCCACCATTACGAGGCAATACTGGTGTCCGCTATTGGATGGGCCCACCATTAGATAGTCTATCATTACGATTTCTAAAGGTTCCTGGGTCACGATGGTTTGCAGGGGAGCTCTCAGTTCTATTGCCTTATGGATCTCACAAGTTCGACAGCTGCGGCATACTTCTTCGACCATTTGACGAAGACCAGGGCAGTAAATCAGTCGCTGTAACCAACGAAAGGTCTTCTCATGACCAAAATGTCCATTCTTATTATGAGCCTCAACTGCCAAGGAGCGAGCCAGTTCACTAGGCACCACAATTTGGTATCGAATGTCGATCTCAGAAGGTAAATAGACCTTTCGGCATAGCACTCCATTTTTCATCTCCAACTTTTCCCACTGACTCAAAACAGATAATATCTCACGTGTCAGTCGTTCTCTTTCCTCTCTACAGGGCTTCTGGCCTTTCTCAACACACTTGATCATCTGCGCCAGCCCCTCATGGGTCTGTTGTATCTGTGCCCATTCCTGTCGTGAGGGACCAAAGAAAGGAGCCATTTCAGTCCCCTCCATCTCAAACTGATTAGTGGCGGTCAAGGCCTGTGAAAATCTGCTGAAATCGGGCACCTCCACATGCTCCAACTCATGATCCACGTCTTCTGTGGGGGTCTGGGCAGTTACCCTAGAAAGTCCGTCAGCATTCTGGTTCTCTGTCTTGGACCGATACTTAATGCGGTAATTGAATGTAGACATTCGGGCTATCCACCTCTGCTCTAACGCCCCGAGCTTGGCATTTTCCAGGTGAGCTAGTGGGTTGTTGTCAGTCAGTACTAAAACTTCAGCACCGGTCAAATATTCAGAGAATTTCTCGGTCATGGCCCATACCAGTGCCAACAGCTCCAATTTAAATGAACTATAATTCTCGGGGTTTCTTTCAGAATCTCTCAAAGACCGGCTGCCGTACGCTATGACCCTCTCCTGGCCATCCTGAAGCTGGGAAAGCACTGCTCCAAGACCATACAGGCTTGCATCCGTATACAGCTGGAACGGCAAGTGGTAATCAGCATATGCCAAGATTGGGGCTGTTGTCAGTGCATCCTTCAATGCCTGGAAGGCTTGTTCCTGTTCAGGTCCCCACTTCACGGACCGGTTCTTTGGACCACCGGATGTGCCTCGTAGGAGAGCATTAAGTGGTGCTGCTACCTTGGCGAAATCCTTAATAAACCGTCGATAGTAACCGGCTACTCCAAGGAACGCCCTCACTTCTCGCAGGGTAGTCGGTATTGGCCAATCTTGAACAGCCGCTATCTTGTCTCTTGATGGTCTCACCCCTTCTCCTGATACGCGGTGACCCAAGTAATCAATTTCAGATTGGAACAACCGACATTTACTGGGTTTCAATTTGAGCCCATGTTCCCGCAATCTTCGAAATACTTGCCCCAACTGGTGGAGATGGTCTTCAAAGGTCGCAGAATACACTATAATGTCATCCAAGTAGATGAGAGTGAACTCAAAGTTGAAGTCACCGAGACATTTCTCCATCAACCGCTGAAACGTTCCGGGTGCATTTGTCAACCCGAAGGGCATCCGGTTAAATTCGTATAGTCCCATGGGCAAGATGAATGCCGTCTTCTCCTTGTCTTTTGTGGCCATCGGCACCTGCCAATACCCACTAGCCAGATCTAGTGAGGAGAAGTACCGGGCTCTCCCCAGCGCTGAGAGGGACTCCTCAATCCGTGGCAAGGGGTAGGAATCTCGTACGGTGCAAGCGTTTAACTTCCGATAGTCTACGCAAAATCGGATGGACCCATCTTTTTTTCTTACTAACACCACAGGAGCTGCCCAGGGACTCTGGCTTTCTTGGATGATCCCACCCTGTAGCATCTTAGCTAACAGTTCTTTCACTTCCTGATACAACTGTGGAGGAATTTGTCGGTAGCGCTCTCTAATTGGAGGGGTGTCTCCTGTGGGAATCTCATGGTAGATCCCTGTGGTACATCCAAAATCTTCAGCATACCGTGCAAAGGTGGCTTGGTTCTCCCACAACAGCTCATCTACCTTCTGCACCCATTCCAGAGAACATGAACTTACATCCATCTTCATCTGTTCTCGAATTGCACAGCCATTCCATTCAGAGGTGGGTTCCTCATCTTCTCCCATGGACACAGTTACGGTCCACTCATCCCTTTCAGTCGGCTTCAGCTGCATTGGAGTTACTTTCCTTACTTCCTCCGGAGTCACATAGATGTTAGCCAGCTGCCTCCCTGGGGTCAGGTCCACACTCTGGTCCTGAGTGTTTACACATCGAAGTGGTACTCTTCCATTGCGAACTATTGCCAAGGAACGGGCCACTAGCGGATCAACACCTCCTTCGGCTGCCTGCAGTGGTTCTACCAACACAGCTATGCCCTCTAGTTTCCGACAGGTGCCTACGGGCATGGACACTATTGTCTCCCGACTGGGTGGCAGTGTAACTTTTGTATGCAAAGGAACTGAAATTCGAGCCAGAGGACGCTGTGCATCTGAACTTTTCTGTAAGCCACATGTCCGGATCAGCCGCTGGAAAGCTGTTTGAGTAGGCCGATGGGTGGTGGTTTCTTTCCAATAACCGTGACCTTTCTTTTCAAAGAGGATCTGATCTAATTCTTTTAACACATTCATCCCCAAAATGACAGGGACCTTTACTTCATGTGACTCCTGTACCACCACAATGCCTTTCCTACCTAGATCTTGGCCACATACCCGGACATTCATCCAGGCCACTCCCACGACTGGAACTGGTAACTGGTTAGCTGCGACCACTCGTACGAATGTATGGGGATCATATTTCACATGTTGCCGGAAGTACCGTTCATAACAGTCTCTACTCAAGGTCGTTACTTGGGAACCCGTGTCAATCATCCCGGTAACCGGAATACCCTCCATTTCCACCTGTATGACAGGACTTGCAGCGATCAGGTCATCATCAGGGCATTCTCCCCACATAGTCTCCTTGTCAGTCTCCCCTACTACACGCCCTACAGCAGCAGGGGACTTCAGTTTAACGGCGGTCTCTCATAAGTTTGTCGCTGCTCTGGACATCTAGCAGCAACGTGGCCCATCCGTCCACACTCCCAGCAGCGTATCCCCCGTCGTTCTGGCCATCTGTTTGGGCCCCTTCGGTAAGCCCCTTCGATTTCTCCTGAGCACTGCACTAAATGATTTGGACCCCTTCGGTAGGTCCTATCCTCACCCCTCCAGCGGGGTGGTGGGTGATTCTGACTTGCTGGGTGTGGATGGCTCACCCTTTCATCTCCAGTCTTCTGGAAGTCTGCAATTTTCATAGACTGCTCATCACAACGAGTGTGCAAGTGTTCCATTTGTTCTTGCAGTTTCTGCATTACTGTGAGAATTTCTTTAACCGTCCCTTTTTCTACTGTCTCTGAGCCAGAACTAGCCCCCTGTGACAAAGTAACTCCAACTGCGGTCTGCGGCCTCGGGACCATACTATTGGCACGGGAGATGGCCTCTACCTGTACATCATGGAATTTAGCATCAGTCTCTCGTCGTATAAAATCCTGCATAGTCACAGTTAAACTGCCGTCACGTATCCCCAGGACAAACTGGTCACGGAGAGTCCGATCAGGGTTACAGAAGGCTGGCGAGCCCCCTCTTTCCTTCCTTTGAATATCTCGGAGCAGTTCTTGTAGGGCATTTGCATATTGGGGAAGGCTTTCATTCTCCTGTTGTACCCTCTGGAAGAACCGAGCCTGCAGAGACCCCAGCAATGCAGTTTCTCCATAGATGGTTTCTAGAATCTGGACTACTTGCTCAAATGTCTGCCTTTGTTCAAATGGCCTCAGTATCACCGTGGTCTTAGCATCCCCTTGTAATGTCAATATTGCTAGCTCTACTAGTACTTCTGGTGCGGTCTGGTACATTCGCTGTATCATTCGTATCTGTTCCACCCACATACTCACTGACATATTATTGCCATCAAATTTAGCTAACTGACTCATTATAGCCCCTGCTGGCATTCTTCCTCCAGCACCATTCTCCCGAACGGGTGCGTCACCGTCCATTCTGGTAAGCGGATCCTGCCGACTACGCCAATTTGTGAACCGAGAGCAAGGCAGGTGGTTTGGACTCCGCAACCAGAAATGAACGCACACGCGGTAGTTCAAGAAAAAAATATATATTTACTATAAGTTAATAAAGGCTAGTTAAAGGTAAAATGACAGGGCTAAAGACAAGCAAAATATACAATATAGCATGAACAATTTCAAGGCAAATTCTGCAATGGTTTCTACTTATACTCTGTCCACTTCTGCAGTATGGACACTGAATGAACAATATACTCAAAACTATCCCTAACTGACCCTGACTTCACATTTGGGTGCACCCCCTTTTCCCCAGTGGTCCAGGTGGACCGCTTACAGTCCGTAGAAGCGCGCAGTGGGGCCCAAAGTCGTTCCTTTCTTTTATAGTGAAGCGTCCTCTCCTCACGGTTATCAGGATCTTGGGAGAAATGAAGTCCTCTTTAACAGGGAAACCCAATGAATGCAATGT
The DNA here is from genome assembly GCA_947044405.1 of Leptodactylus fallax. Lineage (NCBI taxonomy): Eukaryota > Metazoa > Chordata > Amphibia > Anura > Leptodactylidae > Leptodactylus > Leptodactylus fallax. The sequence continues at coordinate 6,026,326 of CAMRHE010000094.1, forward strand.
AATCCAACAGCAGATTCCACTCAGCACACTGACAGTCCTGCCGAATCCATACACTGAGCTGGGATGTAAGCCGGGGTTTAGCAGGTGCTGTCCAGTACATCAACAGCACTGCGAGTCTCTATCTGTGGTATCCATATACACAGTCACAATGTCAGTCTCACTGATCAGCCACTGAGCACAGTTCCTTTCACGTGGACTCACTAGTCCTGTTGTCTCTTTACACTCTGTTTGTCTCTGGACCAAGATACAGCTTAGCTGTACAGAAAAATCTCCACACCAGTTCAATACAACACTTGCCAAGATGGCTGCTGCTCTCTGTCTCGTCACTTCCTGCTTCTCTGCTCACACTCTGTCTGCAGAACAGGCAGGCTGACATAAAGGGGGGGGGTCTCACTCCAGCATCATGTCACAATTACAATGGCTGCTGTCTTAAAGGAACAGAATCACAGAAATACATTCAACATTAACAGTTTATACAGACAAATGAAGCTTAAGACAACATTGGCTGTCTCTTACAACAACATAGCATGGAAAAGGATGTTAACTCTTTCAATGGCTTTTCAATGGCTTTTGTTGTGTTCAGTGATAAAATATCACACTTCACTTTGATATTACTGTAAGAGTTAGTCAAATTTTGCTATTTTCATGTGTGGTATGATGAAAAATTATACAGAGGATTGCTCATTGCACATTTAAAAACTAAGTACACCCATGAATCACTAGTTTGTAGAACAACCTTTAGCAACAATAACTTGAAGTAATTGTTTTCTGTATGACTTTATCAGTCTATCAAGTCATTCATTGGGGAACTAATAGTGTCTAAGTTTTAGTGCAACCTTAAACTAGACAGTCTTAAGCTACCGCAGATCATGATTCTAGCCCCTTAGATGGCGCATTCAATAATGATTGCGGCATCTAAGGGGTTTTGGAGGGAGGAGGCTCTTTCCTGTAGGCTTCGGAATCCCTGCGAACAAAACTCCGTTGCCTTTTCATGACATCTGAGGGCTTATTGAATGTGCCAGGGTTGCCTATGTATAATCCTATTAGGTATGGCCTAATAAACTGGCTGTCAGAAACCCCCATCCCAAATGTTTAATGAATAATAAAGGCATAGAACACATATTGCTGTGCCAGGGAAGACCCGAGCAATAAAACTGAAATGTTTTTTTACCTGCATGTTGAACGGCATTTAAGAAATGCCAGAATTACAGTTTTTTGTCTGTTTAATACCAAACATATGTGAAAGTGATCAAGAAGCGTTATGTTCCCCAAAATGGCATCAATAAAAACATCAGGTCTTTCCACAAAAAGTAAGCCCTCCTACAATTACATTGATGGAAAATTAAAAAGTTATAGGGTTTGGTATGTGACGACGGAAACATATTAATGATGAGGCACTCAGTATTAAATGTTGAGGTGCACAGAGAAGGACTCACTCCATATAACAATGAAAAGAAAATTCCGGCACTCTCAATTAACTTGAAATATACTCTAAGATTTATTCAATCCAGACAAAAATTTACATTTTGGTCCATAAGACCTTCATCAGACATGGGATTGTATGCCAGAATGTGGGTACTGTGGAAAGATAAGCATCAGAGAAAGGCTGGGTGGCTGTGTAAGGATGCATCCACAAACTCATTTTTCATACTGATGACCTATCCACAGTATGTGATCTGTTAGGTGCCTGGATTAGATCAGCTGTTCTAGCAGCCTCCATGTACTGGAAGCTGCTAGGGGATACAGAGCTTGTGCGGAACTGCTCCTATTCAAGTAATAGGAGCAACGCAGCACTTCCCCGGAACCACTGGTATGAAGTGGCCAAGTCTGCTGTGGTACTCCTTTTACTTGAGTAGGAGCAGTGCTTCCAGCACAGAACAGGGGCTAGATCTGTGTAGGATCTGGGTGCAGGACCCCATCAGATCACATACTAATAACCTATTTTGTGAATAGGTCATCAGTATGAAAAATGAATTTGGAGCCAGAAAAACGCCTTTGGGCTAAGGACCCATGCTGCCAAAAAGTTGCTTTTTTGTTACAGATTTTGCTGCTTTTTATGAACCAAATCTAGGTCTGAATTGAGCAGAAGAGAGAAATATAAGAGCTTCCTTTATATTTTCCATTCCTTTTGTAGCCACTCTTAGTTTTGGCTAAAAAAAAAAAAAAAAAGTGCAGCAAAATCTGTAACAAAAAAAGCAACTTTTCTTCAATGTGGGGCCTTAGCCTTAAAGAAGTTGTCCAGTTTTTAGTGCAGCACTTTATCTTTTATTTCTAAAGTAACCAAAAAGATGGAAGAAAGCTTTTGTCTTGTTTTTTTACATTACAGTGAATGATGACAGATGCAGACAGATTGTGCACCATGTGCATCTGTTATTCTATCAGTTTTTCAGTTCATTGTTCTGATCTGATGCCGAATCAAAACAACAGACTTAAAAGAAGCCAGTGTGGATGTAGCCTAAATATTACTGTTTGTAAAATGGAAACACAATTTCCCAATATATTTTTTGCATCCATTCCTCATGGTTTTCTAGATCTCTGCTTTCTGCCATTCATTGTTTTCTTTCAGCAGATAAAACTCAGTCCATGGTCATGTGATATACAGTCCATGGTCATGTGATATATTAAGTCCATGGTCATGTTATGGACATATATGACTTGTTACAAAACAGAGCTCTAATTACTGTGCTGTGACTGCAACAGGCTGTGCACCTGTGTGTCCACCATATATCACATGACCATGGACTATAGATCACATGACCATGGACTGTAGATCACATGGCCATGGACTAATCTTTAGCCGCTAAAAGTAAGCAAGGAATGACAGCAAGCAGAGATCTAGAAAACCATACAGGAAGTATATTGGAAGATTGGATAATTTTCATTATGCAAACAGTAACATTTATTTGTAATTGCAGGGTGTAATATGTCGTGTTGTTCTTCATCTGAGGTTTTAGTTCCTAATTTGAAGATGTTATAAGGACCAGATATTTTGTTTGTTTGTTTTTTTTTATTATGTCTTGATATGTCAATCCATAGAATTGTAACAGGATGTACTTTGTTTTTCTCATGGCTTTATGTGCACACAGACTGTCAGGTTGCCACAACAGACTTTTCACTTGCCTAGGCACTTTGCATTTCTGTTGTACTCGATTTACTTAATGAACTCCGTCGCCTTTATGATAAACAACTATTGTGTCTATTAAGTGCACCCAATGTTACTTCCAAACAAATGTCTGCTTTACCAAACATGGCCACCACCAGTGCTTTCCTGAGAATCCACTTCGTTTGGAAGCTCCTTGAATACAAAAACATTGATCTGAAAAGCCTTTTTTCTTCGTCATTTGCTTGGGGTCACCGCCATAAAAATTGGGAAACATGATGGTGTCTGTAGGCCTGCAGGGCATCAACTCTGGAAACAACTGAGTGTCCTCAAGTTATTTGGATCTTTCTTGAGCTTCACTTTTATGCACTGACGGAATAATTGTAAATGGCAAACTTTATTGGCATGTGATCGGCCTTGGCTGAAAAGGAATTGAGAGACGTAAGTAAATCATTTAGAGTACTTATTACAATGAGAAAGCTGTGTAGATACTGTACATAAGACACCTGCAGGAAGGAGCCTCCATTAGGTGTCACAAAGATTTATATACGTCTTATTCTATGGCCCTTCCAGCACTGAATTTCTCCATGAATTTATGTGACAGCTATGAAGTTACTTTTACTGCCGTGAATAGACTCCTGCAATTTCCAGCTTTGGAAGGGCTTTGCCATCCTTAATTTGCCACACAGTAATGAATAGCGAGCAGACTGATACAACCTCTCTACTTTTTTTTTTTTTCAGGCCTCTGGGTTTTTGGCCATTCGTTCCTGTGTGTGATGAGAAAAGAGAGGGAGGTGTTCTGCAACTCACCCACTTCATCCATGAATAATTGAGCAGCGGGGGCAATGTAGGAGGAGAAGACAGGAGCATGTCAAGATACATTGTATAGAGACACAAGGAAAGAGTTAGGGGAGGATCCGACTAGTGAAAAAACTCAAGACTGAAGTATGAGGGGGAAGGGGTGTGGAAGGAGCAATATGATCAATATGGTTTCATTGTTTGGTCTTGCTTACCTCTGCAGGAGACCATCTGCTCCCTGTCAATGGATCACCTGCTTGTCTCAGACGTTGTTATGACAACCGATGGGCGGAGGGATTAAGAAGCTTGCGTCTGCTTATTTGAGGCTGCTTTAGGGGCAGCTCTGTCAGGAGGCAGAGATCTTTGAGAAAGGGGCTGAAAAGTCATCTTTTTGCTAGGATTAAGCAATTTACTGTAATGCATGCAATGTATAGAGAAACACTGACTAGAGAAGTTTTCTGGTTTTATGCAGATAAAGTTTAACTATTTTTAAATTGAAAGTCTTGCAACTTTCTGGCTTTAAATTCCCAGAGCTGTGTTTGCTATGTGAGAATAGAAAATACACCTTTACATTCAGGGGATACAATTCTGCAGATGTTTGATGCAGTTTGTTACAATTCTATTCATTCTAGGCAATCCTCCATGGGCTATATGCATGTAATAAGCAGAAAAAATCTTTCTCCTGTCTTTATAGTATGTTTCAGCTTGGAGTCCAAGGGGATTGACCAGACTGGATACATATGTAGCAAACATTAGATTACATTATCAAACCCACCCATTTCAGTGACATTGGCCTGCTGACTATGTAATGTGTACAGGGGTTTCCTAACTTTCCCCGATGGAAGAGGGAAAAGAAGGATTGGACTGTTGGATTTCAACAGGCCAATGCTTTTGCTCACAGGGAGAATAAGCTGCCGCCAAAGGTATCTGGGTGGTTTACCCAGTTCCCTTTATTCAGAAAGCACACACAGCTTATTCCCAAGGGGTATTCTCAAGATAACTCTCATGGCTCAGTGGAGTCTATAGTTAAAATCATTAATACTTGCCAGCAAACATAATTTTCTGAACTGTACCATTCATGTTGTTGTTTTGCAATAAATATGCCTTCCCATGCTCTGTTTACACCCCTTTGATGCTGGAGATGTCCTTCAGTAGAATTGTTTTTACTCAGCGGTGGAGGATGCACAATGCCATGCACTTCCCACTTTTTCAGTAGCCATTGAGTGAGGCGGGAGGGGGAAGAAAAAAGGGGGAAGGGGAGGCCTGCATGACAGGAGTTTAGCCAGGAGCATAAGCTGAGGGTACAGGAAAGGGTTAAGTTGGCCATTTAGAGGAAGCGTAGGGGAGGGAACTGGGAAAGGGGGGGTTGGGGGAGGGAGTATTTAAAGTGAAGGCGGGAAGATTCCCGCCACTTTAGAGAAAGCAGGGAGTGAGTGAAGCCAACACACCTCTGCGGTTTTCTTGCTTGCCCAGGATGTCTGAGGTTGAAGATATGCTGGCCCAGCTCAGGGCTGAAGCGGATCGTAGGGGGCCGCAATGGCTGCAATCCCAGCTGCAGGGATTGATACAGGGGTCTGGAGAGTCGGCTAGCCGCCCCTCTCCTTCTGGAAGACGGCCGCGGAGGACCAGGCCTCCGGCGCGCCTCAGCCCCGAGGAGACCCCTCGGGTCCGGCGCTGAATTAGGAACCCCTCACGGGACCCTCCGGTCCAGGGCACCGCTCGGCGCGCTGCTGAGCGGCAGTCCCGGGCCGGGAGGAATCCGCGGCGACGGCGGGACCCGCAGCGGGGGGAGGGGAGTCGCCCCTCCTGCATCACTGACCTCGTTGGAGTCGGGATTGGAAGCGGTGGGCCTTCCGGCGGCGGCGGTGACTCCGGCTCGGCCTGTGGTGCGCAGGAGGATCTCCGGTGCAGCCCCTGTGTGCGGGGGAGAAGCGGGGCTGGCACCTTCAGCGTCAGAGCAGCAGGCTGGGCCTAGCACAACATCAGCCCAAAATGGCGCCCACAGCGCGGGCGCTGGGGGGCGGAGCGTCGCGGAGGCCTTGTCCAGGAGGCCCGACGTGGATAGCGGCGAGGAGGGCCCCAGTGAGACGGCTACAGGACGACAGGACCAGGATTCAGCGGCCGCTGGGTTCACAGCACCCAGGCGCCCAGGTGAGCGTTCATCTACTGTAACAGGGCCCTTGTTAGCGGTTTCAGGGGGGAGGGGTTTAGAGGGGAACCGCGAGGAGCTAAGCAGGGGTATGTTAGCCTTTATGGGGGTGTTGGCGGAAATGGTGCGGGGAGCGGGTAGCGGCGGGGGGACTTCGTCGTCCCCAGCGATGGCGTGGGGGGCGGGAAGTTCGCCGCCGGTATCGCTAGGGGGGGCTTCCTCTGCGTCGGGGGTGTCTGTGTCGGTGCAAACGCAGAGCGAGGACAAAGGGGACGCGCCGCGGTTAGACGATGCGGCGAAGGGGGAAGTATATGTCTGCTTTGAGGGGCCTTTAGGGGCTCACTTGAAGCAGGAGGTGAGGGAGCGCATTTGGAAAGGCGAATATGTTGATATATTTTCGCTTTTGCCTTTGGAGCGCTTTAATTTGGACAAGCCTAGGAAGGAGGAAAAGAAGGAGGAGGAGGAGAAGAGGCGGTACCGCCTTATTCCTCGGACGTTTGCTAATTGGCTGCAAGCGTTCGCCATAATGGCAAGTGTCATAGGGGAGAAGGCGCCGGAAAATTGTTCGTCGCTTTTCTGTTATTTGGACGCAATAAGGGAGGCGCATAGGACGTATGGGGGGCAGGCATGGCTCCGGTATGACGATCAATTTCGTCAGCGGAAAGCGGTTCGGTCCAGCATTCGCTGGGACCATAAAGACATTGGGTTATGGCTGAGGATTATGGCGCAAGCGAGGGCGGGGCCGTCCTTTCCAGGGGGGATCGGGGGCCCCGAGTCTTCGGGGCGCTCGGTCGCCGCACAGAAGGGACTCTGTTTCTCATTTAATGAAGGGGGGTGTAAGTTCGGCTCCAAGTGTAAGTTTAAGCATGAGTGCTCCTCTTGTGGGGGCACCCATGGAGCCAACCGGTGCTTCCGCTCCAAGCAGAAGGGTTCAGATGGGGCTGGGAAGGGGGGCAACTCCGGTGCGGCTGGAAAGGATGGCGCCATTTCTAAATAGGTACCCAGATAGGGAGGCGGCGGCCTTGTTGTCGGAGGGGTTCGAGTCGGGTTTTCGGATACCGTTTGTTGAGGCGGCGGTTTCAGGGGTGGTTAGGAATTTGAGGTCGGCACGGGAGCATCCGGAGGTGGTCTCAGAAAAGCTGAGGAAGGAGGTGGACCTGGGGCGCATGGCGGGACCGTTTCCGGAGCCTCCCTTGCCGAACTTGCGGGTATCTCCTTTAGGGGTGGTTCCAAAGAAGGAGCCGAATAAGTTTCGGCTTATTCACCATCTGTCATTCCCAAAGGGGGCGTCTGTTAATGACGGGATCGACCCCGAGTTGTGTTCGGTGGAGTATACTTCATTTGATGCGGCGATTTTCTGGGTCCGGCGTTTTGGCCGGGGGGGCGTTGTTGGCGAAGACTGACATCGAAGCGGCATTTAGGCTGCTGCCGGTGCATCCAGATAGTCAGCACTTGTTGGGTTGCTTTTGGGGGGGGCGGGTTTTTTGTCGACTATTGCTTGCCAATGGGCTGTTCATTGTCGTGTTCCTATTTCGGAAAGTTTAGTTCGTTTTTGGAATGGGTCATCCGGGACGTTTCTGGGTGGGCCTCGGTCATTCACTACTTGGATGACTTTCTTTGCATTGGTCCGGGGGATTCCTCCGTTTGCTCGGTCTTGCTGCATTCGGTGGAACGGGTGGCGGCAGATTTTGGGGGTGCCACTAGCGCGTGAAAAAACTGAGGGTCCGGCGACGGTTCTCAGTTTTTTGGGTATTACCATTGACACGGTCCGTATGGAGTGTCGTCTTCCAGAGGATAAGTTATGTGGGTTGCGGACGGAGGTTCAGAGGGCATGTCGGCTAAAAAAGCTGCGATTAAGGGAATTGCAGTCTTTTTTAGGCAAATTGAACTTCGCGTGCCGGATTATACCAATGGGGAGGGTGTTTTCTCGACGGTTGGCAGCGGCAACGGCTGGTGTGTCCGTTCCCGCACATTTTATCCGGTTGGGGTGGGAGTTGAGAGAAGATTTGCGGGTTTGGGATTCGTTTTTAGAACAATATAATGGGCGGTCACTGTGGATGGAGGAGGGAGTAGTAGCAGGGGAATGGGATCTTTTTACGGACGCGGCCGGGAGCGTAGGGTTTGGGGCATATTTTAAGGGTAGTTGGTGCGTAGGTTCTTGGCCGGACGAGTGGGTTTCGGGGGGGGCTGGTCAGGAACCTGGCTTTGTTAGAATTATTTCCTATTCTGGTGTCGGTGGTAGTGTGGGGGGGAAATTTTCCGTAATAAGAAGATTCGCTTTCATTGCGACAACTTGGGGGTGGTGCAGGCGATAAATCGGTTGTCCGCTGCGTCGCCGCCGGTGGTTCGGGTTTTGCAGGGATTGGTGTTGGAATGTTTGAGGTTGAATGTTTGGATTGTAGCGGTCCATGTCCCAGGGGTGTAGAATGATGTGGCTGACGCCCTCTCTCGTTTGCAGTGGGATCGTTTCAGGAGGTTGGTGCCGGAGGCAGACGAGAACGGCACGCGGTGGCCGACGGAGTAGTGGACCGTGCCGGTCGGGCGGCGGAGTGTTTGATTCGGGCATCTTTGGTGGACGGTACATGGGCGGCCTATACGAAAGCCTGGGAACAGTGGGAGCAGTGGTTGGGTTCTTTGGGGGTGGAGACAGAGGATTTCAAGATGCCGTTATTATTGTTCGTGGGGCATTGTAAGGAGTCGGGGTGGACAGTTTCTACAGGTTGAATACGTGTTTAGCGGGTTTAACCTTCGGGTTTAAGAGTAGGGGGATGCCGGACTTTACGAAGTCATTTCTGGTGTGGCAGGCGGTAAAAGGTTGGCGCCGTTTCAAGGCGGCGAAGGACACGCGCAGACCGGTGTCCTTTTCCATACTGCTGGGCTTGGGCTCCGCTTTGGGGACGGTGGGGGCGAGCCCGTGGGAGGTCTTGCTGTTCAGGGCGGCGTTTTCGCTCGCCTTTTTTGGAGCCTTGCGGTTGGGGGGAATTGGTGAGAGGATCCCGGACTCGTCCGGGGGGTGTGTTTTGGGAGGATGTGAGCCTGTACGAGGACAGGGTGGAGTTTAGGTTAAGGCGTTCGAAGACGGACCAGGAAGGCCGGGGGTGTGCGGTGCGGCTGTTTGCGGTGCCAGGGTGTTTGATGTGTCCTGTTAGTTGCTTGAGGTCTTATTGTTCGGACAGGGGTCGGGCGACAGGCCCCCTCCTGGTCCATGAGGATGGGTCGTTTTTGTCCAGGTTTCAATTCTTGGGAGTTTTTCGGCGATGTTTGTGTTATCTGGGTTTGGGGGAGGAGTATTTTAGTGGTCACTCCTTCCGTATTGGGGCAGCTACGGAGGCGGACTGGAGGGGTTTGGGGGAGGACGTAATTCAGCGCATCGGCCGATGGGAATCGGTGCGTTTTAGGTCATATGTCCGTTTGGGGGGGCTGGTCTGAACAAAAACACATTTTGTATCGGGGGGAGGTCCGCAGGTAGGTGGGTTAGGAAGAGTGGGTTTTTGTTCGAGCGGGTGTGGCCTGGGGCCTGTTATTGTTATGTTGCTTTTGATGTTTTACAGGTGCTGAGCCGTGCTTGGTTTGGTTGATGGGCCATTCCTTTGTGTTCTGGGGCGCAGTGCAGGCGGCGGTGCGACCAGACGGTAGGCAGTTGGGTTTTGCGCGAGGGGAGGTGCGGTTGCGCTGGTTAGGCTTAAGGGGGATGGTGTGGGGCAGGATGCTCGCGGAGTTTCATCGCTTCGTGAGGCTGGATAGACCTCCAGACATACTGGTACTGCATGTTGGAGGTAACGATTTGGGGGTCCGCCCTTTTCGGGAGCTGATTAACGATATCAAATTCGACTTATTGCGGCTCTGGGCGATGTTTCCGGGATTGGTAACAGTATGGTCGGATATTGTGCCAAGGAAAGCGTGGAGGGCGGCCCGGTCGGTGGAACGTGTGAACAAAGCCCGTATTAAGGTGAATAGGGCAATTGGGAGGTTTATGGCACGGAATGGAGCGGTCTCAGTGCGCCATAGTGAATTGGAATCTGGGGAGGGTGCATTTTGGAGAAGGGATGGGGTTCATTTGAACTCCGTGGGTATTGACATGTGGTGCCTGGGATTGCAGCAGGGCATTGAGACGGCTCTAGGGGTGTGGCGGGACGCCCGCCGATAAGGAGGTCATCGGTGGCGGTGGGGGTCCTCGAGGCTGGGATATCGGAAATGGTCGTGGTGGGGAGGGCCCCGCGGTAGGGGCTGGACTCCCCAGACCATTTGGACTGTGGCTGGATGGCTCCGGTAGGGTTAAAGGGTATTAAGGGCTTTATGGCCTTAGGAAATAGAGCACCGAGCAGATTTATTTAAATAGGTGCCCCTGAGCTGGTGTGGAACGGCTAGGGGTAACAGCTGGTGCTCAGGAAGTATGGGGTTAACATTTTGGGTTTTGGGGCCTCGAGGTCCTCCGTCGTCGGGTCGGGTTATTTACTGTGTTTTGGGGAATATTTGTTGTGGCATTTAAATGGTTAAATTATTTTATTTAATAAACTGGCTGCTGTGGCCAATTTAATCCAACATCGGTGTCGAGTATTTATTTTAGGTAAAGAAAACAGAGAAGAGCGGGCGACTTGGCAATACCCTGGTCAAGTGAGGCCGGACCGAGGACGAAGGATGGAAGGGGAGGCCTGCATGACAGGAGTTTAGCCAGGAGCATAAGCTGAGGGTACAGGAAAGGGTTAAGTTGGCCATTTAGCGGAAGCGTAGGGGAGGGAACTGGGAAAGGGGGGGTTGGGGTAGGGAGTATTTAAAGTGAAGGCAGGAAGATTCCCGCCACTTTAGAGAAAGCAGGGAGTGAGTGAAGCCCCCGCCCACCCACCCCCTTTTTTGTTTGGTTCAGTGAACGGGTCGTTTTAGTCGGGATGTTCTGTCACAGTGGCCTTGGCGGTGGGGGTCCTCGAGGCTGGGATATCGGAAATGGTCGTGGTGGGGAGGGCCCCGCGGTAGGGGCTGGACTCCCCAGACCATTTGGACTGTGGCTGGATGGCTCCGGTAGGGTTAAAGGGTATTAAGGGCTTTATGGCCTTAGGAAATAGAGCACCGAGCAGATTTATTTAAATAGGTGCCCCTGAGCTGGTGTGGAACGGCTAGGGGTAACAGCTGGTGCTCAGGAAGTATGGGGTTAACATTTTGCGTTTTGGGGCCTCGAGGTCCTCCGTCGTCGGGTCGGGTTATTTACTGTGTTTTGGGGAATATTTGTTGTGGCATTTAAATGGTTAAATTATTTTATTTAATAAACTGGCTGCTGTGGCCAATTTAATCCAACATCGGTGTCGAGTATTTATTTTAGGTAAAGAAAACAGAGAAGAGCGGGCGACTTGGCAATACCCTGGTCATGGCAAATTGGGTCTATTCCTGCTCAAGATGGGGGGGGGGGGCCCCCCCCCCCCCGGGGGGGGGGGGGGGGGGGGGGGGGGGGGGGCGCCCCCAAACAAACAAACAAAATTTTTGTATATAATCTACATTAAATTTATATAAAAAAAAATTAAATAAATTATTTTATTATAGAAAAAGAAAAAAAAAAAGAAATAGGTGGGGGAAAATATGAGGGGGGGGGGGGCGCGGGCCTTGGGTTTGGAGAGGTGGTTTGGGGCCCGGGGTAAGGTTTGGGGGGGGGGGTGGGTGGGGAGGGGAGGGGAGGGGGGGGTTATATGTTGGGTTAAAAAAAAACTTAAAGGTAATGGGAGAAGAACAAACAGACAAAGGAACACAGTGGGAACTACAATCAGGAAAACATATACTAGAGGGAGAAAGGGGAACAGTCAGATGGAAGAGCGACCAATAACCTCCTCCAAAGGACGGAAGAGAGAAAAAGGGAAGAAAGAAGTAGCAAGGTATCACTATATCAGGAAAAGAAGAAAGAGAACTCAGACGATTCCTGGAACACCACCCAAGGCCACCAGAGAGCATCAAATTTGGAGGGGTCGGGGGAATCCTCCGCCACCAGGGCCTCCATTCTCCTTATGAGGAGAAGCTCCTGAAGAAATTCAACCAGGGAGTGCGCAACAGTGCTTCGCCAGTGCCTGGGAATGACGGTTCTAGCAGCCATGAGAAAGTGTAGCAGGAGGTCTTTTTTCACCGCAGAGATCCTGCCAGGGATAACTGAAAGAAGGGCCAGTTGGGGAGTTGCTGTGATGGTGCAACCACACACTTTAGCATACAGAGAGAACACAGCATCCCAAAAGGGCCTGAGAACGTCACACTCCCAACAGATGTGAGGTAGGGTGCCTTTCTCAGTACCACAGCGCCAACACTGGTCAGTCACAGCAGGATAAATTCTGTGGAGGAAATCAGGGCACCGGTACCACCGAGACAGGATCTTTTTGACATTCTCTTCTTGCGCACTGCAGATTTTCGAGCAGTGGGAGGTAGTTGAGATGATAAAAGTGGGAAGGGTCAGGGGGGATATGAATTCCCAGGTATTTGAGACAAGTGGTCACTGCGTGGGGTATCGTGATGTTAAGGGCCTCGCTTTTGGAAAGGTTTACTTTAAAGTTACTAAGGTGACCAAATCGGCTAAACTTGCGTAATATAGACGGAAAAGACACTCATGGCTGAGAGACGTATAGAAGGAGGTCGTCAGCATACAGTGCCGCCTTAACCTGGCGACTGCCCATCTGAAGGCCATGGATGTCCGGACACCGCCATATCGCCACCGCCGGCGACAGAGGGCAGCTCTGCCGAGTGCCGTTCCGTACCGGGAAAGGATCAGAGAGTATCCCGTTGGTCCTAACCCTCGCCGTCGCATTGCCATAGAGGGAAAGCACCTTACGCAAGAAAACAGGACCCACACCCACCTGCTGAAGCTTCGCACGCAAGAAGCCCCAGTGTACCTGGTCAAATGCTTTTTCGGCATCTACAGAAAGCAGGCACATAGGAGAGTTGTCAGAATGAACCAGTGAAGTTGCCAAAAGGGTCTTACATACATTATCCTGGGCCTCGCGACCGCGGATAAAGCCAACCTGATCGGTGTGAATCAGGTCCGGCATTAAGGGGGACAAACGATCAGCCATCAACTTGGAAAACAATTTGATATCGATATTAATGAGGGAGATCAGGCAGTAGCTGGCACAACTGATTGGATCCTTACCTGGTTTGGGAAGGACCGTGATCAGGGCCGAGAGGGACTGCAACGCAAAGGGGGAAGAGTCATCGGCGCTATTAAATACCCGAGCCATTGCGGGAGAGAGGAGATCCCTAAAACATTTGTAAAAATGAGTAGTAAACCCGTCCGAGCCAGGAGAATTACCCGTCGGGGAGGACTGTATGACGAGGGAAACTTCCTCCTCAGAAAAAGGTGCTTCGAGAAGAACCCTGTCAGGGTCTGCGATAGTGGGAAGAGACGTGTCTGTCACGTACTCCTGGATTTTAGCACGGAGAGTCTGGGGCGAGGTCGGCATACTGCCAGCAGATGTTGTATAAATCATGGTAGAAAGAGCGGAACGCCGCAGCTATATCAGTAGGGTTATGGACCGTGGTGCCTGACCCGTCACGCAGTTGAGGGATATATGCTAGATTGCCACGCGGTGGAGGCGACGAGCGAGGGAGCGGCTGCACTTATCCGCGAACTCGTAATAATGTTTCCAAAAGCGATCTCTAGTATGCAGATACATTTCGTCAAGATAGGAACACAGTTCCTCCCTAGCATTAAGAAGTTCAGTCAACGAATGAATGTGCGCAAGGCGCGTAACGACCAAAGCGGCACGCTCCTTTTTAAGGCGTGCTCCGTGTTTGATCAGTACACCGCGGATCACACATTTCAGCGTCTCCCACTGTAGCGGGAGAGGAGTGGGGTCATGAGCATGGTCGAGGCCGAAGTCTCTAATTGTCGCGCTGATGTCCGCCTTGCAAGAGGCGTCCTTCAGGAGGCTATCATTCAATTGCCACATAAAAGGACGATGCGCTAACCCGGGGACCTCAAGGGACAGGAACACTGCAGCGTGGTCAGACCAAAGAGCCGAGTCAATACGGTTGGTGGGAGACCAGGTTAGGACGTGATGACTGACAAGAAAGAGAAGTCTATACGCCTATAGGAGTTATATGCCGGAGAATGGAAGGTATAGTCCCGGTCTCGAGGATGCAGGATGCTCCACACGTCTACCAGCTGGGAGTTGTGGAGAGTAGTCGTTAGCCTTTGCAAGTGTGACTGGAAGTGGGGGGGGGGCGGAAGGGGAGGAGTCGAGTGATGGATCTAAAACAAAGTTAAATTCGCCCCAAGTACCACCACCCCTTCACTAAATTCCGTCAACCTGCCAACTAAGTTCTTGCAATACAGTAGCTTCCCTTGGTTCGGGAGATAACAGCCAGCCACTGCACTTTACATTTAGACTGAGATCCGCGGTATTTATGCTTGGAACTCTGTATTTCTATGTATCTTTCACACTGTATGTAGAACTACAATGTAAGGAAAGATGAAGAAAGTTTTTTTAGTACTTAGCCATACTCTTTCATTGACATCACAGTTCTCCACAGTATCCAGAAGAAAGGTTGCTGAAAGAGACTGGTGCATCACTAGATCTTCAGAAAATCATGTGACCATGGTGGAAAATGCCCCCGGAGCTCCCTGAGCATAATTTACATATGAGAATAAAATGTTTTTTTGGACAAACTGCGGCGAGGAGAAGAAAAGTAAAGGTCCACTTTGCAGGTACTGTTATACGTGACATTTTTTGCCGCGTCATTTACTCCACGGCCAAAATGCTGCATATTCGGAACATGGGGCCCCAGCCTAAAGGGGTTTCTGGGCAAAAATGCAATTTTTAAAAAATATCTCCACCACTTTGTAATTATTCTGTGAAGGCCCTCAAATAATTATTTTAAAATTTGGTACCATTACCTTGCACTGAAATTGTTTACAAGCGGCACTTCTGGCCATTACAATTTCAGTCCTCTCTAATACGTTTACCATCAGCCTACCACCTTCCAGGCTCTCCCACTGCACCTTGTTTTAGCAATAATCTAATTTTACTGCATGGATTGAGCCAACCCCTCTTTCATTGACATCACAATTCTCCACAGTATCCAGAAGAAAGGTTGCTGAAAGAGACTGGCGCATCACTAGATCTTCAGAAAATCATGTGACCATGGTGGAGATTAGGGATTTACTAAGGCAATAGCATATGATGTAAATGTTGCTGCGCATAGAGAATGGGTTTATACGATTAGCTCTGGTCCCCAAAAAACTCTTCAACTCTGTTGTTCAGTGTTGCATAAACTAGCATTTATTTTTTAATTCAAGTTTCCACCATATGTGGCCATAGGTGGTGTGAAAGATCCTCAGTGCGCCAAACCGCTTTGGCCACACCCTGAGTCCTCTTTCATATAAAAACCACACTCACTGCCAATGAGTGTCGGGTCCACAGATAAATACAAGACAAGCTTTCTAAATTTTATATATTTATTAACCCCTAAATGGGTAGGTATTAACATCTAACACATACAGTTCAGAACAGATATGCAGATATATGCAAGCATTAACAGTTACTAGTTACAAAATACAGTACAAATAAAATAAAAGGGATAAAGGTGAAATGATTACTTTACCACACATGTCCTTGATGTGGTTCTGTAGTCCAACACTCACACATGCTCTGTCATGTGTGAATAACCAGTGGAGGCTTCTCAGCCTTAACTCCTAGCATGTGGCATCAATAGAATAATCCCGCCTGCATGCTTTTCACAGGAATCTCAGCATTAGTCTCTCTGTAATATCTCTCAGTCTCTTGTAGGCTCATCATCGTCAGCAGCAGCATTCCAACCTGCCTGCTCATAGTAGCGTCTCAGTCAAAGTCTGTAATATCCTGTAGTCTGTGATGGTCTGTCCCAACTCCATAGCATAATCTCCATAGCATCATCTCCTCCCACAGACCTCTTACCTCATCCTATATACCCTTTATGCCACCTCCCAGAATGAGGTCACCGGCAACAGCACGTCTGATGAGTTAATGCAATCAAGTCCAGATCTTTTGTATAGAGCTGAGACCAAATGGAATGATACAATATTATCAGGAATATCTGATCTAACAGCCCAGGCTGGAACAATGCCCTATTGTTTGATCACTCAGGGCTGTGTAGGAGTACAATGGAGCCCTATTGTTCCAGTGTTGCCACTACTGCCAATATACACCTATGCTTATAGCTGCGCACAGTATGAATAAATGGAACTAGAGAGAAATACGCTACCCAGAGACCAAAACACAGCTTTGAGTCCTAGCCATATTCAAGCAGAATCATCACAGGTGGCTTTACCTAAATCTATTAAGGCCTTATACACAAAGTGCAGATTTGATCAGTATTCTACATCAGTATTTGTAAGTCAATGTCATGGTAAATCCTAAATATGCAGGAGATATAATTGAACAATTAATGATGTACTGTTGTCTGCATCCCTTCCTAAAGTAGGCTTCAAAAGAGTAACAAAACAAGTCATGGCTTATAGATTGGTAGATCATCAAAGATCAGTAGGGGTTCAGACACCCTGAAAACTAGCACAGCACCATACATTGTATAGTGGCAGTATTTGGTATTGTACCTCAGCAACATTAACTAATGAAAATGACGTCGCTGTCCTGTGAAGCGGAAGCAGTGCACAAGGAGTGCTGCTGTTGTTGCTGATCAGCAGGAGTCACAGATGTCGAACTCCAGCTGATCTTCAGTTGATGGGCTATGCTAAGCATAGGTCAATGATCATATAAGCCCATAAAACACCTCTCATGGTGGGAAAGCATGAAACCTCTTTAAAGACACAGATAGACTAGTAGAGCAGTCAGAGGTATGGGGATTTTCCAACATATACTTCTGAAATAAGAATTCACCATATGCCACAGTATAGGTAAGTAGTAGCATATGTGGCTTCCATGGTAAAAACTAAACAAAAAAAATACATTGTGTGGTATTACATTTTTCTTGCAAAGTGTGGAGGAAAGTGTTGGTGCTATATAAATGAAAATTATTATTTTGTGGGATTCCTCTGTACATTGGGGAAAAAAGTATTTAGTCAGCCACCAATAGTGCAAGTTCTCCCACTTAAAAAGATGAGAGAGGCCTGTAAGTGACATCATAGGTAGACCTCAACTATGAGAGACAAAATGAGAAAACAAATCCAGAAAATCACATTGTCTGATTTTTTAAGAATTTATTTGCAAATTATGGTGGAAAATAAGTATTTGGTCACCTACAAACAAGCAAGATTTCTGGCTCTCACAGACCTGTAACTTCTTCTTTAAGAGGCTCCTCTGTCCTCCACTCATTACCAAATTGTTATCAGTATAACAGCCTCAATCTCAAACAGTCATACTCCAAACTCCACTATGGTGAAGACCAAAGAGCTGTGGAAGGACACCAGAAACAAAATTGTAGACCTGCACCAGGCTGGGAAGACTGAATCTGCAATAGGCAAGCAGCTTGGTGTGAAGAAATCAACTGTGGGAGCAATAATTAGAAAATGGAAGACATACAAGACCACTGATAATCTCCCTCAATCAGGGGCTCCACACAAGATCTCACCCCCCGTGGGTTCAAAATGATCACAAGAACGGTGAGCAAAAATCCCAGAACCACACGGGGGGACCTAGTGAATGACATGCAGAAAGCTGGGACTAACGTAACAAAGGCTACCATCAGTAACACACTACGCCGCCAGGGACTCAGATCCTGCAGTGCCAGACGTGTCCCCCTGCTTAAGCCAGTACATATCCGGGCCCGTCTGAAGTTTGCGAGAGAGCATTCGGATGTTCCAGGAGAGTATTGGGAGAATGTCATATGGTCAGATAAAACCAAAGTAGAACTGTTTGGTAGAAACACAACTCGTCGTGTTTGGAGGAGAGTGAATGCTGAGTTGCATCCAAAGAACACCATACCTACTGTGAAGCATGGGGGTGACAACATCATGCTTTGGGGCTGTTTCTCTGCAAAGGGACCAGGACGACTGATCCGTGTACAAAAAATGCAACAAAAAAAGCTGCATTTCCCTGAGCATCATTTACATATGAGAATAAAATGGCGGCGAGAAGAAGAAAAGTAAAGGTATGAGTAGAATAGCCTTTATAAAGGCTATTCCAACATTACTTCAGTTAAAAACACGTTTCCCCAATGATAGACTCCCTTTAAGTTTTTCCATTGTGGTTTTCATTGATTAGAATATAATAATAATTGTTTCCATCAATATCGGTTCTGTACATCTACTTTTATTTTGAAGACCCAGTTTAACACGATTTCCACTCTTTTCACTAACTTAGTAAGCTTATCAAGTCAGTACATAAAGATTTCAAGCACAGGTATGAGTAGTAATACCGATTCAATAGGAAGACTTTGGATGGGGCCACTAATGTGATCACTTTGTCCTTAGTACAGGCACTGTACATATGATAAGTCTAACATGCATTGCTTGCAACCTTGACATCCTGAATATTTATGAGCAATAATCTTACCACACGTGCATGCTAGAATATAGATGCTTCATACATTTCACTTACTGGACCAGTACACTGCCTCAGAAGGTGAGTGCCATTATAATCAATATCTAGCATGGCCGGTTCCTCTAAATGATTTTGAGTTTTTATGTATACTAGATTTATTTCTATTATTAAATTTATTAAATTTATTATTACATTTATTACAATTGTATGCATAATTCAACTGATATATTGAAGACTAAGTAACAGAAATTTAATACACATGCACCTCCACATGCGAATCACACTGGCCACTTAAATTCTATAGTAATATTATGCTACGACATATAGCAATAGTAATAACCATACTCAATCTCAATTCTCACTATCATTTTGACAATAAATATTCTGCTTCCAATATGATATAAGAATATGTCCATTTTGCAATATAATGATATATCAATAAACAATAAGCAAGTCCCACATTCTATAGTTATTGTCCATATAGCCAGTAGAATCAACTTCCCAGCTTTGATATGCCCATATAGATGAAATGTTAGATATGGTGACACGTTATAAATTAATGCTGTCAGTTCAGGATAGAATAGCCGTGGTAATTCTGAAGCATACAGCATCATAAATCATTATGATGCTTTAACTTCAGGTTAGAGAAGTCATGGTCAGGCCTGCAAATACGGGTAACACATGTACTGTATTTTTCAACCCAAACATGGTCATGTAAAACAGCCCTAACTAGAGCCCTATTTTCAATTATCTGCTAAAGTTAAAGGTCACAATTTATCCATATTGTTGATGCAATTTCCTGACCCTACGGCCCATAGTTTTATTGGGTTGAACTATTATCACAACAGAACCTTATGGTGATGTAAGTTTGGTCCAACAGATCCTTAGAGACATAGTACAGGCACTAAAGTGTGACGTATTACAGCCACATGAAACTGACTTTTATAAATATACCTTTCTCAATACTGATATTGCAACATCAAGAAGGAAAAGTCTTGGCATTGTGGAAATCACAGGATCGATAGAATTTTTAATGATATGCAAAAGGAAACAAAATATTCTAAACATTTTGATTTATTCACTATTGAGTATGAGAACCACATGCACAAATACACTCACTTAGATGCCATGGCATATTATCAGTGAGGTTGTTAATTGTTGTCTGAGGAATGTTATACCACACTAAATACACGCAAATCATTAAGATTGGCTGCGGACAGCTCCATTTGCAGTTGCTGACCATTGACATGCCAAGTGTGCTTGATGGAAGACAAGTCAAAAACACTGCAGGCCATGATAGCACATTTAGGCCATGTAGGCTTCTCACAGTAGCATAAGCAACATGCGGCCTGGTCTTATGCTGTTTAAAAATGGATACACTTTGGAGAAATAGCCATACTACTGGTTCCACAATCAATGCCAGGGTGTGAGTGTACCTGAAATGAAGACTAGAAGGGTCTAGCTACTGTACATTATTCTACACTATACCATAATCCTGGGAGTAGGACTGGTGTGAAGTTCCCTTATGAAGGTGTCTTAATGGCATTGCCCACGTGGTCTCCAGACCAATGTCCACTATCATTGCCTCTGAGAGAAAAGCTGGACTCCTCAATGAAGAAGATAGGCCTTAACGTGCTGTGCACTATAATAGTCTTGTTACAAAAAGGTGGCATAAGGTCAATGGAACACCTGTAGCTGGATGTCTGGCTCATAGCCTAATGTCATTCAAGTGCATTCTAATGGTTGGTGCCTCTGTGCACCTCTTGCTGTCATTAAAGTTCGTTGTTGTTCTCCCAAACACCAGGACACGCAAGGTTGAACTGTGCTGACATCTCAACCTAGGTACATAGCAATCTGCTAGAGGTATGACCAAGGTCTCTTAGTTCAAAGATTCTGTCCACGTGGTGATAAGTGACAAGTGGTGATAACTGACATGTCAACAAACAGGAGGCATGGCACAATCATTCCACACCACTTGATCTTATTTTTGAGGTTTCATGTGGCTAAAAAACTTTGCTTTCAGTCTGGTTTTTATGCTCCTCACTATGCCAAAGACTAGCATAGAAAGAAAGAAAATTTGATCATTTGCAGATCTTAGTAACACCGGCTACTTCCTTGATTTGCATTTTCTTACAGGTTGTCCTTCTTGGTGTTGCAATTTCACATGTATATTCACTTTTCATATAAATGTCACAGCTTACCATTTGTTTATGTATTTGCAAATTACTATACAAAACAGTTGGAATAAAATATCTTAGAATATGGGCATATACTTTTTAGGTACTTGAAATGGCTAAGTCAGTAAAAAAAAGGAAAACAGAAAAAGCAAACTTACATTAAAGGCATGTTAAAACCACAAACAGGAAAGTTTCTAGAACATAAAAGACATCACATTTAGTGTGACAAAGATTGATGACATGTATTCAATTCTTTGTTCTACAACTAAAATATAGCTATTCTTAAGTTCTTACCAGCTTAAATAAGATGTGGCGAATCTTATAGTGTACTAAAAATAAAAATATTCAACATACACAATCTGGAAAATCTCCTTGTAGAAAAGGAACCGTTTCGACATTGTAGCCATATAGCTTGTCATATATAGGGTGCATAATCATTTATGCTCCATTAAAATGGTGTGTACACACACAAATCTGTGGATCAATTTCTGCCTGTGTGTGCTTGCCTGGTGTATATTCCAATACATGATGTGAGAGCCATAAAGTAACAATCCTAATGTGGATTACTACCAAAGAGCAATTAGCTTTAAGAAGGTATCTAGTTTCTATATGTTCTATGTTTTTAATATTTAACTATGAAAACAGTATTAGCCCCTGTTCACACAAGTGTAAATAGCTGTGAGCTGTTATTTCCGCTCTACATCTTATTTAAAGGACTTCTTTATTCAAAATATTTTCATAAAACTGCTGGGCATAGTTTAGTTTAGTTATGCTTTTACAGTAAGATTTAGGTAACATCTGTTCCCCATACTATTTGCTCCTTGGCTGCTTTTAAACTGTTCTGGCCAGAGCTGTGGTCAGTGACTACAGCTTAGTTACAGTACCTAAAGGGACCCTGAGGTTGTCTGAAATCTACTTCTTGTTCTATCAGAAACACTGTCTACCACTCTGTCTCTACTCTATGCTTTGCACAGGAGCTCTAAAGAATGTCATTGTACATATCCATAGTTTAATGGGATCAGTAGAACATTTTATGTACAATTGTTATTAACCAGATATTACTGATGTCTGTGAAAGTAAAAGCACTCAGCAACTATCAGATTACAAGAGAATGAAAGATGAACAAATCTTTTGGAAGGTACAAAATGCAGCAATTCTCCTTGGAAACTAACAAAATGTCAATCTGATTTTAGAGGCCATTTATAAAATGAGCTTAGTCAGACTCAGACTGGCCCACCAGTCAACAGGGTAATCCCCTGGTGGACCCCCAGTTTACCCTGTATTGGCACAGTGCACTCACTGTACATCATACATACAACATATAGCATCAAAACCATGTTATGTATTGGTATAATATGCCAGGTAGATTATTTGCTCACCAATCATTTTGCAGCCTCTTGCTGCTGCCTGAGATCTGCTGCTGTGTGGGCACCTATCCCTGGCTCACAGAACTAAAAGGGCCATGGTTCAAGGCAAGAGCCAGACAACACACTATCAACCAGGACGCCAGGGCAGAAACAGAGGCAGAGACTAGACAGCAAGCTACGACTGAAAAATATATTTGTGTTGGTGACATTTTAGGAATTTGTGAAGAAGTGTCAGGTAAGGGTGGGTTCGCACTTGTGCTGGCACTCCGTCCTCCGCGAATCCAACCTAAATGTCGGAAAACTGGATAGGGTAAGGTTTGCGACGCTTTGCTTAAAAACACATTCACGTCTATGGGTTTTTAAAGCAATGCGCGGGTGTGCGCTTACACCCTCTGCGCACAAAGCGTTTTTTTTTTTCTTTGGAAACAAAGTTGGACATGCAGGACTTTGTGTCCAAAGAAAAAACCGGCTTCGCTGATCAGAGGGTGTAAGCGCACACCCGTGCATTGCTTTAAAAACCCATTCAAGTGAATGGGTTTTTAAGCAAAGTGTCGCAAACCTTTCCCTATCCAGTTTTCCAACATTTAGGTCGGATTCGTGGCAGACAGAGTGCCAGCGCAAATGTGAACCCACCCTATATTTGCATGTTGCTGTATAGTGGGCCCCCAGAATGAATTTCACTGGTGGGCTCTATGCACCTCAGTCCAATACTGAGCTTAGTGATTGCTTATTGTGGCCAACTATGTCACCTTTTGCTTGCACTAGTGTTTCTTCATGGTGTAGAGATGATCTCACAAACTTTGAAGATGGTATGGCTAGGGAAGCGTCAAACACTTGTGCAAGAACAAGTAACATCATTTTACCAAAATCTTTGAGAAGGAAAAAAATTGGACTACAGTAGTTAGCAACCACTCAGGTGGAATGCTTTTACCATAAATAGGGCATTAATAAAATGAGAACTGTAATCTGCTTGCTTACTTAATTTTACCTTAGCATGGTGTTTAAAAAAGTCTCAAAGCTTTTGATAGTAAAAAGTTATTCGATAATAGAACTGAATGGAGGGTTTTTAGACAACAGATGCAACAAATATTATGAATCAGGGACCAAATCATATCTCAGCCTCTCATTACGCAAGGTATAAGGATGCAAAAAGGCGACTCAACAAAGCTTTACACTAGGCTCACACTAGCACTGTGCACTCCGTTGTTTGGAGAGACGTACCTCTGTTTCAGAAGGGGCCGGACTGGGGACGAAGGCTGAGGGGAGGGCCCACATGACGAGTACGGCTGGACAGCAGCTATTGGTCAAGTTGGGGGTAAGGTGGGGTTAATGCAAGCGTGGCTGCAGGGGGAGAGGTTTTTAAGGGAAAGCCCGCGAAAAGTAACGGCAGTTGCCGTGAAGAAGACACAGAGGAAGAAGCTACATTACGAGTGTCTCCATTAATTTTCATGGCATCCCTTGAAGACTTGATTGTGCAGCTGCGCGAGTTGGCAGCTACACACGGAGAGGAATGGGTGCAGGCACAGCTTTCGGGCATGCTTCAGGGGCCGGGGACACCTGCTGCTGAGGTTCCCCCTACAACTCCCAGACGGCCACGGAGGACTAGGCCTCCGGCGCGCCTGAGTCCGGATGAAGCCCCCTGAGCCCAGCGCCGAAGACGGAGCCCCTCAAGGGACCCTCCGGTTCAGGATGCCGGCAGGTCTGCTGCCTCCCGGCAGTCCAGGGCCGGGAGGAATCCGGTTAGCGGGCGGGACTCGCGGCGCGCCATTACCAGAGTGCGACGATGGAGCGGGAGCCGGTGCGGAGGGCCGTGGATCACCTTACCTGGTGCCTTCCCTGCGCGGTGAGTCAGGATCTGGGATGCGGACCTCGGGTCTTCAGCCTGCTTCATCCAGCGATCAGGCGCTGCCTGGGTCGGCTCTCCACGTGTGCGCGGATGCACACTCCTCTCTGCTTGCGGCCCCCTCCTCGCTGGTAGGGGGGGGGGCTGGTTTCCTCGCCGGCAATGTCCTCGGGAGATCAGCTGTTTCCAGCGCTAGATAGAATGGCTGGGCAGCGTCTGGATTCTGGAGTATCGACTGGTGGGCACACAGCACCCAGGCAGTCAGGTGAGTGTGTATCTTTGCTGTCTCCTTCTATTCCCCTGTTGCCGGTCCAGGGTGGGGGTGGGCACCCGGGAGAGGCGGGCAGGGGTATGTTTGAATTTTTTAGTTTGTTTGGGCAGTTGTTGCGGGGCGCAGGCCCAGGCCGCGGTTCCGTCTCCGGTACCCGCATGGGTGGGCATGAGCATCCCAGGGATCGGGGCTTTGGGGTTGCCGGCGGGCGGGCCGGGGTCGTTAGTTAGCGGGTCAGGAGGGGCTTCGGTTGGTGGGACGTCGGGGGACGCGACGGTAAGTGGGGGTGCGGATAGGACTCAGGAAAAAAGCGGGGAAAAGGACGAGGAGGAGGGGGCGCCGAAGTTGGATGATTCCGCAAAGGGGGAGGTGTACGTTTGCTTCGAGGGGCCGCTGGGGGCCCATTTGAAACAGGAGGTTAGGGAAAAAATATGGAAAGGGGAGTATGTAGAGATATTTTCGTTACTCCCGTTAGAACGCTTTAATTTGGATAGGGGGAAGAAGGACGAGTCTAAGAAAGAGGAAGAGGAGAAGCGGCGGTATAGGCTTATACCTCGCACTTTCTCCAATTGGTTACAGGCGTTCGCTATCTTGGCTAGCGTTATTGGCGAAAAGGCGCCGGAGAATTGCTCCCCCCCTGTTTTGCTACATGGACGCCATAGGGGAAGCCTATAGAGTTTACGGGGGTCAAGGGTGGTTGAGGTATGATGAACAATTTCGTCAACGGAAAGCGGTACGGCCCAGTATCCGGTGGGATCACAAGGATATTGGGCTGTGGTTACGGGTTACAGCGCCGGCTCGGGCTGGGCAGCCCTTTCAGGCAGGAGCCGGGGGGTCCGAGGTTTCGGGGCGCTCGGTGGCTGCACAGAAGGGATTGTGCTTCTCCTTTAACGAAGGCTCATGCAAGTTCGGTGCGAAGTGCAAGTTCAAGCATGAGTGTTCTAACTGTGGAGGATCACATGGGGCATCTCGGTGTTTTAAAGGGGTTAAGTCCAAAGGGGGGAGAGCACTGGAAAAGGGGCGGAGTCCGGTGGTGGTGGACGTGATGCGGCCGTATCTAAATGAGTACCCGGATAGAGCTGCGGCGGGGTTGTTGGCGGATGGTTTTCAGTTTGGTTTTAAGATTCCTTATGTTAAAGGGGGAGTTCCCAGTGGTTCGGCGGAACTTGAGATCGGCATTACAGCATCCGGGGGTGGTAAGTGAAAAACTGGCGAAGGAGGTGGCGTTAGGGCGGATGGCGGGGCCTTTTGAGTGTCTCCCGTTGGGGCATTTAAGGGTGTCCCCGCTGGGGGTGGTACCCAAGAAGGAGCCGAATAAGTTTCGGCTCATTCATCATTTGTCCTTTCCGAAGGGGGCGTCGGTCAACAATGGTATTGACCCTGCATGTTGTTCGGTGGTTTATACTTCGTTTGATGCGGCGGTAGGTTGGGTTAGGGAATACGGGGTTGGGGCACTGTTGGCAAAGGCCGACGTTGAATCGGCTTTTCGGTTGTTACCGGTACATGAGGATAGTTTGCATCTGTTGGGGTGTTATTGGGACGGGGGTTACTACGTGGATCGCTGTTTGCCCATGGGATGTTCTATCTCCTGTGCATACTTCGAGTGTTTTAGTACGTTTGTGGAATGGGTAGTGAAAAGGGAGGCGGGGTGGTCGTCGGTCATTCACTATCTCGACGACTATTTGTGCATTGGTCCGGCGGGCTCTGGGATTTGTTCATTGTTGTTACGTACGTTGGAGGGGGGTGGCGGGGCGATTTGGCATCCCGTTGGCCGGGGGAAAAGACGGAGGGGCCGAGTTCGGAGCTGACATTTTTTAGGGATTTGTATTGACTCGTTGCGGATGGAATGTCGTTTGCCGGAGGACAAACTGGTTCAGCTGCGCAACGAGGTTAGGGGTGCCTGTAGGCGAAAAAAAGTTAATGCTTAGAGAACTTCAATCCCTATTAGGAAAATTAAATTTTGCATGTCGGATACTGCCCATGGGGAGGGTGTTTTGCAGGAGGCTGGCGGCAGCAACGGCGGGGGTCAAGCATCCCCGTCATTATGTGCGCCTGGGAAAGGAATTAAGGGAGGACTTGGAAATTTGGGACGAGTTTTTGGGTTGTTACAATGGGCGGTCATTTATATTAGATCAGTGGGTGGATGCGGATGTATTAGAACTATTCACGGACGGGGCAGGGAGTGTTGGTTTTGGGGCCTTCTACAAGGGACGTTGGTGCGTGGGTTCATGGCCAGATAGTTGGAAGGCGGAAGGTTGGGTGCGGAATCTTGCCTTATTGGAACTGTTTCCCATTGTGGTGGCTTTAGAGGTATGGGGGCAGGAGTTCAGGAACAAGAAGGTGCGGTTCAACTGTGATAACCTCGGGGTCGTTCAGGCTATTAATAACATGACGGCGTCATCCCCCCCGGTGGTTTGTGTGTTGCGGAGGCTGGTGTGTTTGTGCTTGTCACTGAACGCGTGGGTGAAGGCGGTACATGTCCCAGGGGTTGACAATTGTATTGCTGATGCACTCTCTCGTTTGCAGTGGGCCAGGTTCCGGCAGTTGGCGCCAGAGGCGGAGGAGGAGGGAGAGGCGTGGTCGATAGACCTTTGGAACCTGCCTTTCGGGCGGCACAGAGATTGATCCGAGGGTCCTTGGCGGTGGGAACCTGGGCTGCATATGAGGTAGCATGGGGCCAATGGGAAGAATGGCGGGCGAATTTTGGTAGACAGGTTACGGATGATGAGGGGTTGCTGTTCCTGTTGATAGGCCAATGTAAGGAGGATGGGTGGTCCATATCGAGGATGAATAAGCTTATGGCGGGATTGGCATTTGGTTTCAGGGCACGTGGTTTACGGGATGTCACCAAGGCATTTGTGGTATGCCAGGCCTTGAGAGGTTGGAGACGGGGTCGGGCTTCAGTAGATCAGCGACGGCCGGTATCTTTTCATCAGCTTCAGGAGATGGGGGTGGCACTAGGGAGTCTTTGCAGGTCTGAGTTTGAGATTAAACTTTTTAGGTTAGCGTTCTCCTTGGCCTTTTTTGGAGCGCTACGCTTGGGGGAATTGGTTAGCCCGTCTACCGTCAGGCCAGGCGGGTTACTGATGAAGGACGTGGAAGGTATGGCGGATAGGGTGGAATTTATTGTGCGTAGATCTAAGACGGACCAGGAGGGCAGAGGGTCCAGGGTGGTATTATTTCAGGTTCCTGAATTCCTTATGTGTCCAGTCAGGTGTTTCAAAGAGTACAGGCCATTAGTGCGTTTTCTGGAGGATCCCCTGCTAATTCATGCAGACGGATCTTTTCTGTCTAGATACCAGTTTGTGGCTATATTTCCGAAGTGTTTGGTGGAGTGTGGGCGGTGCCCGGGGGATTACGGGGGTCATTCATTTCGTATCGGGGCGGCGACGGAGGCGGCGCGCAGGGGTTTGGGTGATGAGGTGGTAAGGCGGATAGGCAGATGGGAGTCGGTTCGTTTTCGGTCATACGTTCGTCCTGCCTGGCTAGTCTAGGGCGGCAGAGGCGGCTTGGTTATATTGTGTATTGTTTTTCTTTCTTTTGCAGGGGGGGGATGAACTGGAATTGGTCTGGATCCTGGGCCATTCGTTTGTGTTCTGGGGGGCCTTGAGGGCGGCGGTGCGGCCGGACGGTCGGCAGTTGGGTTTTCCCCGGGAAAGGGTTACGGTAAGATGGCTTGGTCTTAGGGGGATGTGCTGGTCCAGGGTACTTCCAGAGTTTAACAGGTTTGTTAGGTTGGACAGGTCCCCGGATGTTCTAGTTCTCCATGTGGGAGGGAATGATCTGGGGGTCAGGCCTTTTCGCGAGCTAATTCGGGATATCAAATTTGATATGCTCAGGTTGTGGGCTATGTCGCCAGGTTTAGTGACGGTGTGGTCAGATATAGTTCATCGTCATGTGTGGCGGGGGGCCCGCTGTGTGGACAGCCTTAATCGGGACAGGGTGAAGGTCAATAGGGCGGTGGCCCAGTTTTTCCAAAGGAACGGTTTTGTGGCGGTCCGTCACAGGGAGTTTGAGGCAGGGGAAGGGAACTTTTGGCGGCGAGATGGAGTACACCTCAACGCTGTGGGTACGGACATTTGGGCTCTATCGATTCAGGAAGGAATCGAAGTGGCGCTGGGGGGTGTGGAGGGACGCAAAGTCTTAAGGTGTCAAGCCTTTGCGTTGGTGGCGGGGGGTCCTCGGAGTTGGGAAGGAAATGCCTGGTGGTATCGGTGGGGGGGGAGCTTGGAGGCTCTGGACCCCCCTGGAGAAAATGGCATGGCTGGGAAACAATTTTGGGCTGGCCTTAGGACATTCAGGATCTTTAAAGACGGATCCTTTTATCACCTGGGGGATTGGTGATTTGGTGCCTTCGAGCTGGGCGGTACGGCTGGAGGTAATTCACAAAAAGGGGTTTTTTTTAGAAGGCCAGTGTGTTGGGCTCCGAGGACCTCCTGTGGCTTTAAAGGGAAATACGGGTCGTTGGTTTTGATATTGATGTTTTGTTTTATTAATTTACTGTATGTTAATAAAAGGCTGCTGTGGCCAATTCAACTCCACTTCTCTTGTGTCGAGTTTTCATTTTATGCAGGTAAAGGAGCATCGGTCA
Source organism: Leptodactylus fallax (assembly GCA_947044405.1). Lineage (NCBI taxonomy): Eukaryota > Metazoa > Chordata > Amphibia > Anura > Leptodactylidae > Leptodactylus > Leptodactylus fallax. The sequence goes on from CAMRHE010000094.1 coordinate 6,055,062, forward strand.
AGTGGAGGGACTAGACGTTACTACGTCAAGCGGTTACACATGGACATCGGTAGCTCCAACTGACTGTAATGGGGTCTGCCGTGTTTTAGTCGTATGTCCTCTGTTTCAAAATTGAATCCGGCAGAGAGATAAATCCTCCATGCAGGACTTTTGTCTCTGCCAATTTTCTGTGGTTTTGGCAATAGAGTCTCCAACGGTCTCTGGCGCAGAAGTGATGCCTTAGGTAGATGATTAGCACCAACCAGACAACTTAAAGGGGTTGTCTAAGGTCAGATATTGATGGCCTGTCATCAGAATAGGCTATTAATATCAGACTTGAGGGGGGTCAACACCTGGCACCCTGACTGATCAACTGTTCTCAGCACAGTTTATGGAGCCAGAAGTGTACAGTTCAGTGTTAGCTCCCATAGGCCATCAATATCTGATCTTGGACAAGCCCTTGATGTAAATATTGGTTTTTACTAATGGAGATATGCTTACCTCTCCAGTCATTTCTGTGCAGAGCTGTTTGTCTCATGTGGCATGTTCCATTGGATATATTTAGAGATATGACACCTAAAAGAGACTGTACAGTAAGACACAGGGAAAGTATGGCTTTGTACTAGAGAGATGAACAGGGTCTGTACACTGCTGAATAGACTGCTATGTCCACTCTATCTCTTATCTGTATCATACTTTAATATATCTAGAAGTTAATAAGATAAAATAATAACATCTTTAATAAGCGTCCGCTTTTTATATATTTTAGAAGCCCCCTATGTTTACCATGTGACGCAGAATTAGCGAACTACATAAAGCCTGAGCCCATAGCAGCATAAGCTAACATCTTATATGACTAAGAAGAAAAACAGCACATCCATCATTGAATAAGATTCTCAGGAGCGATCAGGTGCCATCTTTTGTTTCACTAATCGCTGAGGTTGTGTGTGTACAGGCGGTGTAACATTATCTGATCTTTATGGTTTACTAAATTCTATGCAGCAGTCAGTAATACAAGTGATGCCACTAAGTGCCTACTGGAAGTTCTAGATTAAGAGCATAAAGGCCAAGCCCCTGCTTTGCTCCTTATCTATTATGTAACAGTACGGCTGATACCTGTCTTTACAGGAAGAGCTCTGTTACCAACCACCCACACACATAACCAAGGACAGCACCCTTGTGTTTAAATCATTGTCATATTCCCCTGACTATTAGACAAGTTGTGGCTATTTGCTTTCTATGAAAGTCAAACAATGTTCACATGATTTTCAGTACATACTAGTGAGTAAAATATAGTGCATCATTATAATAAAGGAAATCATATACACATAACCACTTTCTACAGGATTGACACATCATGATGGGTAGCTTTAAGTTTGTCTGCATTATAGTAGTATAACAGTGGTCCAGTGGTTTGCTGCAATTCTAAGAATCACAAGCATGCTGGGATGTATAGTACATATCATCAATGCTGAACTACAGAAATAAAGTGGATTTGCAGCCCAAAACATTGTAACTGTAAGAACTGTAACTGTTCCTAATATGTATTAACTTTTTTAGCATTTGTCCTGTAAGCACAGCTAAGGCTGTTGGTTAAACTTTCTTTCCTCCTAATTCCCCTTATACACATGCATGCCAGCCTCAGTCAACCGACCTGTTGTCATGCATCTTATCTTCTGACTGCAAAAGGATCAGGCCTGTTGAAATAAAACTGCCCACTCTTCCTATCCCCCAACTGGAGGCCATCATCACATTGAATGGTTGGATGGTCCCACCAAAACTGGCACAATCGGCCAACATCAGTCTATGTGTATGACCAGTTTTAGATGTACTTGGTAAATGTCGCATTTGTAGCTAGTAATAGACACAAGATTACTATTACTCAGGTCACATCTCAAAGTTCTTCATGAAGATACTAGTGCACATTGACCAAATGGATGTGATATATATATAGCAGCTATCAGAGATATTATTTTAAGAGACAATGGGACATGTCCAATCCATGTTTTCCTCTGGGTCCAGCTTACAGTTGCCATAGACATGAGGTTGATGCTCGATCCTGCCAAGAAGGACTGACTGCTTTAGCAAATGACAAACTTCATATTATGGAACCATAGTCCCCTCCTGTACTGGAGGGTTAAATATGGACAATCTCCTTTGTATATTGATTATTTCCACTGTACAAAAGGTGATGCATGTATATTGCTGTCTCCTGAAGAGTTTACCTAAAACCCTTGGCACAGTTGTCTAACATTTTCTTCTGTTTTTCTTATAAACTTTACTCCCTAGTTTAACCCTATGTACTAAAATCTTGAAATGACAGGAGCTCAAACACATGTCCTGTCATGGTATAATAGGTTTCAGTGTGCTGCCAGTCTCTTACATTTTATTTCATGTAGATCCTGAATGAGATGTTACACAAATGTCTCTGAAATGCATTGTCAAATAAATGTACTTTAACAAGAAATATACCTACAATCATCAAAGTAAGTGACCAGAGAAGCTATACAGGGGAGAACCGTCAGAGTTCATTTCGACAATGCTGATAAAACCTATCAGCATCTGTAAATAAATATGTACCTTGTTGTATGCACATTATATCGGTTACTAGGAAACTCACAGGATGAATTGCTCTGCAAACAGCAAAGCAGATCCCAGTTGTGTTTGAAGGAGTATAAACCTGATACACAGAGTCAACACGCAAGAGATGCACTGCAGAAAGATGCAAGTGTGAGCTGTCCGCACTCCTATTGTCAGTACATCATTATTTTCTCATTGTGCAATTCACCATCTCTTCTCACTCTTTAATAGACATTTTCTTGGGTTATTGTCTGTTTTAGAGAAAGTCATTTTATAAGGTTTAGGGCCCATGCACATGTCACCCAACAGAGGCTATGCAGGAGTTTAAGGAGCTGCAGATATATTGACAGAGCTGTTATGGTAGTATATGAGAGCTGTCTGGCACCATACTAGTGACCCTTACAGGCTCTATTGGGTGCCATGTGTTCTTCCAAATAAGAAGCAAATCTAGGACAGAATACATCCATACAGCGGTGTAACTTGAAGCTCCTGGGACCAAATGGTAAATCTGTAAAACACTTCTTTTGTTGCAGAGAAGCGTTTGGCCCCCTCAAGCTCCAGGGTCTGGTAGCGATTTCTATCTCTGCACCCCCATAGCTACACCCTTGCCTCCATGCAGACACTGTCTGATGTACAATAATTTGCCCCAATTCTAAGGGATAATACCCCAACCTTCATACTTATGGAGACCAATATAGCAAAGCACAATTTTTTTTTTCTGTCGGATTCATATAGAAACCAACACGAAAAATACTCTATATGCTTCCATATAAAATTAGAGGCAACAAGCTTTATACACTCAAATAGGAGACCTATTAGAGATCAATACAGAGTGACCTGTAGGATGGCCATATGCATGTGGTTTACTAATACAGATCTTAGATGTGGCACAGTTACTATTGCATTTAAGACACAACTTTATCCAACATTCATGATGACCTATGTCAAAAAGTAACTGCCTCCTTAATAATGATAACCAGTTCCATTATTCTTAGGATATGGTCATATCTGTGGGCTCCATTAGGTGTATCCATCACAGAGTCTATAAAGATTGTAGACGATAAAGTCTTGCATGCAGGACTTTTTCTTCCTGCAAAATGACATAATGGATATGTGACATACCCCATTATAGTCATTCAGGTCCCTTAGGATCTGCTGGTCTTCCTCATGTAATGGATCCAGGCATTCAAGTCGGGAAGTCCTTTTTTTCTGTTAATATAAAAGAACAGTAATACAGAAATCCAGTACAAATGTGGACTTACCCTCAGCAGCAAGAATTGCAGAGTAGCACCATTTTAGTCTGTTTTTCTTTGCAGAATTGTTCGTTTTAGGTTCTGCCTGCTCATCTCTATTGGGTTCAGTATACTGGAGATATTTCATTTCGGTACAGAATTCATGTATCCTTTCATAATGTAAGGTTGTCTGTGAACTAAAACAGCCAACAGCATCTTAAAGGGATTCTATCATTGGGGAAACATGTTTTTAACTGAAGCAGTGTTGGAATAGCCTTTATAAAGGCTATTCTACTCCTACCTTTACTTTTCTTCTCCTCGCCGCCATTTGTCCAAAAAAACATTTTATTCTCATATGTAAATTATGCTCAGGGAGCACCGGGGCGTTCCCCCTGTGCTCCGAGAACTCCGTGTCATGGCTGCAACCCACCTCCAGCGCTGCTTTTTCACACCCTCTGCATCTTTTTCTGTTCATCTTGCACCTGCTTCTTGCTCCATCGGCCATTTTTCTGGAGTACGCTGGTGTAAGAAACTAAGCAAAAATGGCCGCCGGAGCCACTTTGAGTTCAGGCAGAGCTGGCTGAGCATGCTCCGTTGGCCATTTTTGTTTAGTTTCTTACACCAGTGTACTTCAGAAAAATGGCCGACGGAGAAAGCAGATGCAAGATGAACAGAAGAAGATGCAGGGGGCGTGAAAAAGCAGCGCTGGAGGCGGGTTGCGGCCATGCCGCAGAGTGCTCAGAGCACAGGGGGAACGCCGGTGCTCCCTGAGCATAATTTACATATGAGAATAAAATGTTTTTTTGGACAAACGGTGGCGAGAAGAAGAAAAGTAAAGGTAGAAGTAGAAAAGCCTTTATAAAGGCTATTCCAACATTGCTTCAGTTAAAAACACGTTTCTCCAATGATAGACTCCCTTTAACACCATAACACTACCACCATAGTTGACTTTTGCTATAAAGTTCTTACTCTGGAATGATCTATTTGTTTTATTCCAGGCATAAAAAGACTTGTGTTGTTCAGATTTTCATTTGCACAGTTAGAAAACATAAGAAACCTTTTAATATACTTGAATATGAATTCCTCATCATTTCCATATTCTCTGCTTGCTGTCAGTGAATTGAAAAATCATGATAAACTAATGAGCTGAGCGCCTAGAAGGAGCTGTTCATCGGGCAATGCCACTTACTGGCCACAAGCAGAGAAAATAGGGAGCAAATCAGGGCAAGAAACAATATTTCTCCAAAAATATAGATTTGGTACCCATGTAGAAGAGTTACTAGTAACTAAAAGCTTGGTACATTATCCTTCTCAGTCACAGAAATACTGCCAAGTGCCAACATAGCTGTGACTATAAATGTCTATTTACATATACTAGTTATCGGTGACAGAAGTTAAAAGTACATTGCTCCAGAACAAATTGAAAGCATTTATCAACAACCTACTGTGCGAATATAAAATCACTGGTTGCTGCTTTGGCACCTGAAAATCAGGACCGCATTACTAGTATAAGAAACCTGTGTTCTCATGTGCATCCATACTGCCATCTGGTGGTTATAAGAGCAAACTCAGTAACTGCCTCAATTTAAAGGGGTTTTCTGGTTTAAAAGATGGCTATAGGGGAGAACGTGTACGAAATAATAAAAGACGTAGTTACCTGTTGAATTGTCTGTTGTTTCAGTGCTGTTTGCTCTGCAGCTCCATGCAGATTGATCCATAGATACCTTTATGAATCAAAGTGCTTTTCTGTGACTTAGGGTCCTTGCCGACTATTCTCATCACATGATATTGTGACAACAAACAGAACAAAGTGTTCCTTGCAGTAAGGTATGTTTCATCTTAGTGCCAAGAGTGTTCATTAAATGTATTGCTTTCTTTTCCTGCCAAGATTTTAGGGCCCAGGACACCCGAGTCTGTCGACCCTAATGGCAATATGTAACTGATCACCATGACAACAAAAAGTCTTCAGCGTATGCGGACCATTCTCGGCTATAGCTTGTGGATCAGAGTCCAGGAACTTCAAACTATGGCACTTCAACCACTGTATCTTGTTATATATCACCTTACCTTAGTGGCCTCATTCATATGGCTGTAAAATGGGGCTGCATCTAAATAAGGCTTTAGCTCCATTTCCACAAGTCAAGGTATCACACTGTGAGCACTGACAATTCAGTGGAAGACATTGCTTATTTATATAGGCCTAGTCCATAAGGCTGTTTGTATTTCCAGGGCAACAATACAGATGTGACATATTCAGGAGGTGTCACCCTTACACCCATGGAAATATCAGCACATTTAGAATTTTACCATTGCCATGAACTTCTAGTGTTTTTCAATTCTATTCTTATTCCTTTTTTAACTTTTGTTGCTTAAGATGAGGACGTCACTTGATGTTAAAAATATGTCTTTTGGGGCCAAAGTTATTTTTCACTCACGATTTTCACTTTCTTGTAGTCTTCTGGTCCCGAGAATCAGCTAAAAGCAATAACAGGCATCATCTTACTCCCAGCACAAAAGGACTAAGAGGCACGTGTTGTTTCCAGCAGTCTGACATATGGTGTAAAGCGCTGTGTTTACATGACTGTAATTGCCACAATCTGGGCTGACCATTGTGAATTAATTATTCTAGAAGTTTTTTCTAAGCTACCATAAAGTGATTTGAGTTCATTTATGTATTATTCCTTTTATTTGTTATCATTATCTGGACAGTGGCAGTGATTTGTGGAAGAACTGGAGATCACATAATGCCCTGCTACAATATACTACAGAGATTGGAGTTGTAAAATGTCAACTGAAATCTAAACTTTACAACCCCATAATAAAAGCCATACAGACGGTAATTACCCTAATATATGTTGTACAACACACCGTCATTTCCTTATAACTATGCCGTGACACGTGTATGCATAGAATAAAACAATAACAAGACAGCCTGTAGGTCCCCTTACAAGAGTAAACCTATGGCCACAGTATTACCTGCATTACTGTGCAAGCCAAGTTCACTCTTTTTACTGCAGCGTTTGAAGCATGCTTCTTTGCTTTGGAACTGATCTAAACTTATTGAAAAACAAAAGGCAAACGGGCAAATTTATATCATAAGCCAGTCTTAATAAACAGCCCGAGTGGCACAGGGACTGAGAGATTTATGAAGAGGCTGTGGCCTCTTCATAACTCTGTCTGCCATACACGAGCCAGAATGGAAATCTACACCAGTAGGAACTGTTGTAGAGTTCCATTGTAACTTATACCAAAAGACTCTGCCCTGTGCGGATCGGGGCTTGAGACACACAATTGGTGCAAGAGGGATTGGTGAATTTGCCCAAAAATGTCATTAGTTATTATTATCTTTTTGTTACCCTTTCTACCTCATGGATTGTAAGCTCTTGTGAGAAGGACCCTCATTCCTATTGTGTGAATTGATGATTAACTTACTACTCGTAATGTCTCATATTGAACCCCATGATTTGTAAAGTGTTGCAGAATATGTTGGCACTATATAGTGTAAATATATAAATTTTTTTATATATGTTTACATCAGTTTTCTAGGTTCTATCATTACATCACCCACTGACATTAGTGATACAAAAATACATGTAATCATATTGGACCATGACAATACGAATGATGACTAATTAAAAAAAAACTCTATTAGTCCAATAGATATAGGGCCATGGGACGTGATCGACGGAGAGCCCACCTGCGGACCCCATAGACTGTAATACAGAAACTGGCAGAGAGAAAAGTCCTCCATGCATGAGTTTTCTCTCCTCCAATTTTTGACAGAATTTGCGACATAGTCTCTTACAGAGACTCCCACGCAGATGTGAACGAAACCTGAACTGAATTTTCTGACGCACTGTTCATACTAGTTTTGTTTTTATTTTACAATCAGCATAAAAAAAATAAACATCATAAAAAAATAAAAATGTTAAGGTGCCCTTTGGGCTCATGCAAATGATGGAGACATGTGTCAGGCCTGTTCTGCAGCATATGGGGCTCCAACAGTTCCTTGTTGCACAGCCATTGTAGTCTGCTGTATGGGGCCTTCATATGGCACTATAATACTGTGCTAGTCTTTCCTTTACATGAAATCACTTGTAATCAAAGGTACATAGTATAGCCCCTTAGACGTCAAAAAGTGCAACAATACAGCACCAGAGAACTAAGTAACCATTTTTACATGAAGCCAGAATGTGTTCCTGCAGCATTATTGAAATATATGCCTCAGAGGGTCCACATTTGTGTCCTTGACATAAAATAACTGCATGTTTTTGTATATTATCGGAAACTGTAAAATTGACCATATATTTCTCTTAAAGCATTATTTTAGTACATCTGCTGGAGAATAATGTGCAATATAAACAGAGCACGAAACTAAACAATATGGACTGCAGTACTGATCCATATAGCACAATAAATTGTGGTCAACAAAGCATGCAATTGTGTACAAGAAGTCTAAATGTTAAGGTCATCTGATAAGACTTTTGCTAAAGGTCTATATATTATGCAAAAATCTCTCCTGTGTTATTGACAAGATATGGTCATGTCAAAATTCTACCTTAAATGAATCTGTCTTTTCTAATCCTTGGCTGTCATTCCCACATCCACATGTGATGCAAGGCAAATGTAGCATTCAGGCCATTCATTTGAATGCATGGATTCTATAGATTCACCAGAGAGGGAAACACACTTACAGGTTGGCTCTCAGTTCTGACACATAGAGGGGCTCTCAATCAGGACACCCCACCAAATCATGCTTATATACCCTAATAGGGCGTGCAGACGAAGGTTCTTGTCATGAGACTTCCCCTTTAATGTTACCACTGCCATTTTCAAGTTAATCAAATACTGTCCTCCTGTAAGTATAAAAAGCAGAGTAAAGGCATATCACTTGTATGCAGTTGCTTTCATATCAGGCATTCCTAAGGGTCCTATTACACAGGTCTATCCCAGCCAGGATGAGCACTAGTAAATATGTTGATCAGTGTTCCTTTGGACTGGCCTAACTACACAGGTTGATGTAAAGTGAGCTGCGATCATTCACCACCATTCAAATACCCCAAATGTTGATAGCACATCCCTGTTAACCCAGGCCAAAGTGTTGCAGATAATATTGGATCTTTTATACTGCATAAAATATAGATTTTTTTTTTACATGAAGTTGTTAAATAGGCATCAAGCTTAAACTTACTTGCACCACGCTTACAACTTATCACCTATCCATAAGTTTAGGCAATACATGTCTGGTCTGTGGGGTTCAACTGTTCCATTCAACTGTATGGAACTGCTGCAGATAGCCAAGTGCTGTACTCTGTTTCTCTTCAGCTGACCCATAGAGATGAATGGAGTGGTAGTGCAATTGTGCAATCTTTAATCTGTACCACTTATACTATTCCTGCTCATGCTAGGTTCACACCTACGCCTGGTTTACTGTTCTTCGGGTCCACTTGGGAACCCGAATAACGGAAACCTAATATGCTTAAAAAGCGGTTACCTGCGGAAACCGGTGGCCCCCATAGACTCTAATCTGGTTTCTGCACGAAAAATGCAAACAGGACTTTTCTCTCCGCATTTTATAAGCGGATTTGGGGATGGAAACCCCGAACAGAATCCAGACACACGTGAACCAAGCCTGAGACTTCCACTGATCAGACCCTTATAACCTATTCTGTCAACAAATAAAGAGTTGTAAACTTGTCACAACCCCTTTACATTTGAAATTTCTCTTGTAAAAATGACACTTTACAAAATACAAATAAACCAAGAAAGTTGTGTACGGACAGATAGTCAGCAAGCGATGCTGAGAGATTTAAGCTCTGAATCTAGCAGACTTGTGAATGCAGCTCTGGACTATAGGCTATAGCTTGGAATCAGTACAAGATACTGTAGGTATTGTAATATAAGGTTACAGGGTTAATGTACATTATAATAGTTATAAGATGGTGTTCAGTGGTGAACATGTTTATCGTTCTACCATCTTATTCTGTAGGTGATGTGGAGCAATATACTGCCATGCTGTATGGTTTACTAGTACATTTCAGGGACGTGAATAACAAACATGACTGTTTGCATTTGGGGCACACTTCCTCTAGAATTGTTTAGATGATTGAAAGGGATTGACAAGTAGAAAGTTGTCCCATGTTTTTGAAGTGTTTTTCTTTGTTACCTAGCCAGAAACTGAAATCCCTTGATAAGGACCATGAATACAGTTAACTAAAGGGAGGGTCTTCTATTCAACATCGACTTCAAAGACCAAACCTTACCCTGTACAGTGCTGTTACTTATCACTTATTGTCTAGTGACAGAGGCTGTGCACTAAAACAACAGTTTTTGTTACTTCTTTGTTTTATTAAATTCTTATGTCTTCCAAGTACAGTGCACTCAACACAAGCTGGAGTGTGCTGTCTGCTACAAGGCCCTAGGCAAAGTTCTGTCAAGATGCTGTGCGATTAATGGCTGCTGACAAGGAGGCATACATCCAAGTGATGTTCGAGATTCTACAGGTGATAGTGATGTTTGCAGAATACTTAGAAGCACTCCTGGTTTGCTTGACTAATAAGTGTCTGCTGCCTGCCAGGTACATTAACAGCATCGCTTATCAGATTGGAGTAATTACTAATTACTTAGGAGAACAATATAATAAATCTCATTTCAGCTCTTCTATAGCATCTGTGTTGTGGTCCATAGTATGATCCAGTCAGAAGACAGCCTGACCCCAGGCCCTTCCTTCACTCCAGCTGAATCCTGTTTCTTAGATAGACAGGTGGTGTCTGTACAGCTGGATTCTACCAAGATGAGAACTAATGAATGCTAGTTATAGCCTTTATGTGGATGAGCTAGGCCACAGTTATGTACACCTTGATAAATAATATACATACATCTTAAATTAGAATATTTCTCTGACTTTAGGTTTGGTTATTGTGACAACTTGGGGAATTAGACTCAAAATGGCGGCAGACTCCTGGTCCGGACAGCGGTGGTTCGTGGTACTGGGCGCCGGAAAGATCGCTTTCAGACGGTCCAAGTGTAAAATAAACAGGCTTTATTCAGCTTAACTGCAACATAACAAAACAACAAAAAAACCTAAGCCACAGTTAGGGCACTAACTGACTCCTTGAGCCCCTAACTAGCCTCTGGTTCACTTGAGCAGCCGGACTAATGCTCCACTCAGCAAAAGTCCCCTGTGGCCCTAGCCCCTCTGGCACAGACCGTCTATCTGTCCAACTGGACCACCATTTCCTGCTCTGTGCAGGATACTCCAGTCCTCTGGAGTTACACGCCACCCCCTCAAAAGTGTGGCTGAAGGCCTTTTCAGGGCTGGGCCTGGGTCGCTCAACAGCGCCCTCTGGCTCACATACCTACATACCCTCCCCCCTCAGCTCTCTACCCATGGGGTGAGTTACAATGGGACAAGACATATGTCGCCGTCCCTCTTCAATGCTATACACTTGTCCAGTGTCTCTCCAGATGTCCCCATCTGGCGGTCTCAACCTCCAAGTTCCAGTCAGTCGAGCCTTCCGTCTTCTCCTCACTTTAAACGCTATGCCAAGATCCTGGCCATTCTGCGCAAAGGCAAGCTCTACTCCATCACCTCCACAATTCGCCACACAGGGGATCACATCATTTTCATCACATTTTCCATCATAGTCTTCAGCCATCCCATTGCATGACTTTTATCCCTTTAGTGAATAGCCGTAAGAATCTTCTTCTTCTCCTATCACGAATACACAGGAGCTCGGATACCAGCTAACACGTACTTCATGTACATCAATGTCTTTAGAGTATAAATATTTCACGGGTACCTTTTCTGTAACCTTCATCTCAAAGCAAACTTTGCCATCACCATCAAGGCTTAGAAGTTTAGGAGACATAGGCCACTTGCTCTCCGCTTTGTTTGAGATACACAAGCTCTGTACCGCAATATCTTCTCCTTTTGCACAAGGGCCATACAGTACACCCTCACAAAATAGCTCACGCTGAACTACATTTTCTGGTATGTCTTTAACAACTGCCACATCATATATTGGAATGGTTTCTGTATAATGCGTCCGCACCTGTACGGCAGCCGGAGAACCACTTCCATACTCTAGTCTTATCTCCTCTCTCTCATACGCACAACTTTCGGGAGGCATGTTACAATTCTGTGATAGATTGCAAGAATTTTCTTACCAACCCCTTTCTGACAGTACAGGAGCTGGTGACATCGTTATCTCAACATTCTCCAAGTTGTTTTCATTCCCTGTGCTAACACCGGAGGACTGGGATACCAAGTTTTCAACATCACAGTTTTTACTCTCAGTACCCAGATGCTTTTTGGTTATATGTTCTGGCTGCCTTAATGGCTCTGCTTTCTCTGCCTCTATGCTGGCAGCTTTCTCTAATTCTAAAACCTTCTGGAGCGCACAAATCTCTGATTCCAGTTCCGGAACTTTCTTCACTGCCACATTTTTCTGCACAGCCTCCATCTCAGTTTTTACTATTGCAACTTGCAGAACTTCCTCAATCTTCTATGGCAGCAGATGTAGATGCCATCTCTTTATCCACTATGCCTCCTAATTCTAGGATATTCTGCAATGTTCTTCTAACATTTGTCAGGTCAGCATCCTGGATAATATTTTCTGCTTCCCCCACTGTTCCCTGAATTATATTGGATTGATCCTCCCACATCTTCTGATAAAGCTTCTGCTCATCTGCAGACTTTTTGTCAAGTCCTTCATTCAAGTCCCATATCTCAATGGCTCTCTTATCTTGCTCTTGGTTGAATAAAGACTCTATTTCTTGAATCACATTTTTCAGGGATAACAGCTCTGATTCTTTAGAGGTTAACAGGCTCTGCAGCGAGTCTCTCTCGTCTTCTAGTGCTGCCAGCTTTGAAGATAGTGCAGATGCCGACTGTTCCGTATTGGATAAAGACTGCTGCAATCAATCCAATTCTTCTTTTTTAGATTTCACTTCGGTTTTTAACTGTTCAATCTGAGAAGTGCGCTCTTCCAACTTTATTTCTGATTCACGCTTCACTTGATTCATCTGAAACTCCAGCTGTTTCTTGATTTCCTCCTGCTTGTTCACTTGCACCTTTAATTTAGCAACAAGCATTTTTAGATCTACAATCTCAGCAGATAAATTAGACAGGTTTCCTTCAAACTGAATCCTCATGTCTTCTGTCTGGAGGTCCAATCCCCTCTTGGCTTTTTCTAGCTTATCATAAGCATTAGCTTTGTTCTCATACAATATCTGCACAGATTCCAGGTTTCTCTCAACTTCACCCTTGGAGCTAACCAAATCCTCCATTTCAGTGTGCAGTTGCTTGTTGAGCCTCTCTAACTTGGCCTTCAATTCAAGGGCCTCTTCTAGGGAGCGAGCCAAGCAAGAGCTTTGGTCTCTTTTCCACAAGCCTCTGCTTCAGCACGGTCACGTTCTTCTGCATATCTAGCAGAAAGAGCCTTCTCTTCACCAAGCAGCTGATCAAACTTTTTCTGCTTCCTTTCCAAATTTAACACCATCCGACGTTGATGATCAAGATCTACACCTACAATATCAGTCGCCTGAGCCTGTAGTGTTGAAATCTGCTTTGTCAAATCTCTTTTTGCTATCTCCTCTTCCTCTAGTTGCTCAAGGAAACCATTTTTCTCATCTTCCATTTGTTTTAGTTTTGTACTAAGCTCAAGCTTCTGACGGGTTTCTTCTTGCAAAAGTTCCTGAGTGTCCTGAAGCTGAGATTCTAGTGTAGAAAAAGCTTTGGAAAGTTTGATAAACTTGCTGTCTGCTTGAGAAAGAAGCCTTGTGACATTATCCAATTCCACCTGTAGTCTGTTTGCCTTGTCTAGCAGTTCTGCTTGAAACCTGTCCCCTTCTGTGACCTGTAGTTGCAGCTCTTGAAGTTGAGTCTCTACTTTTTTATGACTCTCCTGTAAGGTTTGCACTTTCTGAGCATGGACAGACGACATCTCCATCAATTCTTTGTCTTTATTTTGCACCAAAACAGACAACTTCTCATTATCTTCACAAGATCCTGACACCGCCCTCTCCACGCTACATATTCTAGCTGTGAGTTCCATTCCTCTTTGTTCCAGAACTCCAGCTCTGCTCCGCCATTCGTTGACTTCACCATTTAGGCGAACCTGCTTTAGTTCATGCAAGTTTTGCTCTGACTGCAATGTCTGCATTACAGATTCTAAATCACTCTCTTGGTCAGAGACATGCTTCCTCAGCTCCGCAATTTCATTTTCTTTGTCAATTAATGCAGCCGAAAGTTTTTCACACTTCCTCACTTGGTCATCCAGACATTCTGACTGACACTGCAAAAATTCACTTCTCTCACGTTTAGCAGTTTCAAGGTCATCTCTTAATTTTTCAATGATACACTCTTTGGCACTGGAGTCTTGGACATGCTGCTCCTTTAAATCCTGCATTTGCTTCTCAAGCACTTGTTTTTGCTCGAAACTCTTTATAGTTTCAAGCTCTTGCTTTAACTTAAGGTTCTCTTTTTTCTGATACCTCAAGTTGCCATTTCCAATCAGATATTTCATCCTCATAACCTGAACCTGAGAAGGTGTGTCCAAACTTTTGGTCTGTACTATATATATATATATATATATATATATATATATATAATTAGTTTAAATAATAGAAAAAGAGGTCCACTACCATGCTCATATCACAGAATCTAGCCTTCCCTAAGTGTCGCCTCCATAAAAATATCTGTAAGAGAAGACCTTTGTGCTATATAAAAAAGTGAAAAACAGACATGTTTTTTTACCTTTTTTTCTACATTTTCTGGATATATATATAAAAAAAAAAGAAAAACATCCAAAATAAGAATGACATAAAAAAGCCCTATGTATCATGGAAAAAAAATGCAAACATTATTTGCATATCCTAAACAGGAAAAAAAAGTTATAGCCTTCAAAACTAGATATATCAAAAATGGGGCAGATCACAGAAGGTATGCAAAATCTGATGTTGCCATGTAACAAAACAGGGTTGTAACTGTATCAAAATAGCAAAATTGACTTATAACTCAAGGAAGTAATATTGAGCACAGCAGCAGACTATGGCCATTTACTATTTACATGAACCTAATCTATATATGTATTTTGTGTTTTGAAGGTTTGAAGCCATCTCTAAATGTATAGAGGCTAGCTGCACTGGACCTGATTTAGCTTAGATAAATGTGTGCTTTAATAAAAGAATAAATGAATATATAGGTAAAAATTAAATTGTGCTTGCAAATATAAAACAACTTTTCATAAATGGATAGGTGGATATAAGAAACTTTGTAACACACCTTATTAAACAAATATGTTTCCTTCTCCATTTATAAGGGGAGTTACTTTTTACATATTATTATTTACATATTATTATGGGGAGGGGGAGGAAAAGACTTCTAGAAAAGAGACACAAATAACTGCAGCTGCTATGTGCTGCTATGTGCGTTACGGATATCAGTGTGTCCTATGTGACTGCTAAGGCCCAATCACAGGCCCAAACACCCAGTAAAAATGTGACTGCTGATGGTCATCCATTGTAATGGATAGTATACTACTTCATATACAGTATATATATATATATATATATATATATATATATATATTTATTTATCTATTTTTAACATGTGTATGTTATGCTACATGAAAGTACTGCTAGATTGTCTGTTGCCAGTGTATATTCTGGTAGGAGTAGCTACTATCCTACAGTTACATTACAATGATATATTACTCTTTGTCATCTCATGATTTTAATGATTTTACAGCAGTGGGGATTTTGTGTCTATGTTTGCATGTAGACACTGGAGGGAATTTATCAAGACTGGCATTTCATATCCATCTCTAGCATCACAATGTCCAGCATAGTCTGTAACCAGATTTTGTCTGATCAAAAAATTGCTGCAGTAACATTTTTGGCCCCGTTTACTAACAACTAAAAACTTCTTTGTGAGATTGCTCAGAACGTCAAGTATCATCAATACTGATGGAATACTGTTACTGTTCTTCTCTGTTTTGCACATTGACATGGGGTAGCCATTATTGTTGTGAATGCTTGTATTTGTCTGGATCTGAACTATTGTCTCTTCATGTAAATGGGCCGTTTGGCTTTCTGTTTCCACATTAGGCCAACAACATGCAGACATTAGCCTCCTAGAAAAACAAAACGTGTCCTGATGGAGTTTCAATAATTATAATATACTCCTGGTCCTGCTTCTCATGGTTGTTAGACACAAAAAGGAATGTGTATCATTTGCATACACTTGGCACAGAGGATATTGTATAGCAAACAACAGGGATCCACCAAGTGCTTAACTGTAATTAGCATGAAATTGATTAATTGTACTGTCTCCTGCACATGTTCCAGAACCCAGGAGTGGGTAGCAGGGAATTCCCTCCACCATGTGTTCTCAGTCAGGACCTACTGATCTGACTAATGGTGTACACCCACTCTCCACAAAACTACTTTATTATCGGCTTACAGCATTAATCATACAGTCATGGCCAAAAGTTTTGAGAATGATACAAATATTAATTTTTACAAAGTCTACTGCTTCAGTTTTTCTAATGGCAATTTGCATATACTCCAGAATGTTATAAAGAGAGATCAGCTTAACAGCAATTACTTGCAAAGTCAATATTTGCCTAGAAAATGAACTTTATCCCCCAAAACACATTTCAACATCATTGCAGCCCTGCCTTAAAAGGACCACCTAACATCGTTTCAGTGATTGCTCCATTAACACAGGTGTGGGTGTTGATGAGGACAGGGCTGGAGATCAATCTGTCATGATTAAGTAAGAATGACACCACTGGACACTTTAAAAGGAGGCTGGTGCTTGCCATCATTGTTTCTCTTCTGTTAACCATGATTATCTCTAAAGAAACACGTGCAGTCATCATTGCACTGCACAAAAATGGCCTAACTGGGAAGAGTATTGCAGCTAGAAAGATTGCACCTCAGTCAACAATCTATCGCATCATCAAGAACTTCAAGGAGAGAGGTTCCATTGGTGCCAAAAAGGCTCCAGGGCGCCCAAGAAAGACCAGCAAGCGGCAGGACCGTCTCTTAAAAGTGTTTCAGCTGCGGGATCGGGCTACCAGCAGTGCAGAGCTTGCTGAGGAATGGCAGCAGGCAGGTGTGAGTGCATCTGCACGCACTGTGAGGCGGAGACTCTTGGAGCAAGGCCTGGTCTCAAGGAGGGCAGCAAAGAAGCCACTTCTCTCCAGAAAAAACATCAGGGACAGACTGATATTCTGCAAAAGGTACAGGGAGTGGACTGCTGAGGACTGGGGTAAAGTCATTTTCTCTGATGAATCCCCTTTTCAATTCTTTGGAACATCTGGAAAACATCTTATTCGGAGAAGAAGAGGTGAGCGCTACCACCAGTCTTGTCTCATGCCAACTGTAAAGCATCCTGAAACCATTCATGTGTGGGGTTGCTTCTCAGCCAAGGGAATCGGCTCTCTCACAGTCTTGCCTAAAAACACAGCCATGAATAAAGAATGGTACCAGAATGTCCTCCAAGAGCAACTTCTCCCAACCGTCCAAGAGCAGTTTGGCGCTCAACAATGCCTTTTCCAGCATGATGGAGCACCTTGCCATAAAGCAAAGGTGATAACTAAATGGCTCAGGGAACAAAACATAGAGATTTTGGGTCCATGGCCTGGAAACTCCCCAGATCTTAATCGCATTGAGAACTTGTGGTCAATCATCAAGAGACGGGTGGACAAACAAAACCCAACAAATTCAGACAAAATTAAAGCATTGATTCTGCAAGAATGGACTGCTATCAGTCAGGATTTGGTCCAGAAGTTGATTGAGAGCATGCCAGGGAGAATTGCAGAGGTCCTGAAGAAGAAGGGTCAACACTGCAAATATTGACTTGCTGCATTAACTCATTCTAACTGTCAATATAAGCTTCTGTTACTCATAATATGAATGCAATTCTATTTCTGTATGTGATAAAAACATCTGACAAACACACATAAAAACCAGAGGGCAGCAGATCATGTGAAAATATAATATTTGTGTCATTCTCAAAACTTTTGGCCATGACTGTACAAGCCTTGTCTCAACTAGGTTGTGCCCAAGCAATGCTCTGTATGGTGCAGATGACAACACATTGTACTTATGTAACATTAAGTTGACATTTAATGAGTTAAACAGTTGCAAGAAACTTTTTAGAATAATGGTGAAATCCTGTCCACCAGGCCAATGGCAGTATGATGTTGCAGACAGTACCTGTTTCATCCACAGTATTGTGTGGCTACTGGGTCACTGCAGGTGGGCTGAGTTTCGGCAGCATGTGGTTGCTGCATGGGGGGCACTATTTGTGCTGTGAATTTACTTGACTTTTACAATGACTTTGTGATAAGATTTCATGCTGAAGGAAAATCTCAGATTCACGTGAAAGATTGCTATATCTGTATTTAGTATGTCAATATACTGCAATATTTTACAACAAATCTTTACAATGACTAAACTTCGACTGCATGAACATGATAGTGTGCATGTGTTCAGCCCATGGTAAAATGGGGTGGATTGCACATTGATGATACAGTGCCTTGCGAAAGTATTCGGCCCCCTTGAACTTTTCAACCTTTTGCCACATTTCAGGCTTCAAACATAAAGATATAAAATTTTAATTTTTTGGTGAAGAATCAACAAGTGGGACACAATTGTGCAGTGGAACTAAATTTATTGGTTATTTTAAACTTTTGTAAAAAATAAAAAAACTGAAAAGTGGGGCGTGCAATATTATTTGGCCCCCTTAAGTGAATACTTTGTAGCGCCACCTTTTGCTGCGATTACAGCTGCAAGTCGCTTGGGGTATGTGTTTATCAGTTTTGCACATCGAGAGACTGAAATTCTTGCCCATTCTTCCTTGGAAAACAGCTCGAGCTCAGTGAGGTTGGATGGAGAGCGTTTGTGAACAGCAGTTTTCAGCTCTTTCCACAGATTCTCGATTGGATTCAGGTCTGGACTTTGACTTGGCCATTCTAACACCTGGATACGTTTATTTGTGAACCATTCCATTGTAGATTTTGCTTTATGTTTGGGATCATTGTCTTGTTGGAAGATAAATCTCCGCCCCAGTCTCAGGTCTTTTGCAGACTCCAACATGTTTTCTTCCAGAATGGTCCTGTATTTGGCTCCATCCATCTTCCCATCAATTATAACCATCTTCCCTGTCCCTGCTGAAGAAAAGCAGGCCCAAACCATGATGCTGCCACCACCATGTTTGACAGTAGGGATGGTGTGTTCAGGGTGATGAGTTGTGTTGCTTTTACACCAAACATATCATTTTGCATTGTGGCCAAAAAGTTCGATTTTGGTTTCATCTGACCAGAGCACCTTCTTCCACATGTTTGGTGTGTCTCCCAGGTGGCTTGTGGCAAACTTTAAACAAGACTTTTTATGGATATCTTTGAGAAATGGCTTTCTTCTTGCCACTCTTCCATAAAGGCCAGATTTGTGCAGTGTACGACTGATTGTTGTCCTATGGACAGACTCTCCCACCTCAGCTGTAGATCTCTGCAGTTCATCCAGAGTGATCATGGGCCTCTTGGCTGCATCTCTGATCAGTCTTCTCCTTGCTTGAAATGAAAGTTTAGAGGGACGGCCGAGTCTTAGTAGATTTGCAGTGGTCTGATACTCCTTCCATTTCAATATGATCGCTTGCACAGTGCTCCTTGGGATGTTTAAAGTTTGGGAAATCTTTTTGTATCCAAATCCAGCTTTAAACTTCTCCACAACAATATCACGGACCTGCCTGGTGTGTTCCTTGGTCTTCATGATGCTCTCTGCGCTTTAAACAGAACCCTGAGACTATCACAGAGCAGGTGCATTTATACGGAGACTTGATTACACACAGGTGGATTATATTTATCATCATCAGTCATTTAGGACAACATTGGATCATTCAGAGATCCTCACTGAACTTCTGGAGTGAGTTTGCTGCACTGAAAGTAAAGGGGCCAAATAATATTGCACGCCCCACTTTTCAGTTTTTTATTTTTTACAAAAGTTTAAAATAACCAATAAATTTCGTTCCACTTCACAATTGTGTCCCACTTGTTGATTCTTTACCAAAAAATTTAAATTTTATATCCTTATGTTTGAAGTCTGAAATGTGGCAAAAGGTTGAAAAGTTCAAGGGGGCCGAATACTTTCGCAAGGCACTATACAGTATCTGTATGCCGCTTGTGCCTTGTGCCTGTATAGACCCTAGTGAGTCCAAGCCGGAAAGCGCACAGGTATAGGACCTGTCCTGAGTTGTGCCCTGAGCTCATTGCCATATGCCTTGGGCCATTGATAATACACAATGGGGCCGTTGAGATGAATGGGTCATGAAAACATGACAAAGAACACAGTTGTCTGCATAAAGCCTAAAATGTTAGCTCTACTTTTGGAGGTGCCAGACAAAATATTATGGAACACAGCTGTTATAATATAACACCGTAATATAATATTAATATTGGTACACTGTATTCCTCCTCTCTAGCGATGAGCAGTTGAAGAATTTAAGCTCATTCAGGCTACATGTCTGTATTATGGCTCTGTGTGAATGTTGTATATAAAGGACTCCATAAGATGAATTCAGAACATTTTTCCAAAAGTTTCCTTAACTTTACTAACAGTTTCCAATCCTATGGTGTTAACTATTTAATTCTCACATAAAGCACTATTACATCTGTGAAGAGTTTTTCCAATATGACAGCTTACAGACATTGATTCTTTACCTGCTCCGCCTTGTTATTTCCACTTTTCTCTAACAGAAACAATTCAGTTCAGTAGTACTATAACCGGACAAGTGAGCTTTTATAGAAACATTCTTACATATAAAGATTTTATCTAGGTCTTTCAATCTTGAGATGTCAAGTGCATATACATAATTTCATACATATCTTCTTGTTAAAGGGGCATTTCCATTACTGAGATTCATTGTTGGACTGTCCCCCAGAGTACAGCATTGTAATATGGTCTATCTGCTAGGAGTTGTTGGAGGGTGGGCCCCCAAAAATATTTTATCTGGTGGCCCCAAGAAACTTCAGTCTAACACTGCAGACATTTATGGCATACCCACAGGATATGGCTTAAATGTCTGAGATACAAGAATCCCACCCACCATCTCCATGGCCATGTGTACTGTAACTGCCATAGAAATGAATAGAGAGATACTTTTGTAAGGAGGTACATGAAATCTGCAACCCAAATGTATGCAAAAATAATTGCAAGAAATATAGTACTAACAAATGCCTGGCTTACACAAAACAGCACTTTGTCCATATTGTGTCATTTTACCTCACCATGTAAACATGGCCATATTATGCTCTGTACAACCTCAAAGTTGTAAGGAGCTGTATAGGGCATCCATAAACCTGTATCCCTCCACCTTTTATCTTTTGAAATCCTTTCATGCTGTATTAGATGCCATGTCACGGAGATATTCTCTCCTAGAAGCCTTTTAGCAGAAAATATTCCAATAATACAGCTCAGCAAAGGGCACATGGAGTGCCTATAGCCGTCATACAGCCTTCTGTACATGTTTTTTGTGTACATGGGCCTTAGAATAAAAGCTCAAAAAAGCACAGTCTTTTTGCTTCATTGCTAAGGTACCATAAACATGAGAGGAAAGATGACAGCAGGTGCCCCAACTTTTTCTATGCAGAACATATCGGTAGACAGAAGGATCGGACTGTAGAGTGAATATCGTGGCTTTATATAAATGTGTTTCATTTATTAGTATATTAAATGGTGCACGTATTGTTATCGGTTTGGTGGATATCATTGTAGCGTTCATCTAACCCAGGGGTCAGCAACTTTCGGCACTCCAGCTGCTGTGAAACTACAACTCCCAACATACTCCATTCACTTCCATGGGAGTTCCAAGAACAGCAGAGCAAGTATGCATGCTGGGAGTTGTAGTTTTACAACAGCTGGAGTGCCGAAGGTTGCCTACCCCTGATCTAACCTCTCACAACTGAGCTCTATCAATACTTTTAAGCATGAAGCCCATTTTCTTTACTTGTAAAGCCGATAAAAGCAATGCACATTACTGTTTATCCGATAATACGCTGTGTGCTATTTCAAAACCGCATCATGTGGTGTTCAAAGATGCTATGTGCTCTGCGGGTCATTCTCTGCATTCAGAGCTTTCCTAGTGCACTATGTGAGCTGACACTGCCTCAGAAAAGGTTAACTAGCACAACAGACATCATTTGTGATGAGTGGGAATGCTCCATGTGCTGTGCTGTCATCCATTCTCATCTTTTCTGTTTCAGGCTGGCAGGGCAGCTACCAAGGCTTGCCTGTGGTTTGCCCCTCAAAGGGTTTTGTATCTGCTGTCCATCCACTGACTAGCAAACCGACTTAAAAAAATGAAAGGTAGTGCATGGATAGAATATGAGAACTTTGCATTAAATGAATACTAAAGCAGAAAGCTGTTATTACCAGTCTTATTTGGTCTACTAGAATTACACATAGACATACATTGCCATTGCAAATTATCTTGACAACTTCAGCTTAAATGTCTATTCTCAGTTTAGATATCTACCATACTCCCATAGAAGTGAAAGGAGAGAACCGCATAGTCACCTCATCTGAATGTAGAGGCCGGTGGCTACCCCACCAGGTAGAGGGGAGTACTCCTTAGGTGCTGGTCCTCTTTCATCAGGTTTATGGTATATGTTGTCTGAACTGGAAATACATTTGTAAGGATACAAATAAATGAAAACTTTACCAAAAATGTTATTTATGATAAAAATCATTCATGAGTTAATGTATACAGCCTTCCTGGCTTCTGAATAATAGACTGAACCCCATTTAACCCATTAAACTACTGTATTCCTTAGTGTGTGCTAAGACAAAAGTAGGTGAATACAATAGGTCATCAACTAATGTCTGCACAAATGAATTCACTTCAACAGCATACAAATGTAATGTGGCAACATGCATAAACTTGGAAAGGCAATGCCAGCCATCACGTAAATCAAAGTGAACAGCATGCCCATATGAACAATTGCATGGATCTGGATCCTCCTCCTTTATATTGTTCCTGTAAGCAATTATAATCACATCGCTTGGCCTGTGCTGCATATAATACGCTGGGGGGGAATGAGCTATATCTATGGTTACTTTAACCCCTTTGGGGTTGTACTGGATTTAAAATCCATTTCATTGCTGTTGAATGTCTGTGTATTATAAGTCCATAATCTATTCTAAGTGTATTCTATACTGTCCATAACCTGTATTAAGCAGATTGTAGAAGATATCACTCGTTGTTATATGCTTGAAGGCATGACAAGTGTATACAAGGAGAGCATTGATATATTGAGGAGGATGCACGATAGAAAGCTAAAATAAAATCATTTTGATGGTATTGGTGGAAGGATTGTGAAAGCAAAACATGAAACTACCTGTAGGTACTGCTCACGCCTTAGACTCCAGCAGAATCTAATGATAATGTCTCTGACCACCACTTAAAGCCAACGGAGGGAAAGCAAAGGTCTGTAGTCAACTCTGTTATAGAGATCATTGTATCCAGGACAGTACCCAAATAAAATGGCAGGGCTAAATTTAAATACCCTAAACAGCTCTCAGAGGAGAAAGCTATACCCTTTATAATTTGGCATACATTCATGATTCCCTTTAAGAAAGCCACAAGAGCAAACCAACAGAACCATAGTTTATGGACCTGGTATACTTGTTTTATATTGAGAGAGGGCATTTGTTAGATATCCCCAGGAGTTTGGCTTGAATGCTAATAGTGGTGTCCAGATGTCACTTGTAATATATGCATGTAGCAAAACGCAGCTAAAAAACGCTGTGAAACAACACGCAGCGGAAATGCATCACGTTTTTTTCCCGCATTGTTTTTCATTGCGTTTTGCTGAGTTATTCTCTGCGGATATTCTTCCTTTATTATACCTATAGGGAAAAAGCCAGCGTTTTTTGACATGCTGCATTTGACATGCTGCATTTTCAAAAATGTTGCCATTTTTTAAAACGCAGCTTTTCCACTACAGATTTTTTTTGCAATGTGTGGATGGGATTATCCAGAAAATCATTCACTTTGCAGGTACTGTAAAACGTGTTTTTGCAATGTGGGGACTTTAGCCTAAATGGGTTTTCTGGTTTGAGAAATTAGAATTTGATTTATATTTCTGAGATCTTCACAACATGGCAGCTTTACTTTAAGGCTGGGGCCCCACGTTGCAAAATTCTGTTTTACAGTACCTACAAAGTGAACGGGATACTGGCTAATCCCATCTACACATTGCAGAAGAAAATCCAGAGTAGAAAAACTGTTTTCAAAAATGCCTACATTTTTTGAAAATTGCAGAATGTCAATTATAGCTGCGGAAATGCTGGCGTTTTCCATATAGGTATAATAAGGGAAGAAAGTCCACAGAGGAAAACTCTGCAAAAACGCAATGAAAAACGCTGCCAAAAAACCTGATGAGTTTACGATGTATTTTTTTTCCGCAACTTTTTTTAGAGTAGGGGTAAAGCCCCATGTAGCAAAACACAACTAAAAATGCTGTGGAAAAAAACACATTGCGTTTTTTTTTTTCTTGCATAGTTTATTATTAAGTTTTTGCTGTATTTTTCTCTGCACTTTTTCTACCCCTATTGAATACATAGGGAAAATGTTCTTCTGCAGCCAAAAACACTGTATTTTTGCAATGTGGGGCCTTAGCCTAAAGGGTTTTTCCATAAAAATTTTTACCCAGAAAAATCCCTTTAGGCTGGAGCCCCACACAGGGCTGTTTTAACACATTGGTGGGCCCAGTACAAAGGTTTCATAAGTGGGCCCCCCCCATCACCACCACTTAAACATACCTGACCCACCCAAATTAAAATGGCCCCCACATAGTATAATTACTTCTTACTGGCCCCATACAATATAAGTGGCCATGCCCCTGCACTTATAAATAGTAGTCCCCCCTTATAAGTTATATGTCCTGTTCACAGCTAACTACACCCTTATCAATAATAATTATAAGGCGGTCATTATTTATATGCAGGGACTGTTATTTAAAAGGGGGGGGGGGAAAAGATTCCTTGCTTATAAATAATAATGCCCCCTTATAAATAAGGGTCCCTGCTTATAAATAGTGCCCCTTATCAGTAATTGTCCCTCCTTATAAATAATAGTCCCCCTTATTATTAATAGTTCTCCCTTCTAAATAGATCCCTCTTATAAATAATAGTCCCCATTATCAGTAATAGTCCACCCCTTTATAAATAATAGTACTACTTTATAGTTCTCCCTTTTAAATAATAGTCCCCATTTATAACTAATAGCCCCCCCTCGATTATAAATAATAGTTCCCCTTTATTCATACAGGGGAACTATTATTTATAAAGAGGAGAACTACTATTCATGGGGACTATTATTCATAAGGAGGGGAACTATTATTTATAAGGGAGAACTATTATGAGGGGGAAACTTATTTTTAAGGAGCGCTTTTTTAAGGGGGAACTATTGTATATAAGGGGAAAACTTTTATTTTTAAGGGGGCTAATATTTATAGCATACCTCCCAACTTTCAAAAGATAGAAAGAGGGACAAAATGTGCTGCACGCTATGCAAATTTAGCTCCACCCACTTCTACATTGACTCCGCCCATTCTCATCTATTTTCCACAGTATAATCCTCCTACAGTCACCCTAACATTATATGGCCCCATATTATAATGTTCCCCTCCAATGAAGAAACTAGAAGGGGACATTAAACTGGGGCAGCTGGAGAGGGACATTAAACCGTGGAGGTAGCTGGAGGGGGACATTAAACTGGGGGTAACTAGAGGCAGACATGTCACCCTCCAGCTACCCCCACGGTTTAATGTCCTCAACCAGTTGCCCCCAGTTTAATGTCCCCTTTCAAATTGCCCCCCCCACTTTAATGTCCCTGTCCAGTGAACCCCACTGTTTAATGTCTCCCTCCAGCTGCCCCCAGTTTAATGTCACCCTCCCAGTTTAATCTGCCTCCCAGTTTAATGTTCCGCCGATACAGTTGTGAGTGGTGCTGTCCTGGGCAAAAAGTCTGGTGCCTGGATCCGGGGCCCCCGCAACCATAGGGCCCGGTGCAAGTGCACCGTTTGCTCTATGGTTAAAGCGACACTGGCCCCACATAATGTAAACGCTGCAATTTGGCTGCAGCGTTTTACTTTACCTACACTATGGCTTCTATAGAGGTTCTGTATGTAACTGAGCATCCATAGAAACTGCTGTACATGTACTGTCTTCAAGAATTATCATTACATGTATATTATGAAGCATAAGTATTTTTAGTGCTAGCTTAAAGAAACACATGCTAAACCAGAAAGAGTCTCTTTTATAAGAAATGCAATATTTTCGTGGAAATAATCTTTAGGAAATATACTGTAATAAAATAACAGCCTACCCAGCAATAACTGAAATCTAGGACTAAATCAGTGAACCCAAGGATCATAAAACAATTACAAATGTCCTTAGTTCTTTATATACTTATACATACACATCCGTTTTGATAATGGTATCATACTCTGTGTTGCTTGTGCTGCAAACATTGCAAAAGGCTTTGTCCAAATAATCCTGCAAAGTGACCAGAATCTAACTTTGAGTGGGATGTGAAATGCAAAACTTCAGTAAAGAAGCTGCATCTGCAAATCACTGGCAGGATGCATGTGAAAACCATATTTTACCATCATTGAATCTACAATATAATATATTATATAGCAGGTTATTTGTCTTATTTTCTAGGTTACATGTAATTGCTGATTGTAAAAAATGCAGAGTTTAATCATTGTGAAGGGTTAATTTATCTAGAAATGTATAACTCAGAATCAACAAGCTCTTTATCTTCAGCCTTCTTCCTGCCATAAATCTTGGGAGCAGGAGCCACTGATCGCCAGCAAGTTTATTACACAATAGGCACAACAAATGGATACTATTATCATCTATACACACTACGCTCAACATAACTGAGAAGAGAGAAACTACCACAACTTTATCAGCCTGCCTTCATTAACCAGTATATCTAGTAGTACAAGACAATCTATCAAAGCACTTGTGCAAGTGCAAACAAGGCACATGCAGCAAAGAATATAGTAGCCAAACAGTGGCCCAACAGGCTAAATGAAAAATGTATGTTCTGATTTTGATTCTCTATTTGCTCATCCGCAAGTGTGATGAGACTGAAATGTAGTGGGGGCAAATGATTGGGATCAGCCAATCCCTAGTCACTAACATAGTGGATATTTCCAAAAAATGTGCGTAACCTTATCTCATAAAAATGGCTAGTCCACTGAGCTGTGTCTACCTCTTATGTCACCCATCTACCTCATAGGTTGTAAGCTCTTGCACGCTGTGAATTGCTTTATTACTCTGTAATGTCTATACACGAATGCTAAGATTTGTAAAGTGCTGTGGAATATGTTACACTAGGTTCACACCTGCATTCGGGTTTCTGTTCGGGGGGTCCGCTTGGGGACCTAATCTGCTTAAAAAAGCAGTTACCCACGGAAACCCCATAGACTATAATGGTTTTCGCCGGGCTTCTGCTCGGTTTCCGCCTGAAAAGGGCGAAAAATGCGGAGGGAAAAGCACTGCTTGCGCTGTTTCTGCTCGTTTTCCGTCCGAAAAGGGCGAGAAATGTGGAGAGAAAAGCGCTGGTTGTGCTTTTTCAAGCACATTTTTCAGTCGGAATGGGGAATGGAATCCCCCAACAGAGTTCAGGCGCAGGTGTGAACCTACCCTTATTTATGTATGTATTTATTTTTTAATTTAACCCTTCCTACCTAGAGTAGATTAGGGATTATGTCTGGTTTGAATGTGTTACATCAATTAAAAAATGGCTGCCCTACTTGTGATTTGCACCAAAGAAGAGCAGCGTGCAGTGATGTGTTTTTTTGTGGTCTGAGGGTATATCTAGTGCCCTTATTTATTGAAGACTTTGTATGGAGTATGGAGAAAGTGTTTTGTTGCAGAGAAGTGTCTATGAATGGATATAGAAGTGCAAAGAAGGTTGCACAAGTGTCAGCCCACCCACGTCCACAACTCATGACAATATGAGCGTGCACATAATTCTGTTGGAAGATTCACGTCTGATGAAGAGGTGAAGACAGTGGTGCATCCCTGGCTCACAGCTCAGCCTAAAACATTTTTAATGGGGGAACAAAAAAAGCTTGTTGACAGATGAGATTATGTAAATAAAATTATATTTTTTCTTTTCTGAAAGTTGATTAAAATAATTCTACAGTCAAGTAGGGATATTTTTTGTGACTCACTCTCATATTAAAACGTGGTTAAGTGTCTTCTACAATGGTTCCGAGGCTTCTCCTATCCTACCCCACTTACTCTGCGTCACTCCATGCCTGTATCTGCCATGGGAAGTATGCACTCCTCAACATTGTAGAGATTTTTGAGCTCCATATTGTCACTTCTTTCATGGCAAAAGTCTACATACTCTTTAAAGAGGATTTATTATATACCACTAGAAAGCTGTCAGCTTTGCTGATATGTGCCCTGGTGCCAGAGATATTGGTGCCATTAGTTTCGGCACCAATATTCCTCCACTGTCAGAAGGGTAGGCCTCACAGCTCAAAGTCATCTCTGGGCCGTGAGGAACGTTTCCTCCTCCTCCCACCCCGACATTACTCTCTCCATAAACTTGTACGGTGGGGGGCGTTCCTCACAGCCCAGCTATGATGCTGAGCTCTAAGGCCTGCCCCTTTTGACAGTGGAAAGATATCTCTGGCTGACAGTGCGTTGCATTTGCACTGTCAGTTTTCTAGCAGTATAAAATGCTAACAATGTCAGAAGACATGAAAGGTCCCCTTTAAATCTCCAGATAAAGCTATATGTACACAGAAAATATGCAGCAACAGGTCCATAGAAAAATGGCATAGACGGCACATGGATTACGCCGTGTTCCAAATGATATTTTTCTCTGATTTTCCTAAATGTTCAAATCTACAACTGTAAGAGTATAAATAAAATTTTATTGGACAATCCTCCCAATGATAACATTTTGGTTGTAAAGAACTGAAAACGGTCCTTTGTTGAATTTGCAACATTAAATAGGTCACATTTATTGATATCAAAGCTATTTCAATCAAAAACATCTTAACAGGCCAAGTTAACATAGGACTCCTTCTTCAATATCACATTCACAATTCTCCCATTGAACTTGTAAGTTTTTGGATAGCTTCTGCTTGAATTTCTTTGCAGGATGTCAGAATAGCTTCCCAGAGCTGCTGTTTTGATGTGACCTTCCTCCTACCCTCATAGATCTTTTGCTTGAGGTTACTCCAAAGGTTCTCAATAGAGTTGAGGTCAGGGGAGGATGATGCCCACACCATGAGTCTCATTCCTTTTATACCCATAGCAGTCAATGAGGTATTCCTTGCTGTATGAGACGATTTTGCTACGAAAGGCCCAGTTCTTCTTTTTGTACCATGGAAGAAAGTGGTCAGTCAGAAACTGTATACACTATGAAGAGTCCATTTTCACAACTTCAGGGGCCCTAAAGGGGCCTACCAGCTCTCTCCCCATAATTCCAGCTCAAAACATGACTGCCACCTCCTTGCTGATGTCGCAGCCTTGTTGGGACATGATGGCCATCCACCAACCATTCACTGCGATTTCCAAAACCATTGTGATTTTGAAAATCGCAGCATGTCAATTATACCTAACTGGTGGTTTCCCTTTAGGTATTGTGACAGCTTGGGGAATTAAACTCAAAATGGCGGCTGACTCCTGGTCCGGACAGTGGTGGTTCGTGGTACTGGGCGCCGGAAAGATAGCTTTCAGACGGTCCAAGTGTAAATAAAAGTGGCTTTATTCAGCTTAACTGCAACACAGCAAAACAACAAAAAATCTACACCACAGTTAGGGTCCTAACTCACTCCTTGAGCCCCTAACTGTCCTGACTGTTACTCAGCTCTAGCAACAGTCCTCTGTGGACGCCAGCCCTCTGGGACAGAGCCTATCTCTCTGTCCTAGCTGGTCCACTCCTGTGGACGCCAGCCCTCTGGGACAGAGCCTCTCTCTCTGTCCTAGCTGGTCCACTCCTGTGGATGCCAGCCCTCTGGGACAGAGCCTCTCTCTCTGTCCTAGCTGGTCCACTACTTCCTGCTTCCTGCAGGATGCTCCAGCCCCTCTGGAGTTACGTGCCACCACCCAAAGGTGTGGCTGAGGGCCTTTTCTGGCCTGGCCTGGGTCGCTCAACAGCGCCCTCTGGCTCACATACTTACAGTATATTGGAAGCAGAAAGTGAAAAGCGCAGTGCCGCTGCGTTTTTTCCTGAAGCGCTTTTTTGCTGTGGCCCACTTTGTGGGGCCTTAGCCTTAAGTAGGTTTCCTTTCATTGGGCTCCCCGGCAAACTAATTATCACAGGTGTTTGAGATTGATTTCAGTGATACAAAGAGCCCTGAGATACAATACCACAGGAGATTCATTGAAAAACAAAAAATTTAATCTTTATGATACTGAACTCTGATTTACATAATAATTTGGAATGCTGTGTATATATGTGTTCCACTTGTCCCTCTATGGACCCACTGACTATCTTCAGTGAGCCGCAAAATTAACAGATATGGGCTTGTTTTGAGATTTGCCCTGGGCTTATGGGCCCTCACATGGACCTGGATAATACAAAGTCATGTGTATGGGCCATAGAAAACAATGGGTCAGTGTGCTATCTGTGAAAAACACAGCTAGCACACTGACAAAATATACATTTGTGTGCATGTAGCTTAAGAATGAAATAGTCTCCAAATGAATGTTACTAGATCCAAAGCAGTTATTTAAGGGCCAAAACATACATCTTCCAAATGCTGAAACTGGTATTAAAATACAGTTCAATAAAGTTAGCAATGGTAGTCAGAATTTATTGAACTTCCTGTGAAGAACTAACTCTTTTATGGCTCCAAAACACCAGTCTATAGCCTTGACCTAGATTATAATGTGCTGGTTAGTCTCTTGTACTGCTGAAAATTTATTATCATATTGTTTCCTTTACCATAGAAATATGCATAATTCAGTAATATGATGAAATTAGCTTAATTAGCTCATTACATAGTCAGTCATAAAGCAACATGATATAATCAATTGTGATTTATTATAATTTATTATATGTCTACCTGCTACCAGATGCTGTTTTATTCCCTGCTCTCCACATATGTAAGAGATGATGGAACATGGGATGAAATGCACATTAAATAATGAAATACAGTAACTTTTTCTATGAATGACATTTATCAAATTAGCATGAACTATCACCTCAGGGCAAGTATTCATCTACATCTAATTAATATAATAGGTAATACAAGCCAGAGGATTATTTCAGTTACCTATGCACGTCATTGTAGTGGTGGTAAAGTAAGTTGAATGTTATAACTATTCTTATATATTTGTTATACCCCCTTTATATGCTGATTTCTCCTAAACATTCTGAACAGACAGTCAAGAGGAAACGGTTGTGCCACTACTGACACTTAAGTGTCAGATCTGTAGAGTCCAACCACTGGGTCCCCCATTTATCTCCAGGGGCCCTGTATCTCTCTGCTGGAATGGAGCACAGTATGCAATTTTTACTCTATTCAAATCTATGGGACTTCTGGAGGTAGCTGAGAACTTAGTCAGTTACACATATCTGGCAGCCCCATGGACTTGAATAAAGTGCAGTAAACATGGACTGTTGTTGCCACATTCAAGTTCTGGAGATCAGTGGGGTCCCAGTGAACAGCCCCACATCGATCTGACACTTATAGGGCTTAAGAGTCAGTAGAGGCAGAAACCCTTTAATGGCAACAGAAAATAAGCTACAAGGAATATCGAATGCTTGTATGTAAGTGTATGCCTCCATATCCCCTCATAGATCTACTTTATCCTGAGTAGAAAATGTACAGTACATTTAATATCAGCAGCCATACAGATCGTGTAATGGCCACGGTTAACACTAGGATTCCTTTATCCATGGTGACGGCAAGACTTTATATATTACTGATGCGTTTTCTACTAGTACGAGGCTTTTCCTGTGATAAATACAGTCATGCAATGAAATGCCAAGAATATTCATCAAATTCATTGTAAGGGACCTGATTCCTTCAGACCACAACAAAGAGGATTTGTATCTTCTCTCCCTTGCTGATAGTGTGTTTTCTATAAATCACTGGAAGCGCATTACATTATAATGATAAAATGTCAGGACGTGGTGTCACTTCATGTAAAACAGACAGATATTGGCCCACTTTGTATTTCCTTTTGACTTGGGTATTATAAGCTATGGCTAAAAGCCTTAGGCTACATTACTGGAAAATATGTATACGTTATGTATTGTCTGCTTTTTAAGAAGTTTACAATGTATGATAACAATTATGAATTATAAAATTATCAAAAAAGAAGATTAAGCAGATAAAGTTGTTTCCCTATCCTATCGATAGGGGATAACCTAGTGCAACACCTCTAATGGACCTCCTGAGGAGGAGTGATTCTTATGCTCAGTTCACGTGAGCGTTGGCCTATTCGTTGTTCTGGTCCATCGCAGGACCAGAACAACGGACAGAGGGACCGCCATAATAGCGGTTAGACACGGAGCCCGGCGGACTATAATGGGGTCCATCAGGTGTCCGTCATTTTAAAACTGAAACTCGGACACTCCGGAACAGATCTGAACGTAGCCTTATGTGCCAAGCGCACTTGCTGTCCCTGATACCCTAGGAGTTTTTGTGTGGTCTATTGCTTTGTGGCTAATCTGTTACTCCTAGATGCTTCTTTATAATAGCAGCTTTTAGTGTTGACCAGGGCATATCTAGTAGACCAGAAATTTCAAACTGACTTTGGAAAAAGTGTTATGACAATGCCACGTGTAATGCCTCTAAGCTTATCAGTACTTACTACCAATGGTTTTCTATGGAGATTGCATTGGGTTTGCCTAATTTTATGGACCTGTTTGCAATGGGTGTTACTCAAATAGCTGACTCCAATAATCAGGAGGGGTGTTCAAATACTTGTGGCCATATTGTATGTGTTTATATGTATTCCACTTTTTACTTTATATATTAAATATAGTTACATAGTGAGTGTGTTAAAAAAGACCTACGTCTATTGAGTTCATTGTACCCATTCTTCTCTATAGCCACATACACATGCCCCCGGGGGGGGGGGGTAATCAGGATACATCCTGATTGTTTTGTGGCTTGGCTCAATAAATCAAGTAAATGGGTCCATGGAGCCATGGGAAGCACACAGATATCATGCATGTTCCGTCCGTGCTGTTTTATCACAGACTGGGCACATGCATACAGTCATGGGCATGCAGTCATGGGCATGCAGTCTGAATGGCACAGACCCAATTTACCTTTAAGTGGTACGAATACCTTTCTCACCTTTGCTGGCAGTCAGACAATAATAATATCAGTAGCCCTGTTTATTGTGGTTTACAAGGTAGATGTATAGCCCTTTTTTAAAGCTTGCTACACTTGCCACCATTACCATTTCCTGTGAGAGCATGTTCCATAAATCTACAGTTGGGATAGTAAAGTTAAACTTCTAAGAAAAACTTTACACTGATGTTAATGGTGTTGAACACTCCTACAGCACAACTCTAGTCTATTGGTTGTGTTTGGTATTGCATTTACGAAGACCTTTATATGTAATCCTGGAGGAGGAGGAAGTAGAAGAATGATGAGGTCCTCCCTCCATGTGTGCGGAGTATTGTGAGGAGGAGGTAGTGAGTTTGCCCTCCTAACTAGAAGAGTATGAAGAAGAGAGGCAAGAAGGCTGAGCCAGAGCCCTGAGTTAGGTTGGAACACACTAGCTCTAGTACAGTCATGTATTATTCTGCAGTCCAAGGATGGAATTTATCCCTACCCACCTTGAGGAACTTAAAGTTTGCAAGATCAGTATATGTGGATAAAGTTATAGGGGCCTCATAGCTGTGACCTTATCTGTAGCCTCAGGACAGACAGGGCAATCCTGAAAATCTACAGCCCACAGCCTGGGAATTGCAGTGAAAAGTTGTGGATTTAGTGGGTATAGCACACTATTCATCTACTTCAAGTAATCACTGAGAATTATTTTGTTCTGCAAAAACCCTGTCTCCTGAGTCTTATTCTTGCATGACCATTATGGGCACTCCAACCACCATCAAAGTTAGAAAGGCTTACCACCATTCGGGTGTGGCCTGAGGGTACACTACTATCACTATCAGACACCCTGCAGACCCTTCAGCGCTGCACCAGCCTAGGAGGAGAGCTGGAGAATCTGATCATGATCCTTGCTACTGTGACCACTGCGACTGCTACTACTCCCAAACTTCTGGCCTTCCTCAATGGTCTGCTGTACTCACAGCACACATTTTACTATGGACACTGTGGACATACAGCATGTCAATATGAATATGTCATGCTGAAACCTTGACAGAACCCAGATGGTCCCTATAATAAGTCAGGCAGGTATTTCCATGCCATGTAAGCATCAAACACAATTGGTCTTGTTATCCTTGACCTCCTGCTATTTGCATTTACTTACTGTCTCAATGGTCTGTAACTTAAACAGTACCTCATTTTATTAAATTATTTTGGTTTTCATTTTAATCCTTCCAATTCTTGTTACATTTACTGCAGTAAAGAAAACTAAGAAAAACCTAGCTAATAACCAGAGGTTACACTATATACTAAGGAAACTCTGATGGCATGAGGCTAGTAACTGTGATGGTCAATAAAATGCATAAACTCAAATGACCAAATTCTCTGTGGTATATGTTAAAATAAGTTCCCTGTACAGTGCCTTATATTACTTTGTGTAAGTTCCTTCAAGAGGTACCTATTTCTCTCTAGAACACATAGGAGAGAGCACCTCTGTTTCACCATGGAGCATATCACAATTCTACTGTGTAAAGACTATAGCATACAGAGGTACAACATGGACCATAGATTTTAATGGGTGCTGAATTCAGAACCATGTGACATGGACATGTGCCTTAATGCGGTTGTTTAAGATTAGAAAAATTGTCTGCTTTTTCCTCAGAAATGGGTTATGCTGATATTGCAGTTACTTACTGCAGGACTAGACACAGTCTGCAAATTGGAGTTGCACTGTTTCTTTAGAGAAAGCAGACCTTCTTTTCTATTTTCAGCCCTATTATCGGGCTAATAATCAGAAATGACCTTTCCTAGCTACAGTCATAATTTGGTCATGTTAATGTTTAAAAGATCACTCAACAAACAAGCAAACCCTTATTTGTCAGGTGATCACATCTTTTATGCAACATGAATGATGCTAGACTGTCAGCAGCACATCACCCATGTAAGCGTTAAATGAGTTGCTGACAAATGCAAACTATGTGGGGATGCATGGTTTGTACATGTCCATATACTACCGATGATCTGCTGCATTTAAATGCAAAAATGGAGCAGGCAAGGATCGGGTTCCTAGGAATGTTAGTTCCACATCAGTGTCTGCCTAGTCAGCCCATGAAAAAGGGCCTAAAGCTAAGTAAGCTTGGAAAATATATCATAGTTAAATACATAGTTAATAAGGTTGAATAAAGATGCAGGTGCATCAACTTGAACCTATAACGTTATAGCATTGATCCACAGCAAATCAAAACCCCCTATAAGCAGTGGTGTAAGTACCACCATTACAGCCGTAGAGGCTGCTACAGGGCCCACGAACTTAGAGGGCCCGGAGGCCCCTGCTTTTTTTTTTTTTTAATAGGCCGCTACCTGTTGGAGTAATGGTCCCCGTTCCCACTCACAGCCACCTCAGCTTCTCCTTCTACCCTCCAGGGTTGCCCTTGCATCCCAGCGATGTGATATGGCAAGCACGGGGCCCCCTGGAAGGCAGACGGAGAAGCTGAGGCGATTGTGAGCAGGAACGGTGATTAAGGCCGCAAGCCCACGGTAAGAGTATTTGTTGGGCGAACCCCAACAAATACTGCTATTATTATACTCTGGGGTCTCTTCAGACCCTAGAGTATAATGATAGGAGGCCCATGGGAAGTGAGCGAACATAAAAACCAGTATTACTCACCTCTCTTGGGCTCCGGCGCGACTCCATGCTGTTTTCGGGCCTCTGTAGTGACATAATGATGCCGGCATAACCCATCTCTGTGACTTAATTGAAGAGGCCTAAAACAGCAGGGAGTCGCATCGGAGCCCAGGAGAGGTGAGCAACACTGTTTTTTATGTTCTCTTACCTCCCCTTGGTCTCTGATCATTATACTTCTGGGTCTGAAAATAGTTTAATAATATTTCGTGGGTGGTATACCCCAAAAATTCAGGTTCTGCTGAACCCAAAATTTTTTCATTATTTGCAGCGAACACCGTAGGGGCCACGATGGGACATAATACTGTGTGGAGGGGCCACTATGGGACATAATACTGTGTGGAGGGGCCGCTATGGGACATAATATTGTGTGAAGGGGCCACTATGGGACATTATACTGTGTGCAGAGGCCGCCGCTATGGGACATTAAACTGTGTGGAAGGGCTGCTGTGGGACAATATACTGTGTGCAGGGGCCTCTATGGGACATTATACTGTGTGGAGGGGTAGCTGTGGGATATTATACTGTCTGCAGGCCACTTTGAGATATTATAGTGTGTGTATATGGGGAGTTATACTGTGAGGGGGCGCTATTCAAATGTTTGCTATGGGGCCAAGTCTGTGCTAGTTATGTCGTTGCTTATACCTATTACACCTATTACACCATATTAGGAAGAAATAGCAATCAGAATATATCACTGGATCAACCTCTCATATCCAAAAATCTATTTCCCTTCATTTATAGTTAATTATAGCCCTCAATGCTGACATGGTATCTGCCATAACTAGCTATTGGAACTGCAACATTACAGAAAGTTGAGCATGTTTTGGATTTTGTACAACTGTCACATGCAACACCATAGAAGTACATACAAGTACAACTTTTTTGTTGCATGACTAGAAATGGCACTAAAATCATGCGCCAAATAATTTGCCGTGTAGCACTAGCCTAGAGAAAACTGATCCAAACACTAATCCTTGTGGTACCCCACTGCTGACTATAGCCCATTCTGAATATTTTGGCATTTACAATGACACTTTGCTTTCTATCTCCTAATGAAAGACACCAAGGTTGTCTGGGTTAGGCATTCCTATTGCTGCAAGCTATGTATGATTCTGAGTTTGCTTCCTGATAACATCCCCTATTTATGCAGATCCACCACCACACTATCAATGTTGCCAAATATTTGGTGAGCAATGCAGAGGATTACAATAGATGATAAGGACAGAAGTGAGGTCAGCAATTACTGGCATCAGGTGTGTCCGCTGAAAAGTTCAACACAGGTGAGGCTGAAAGCAAGAGGAATTATGTCTTTAAGCCTCTGGGCAGGAAGGTAACAGTCTGCAATGCACCCTAGCCCACAAGTGTACAGCTAGAAGCATTATCTAATCTGCAATGGAAAATGTTGTTTCCTCATTGATAATTGTTGTTTATTTACCCAATTGATTCATTTATTGCACCAGACAACCTTATTTACTAAATACTGATTTGCAGTTGCTTTGACTTTAACCAAATTGGGCAAACAAAGACTTGGAATGTGGAAGGACATAAGAGAAAATAAGAACTACACAGTAAGTACATGGAGGGGATAAAAAAAACCCTAATGCTTTTCCTGAGAGTATTTTACTTTGGGGGAACTTCATTAACATAAAGGAACATGAGGACCATATGTAAGTTCAGTACTTTATGTGATTACCTTTGCATCAAAATAAGGGCAAATAACATTGACGTCAAAGTTGTATTTATGCAAAGTTAGTGATTGATAATGTAAATAATTAGCAATTTATCATGGAACTCCAGCAAAATTATTAAAGGGGAACTACTCCTTCAGGGAGGTATCTATTCTTTAGGACAATTTCTTTCCTCCGGCCTTACATAACAGTAGATGTGCAGATGCAGTAGCTTTTAGTGCACGGATTGAAGTTCATTATGAATATAGGTCAATACATGGCATATATTTGGCCTGGTTCAACAAGATTACCAACACCGAACAATCCCTTTAACTGTGTCTACAAGTGCAGAAAAAACAATGGCATTCTTTCAGATGTTTTGCACCTATTTGTCCTATAGAAACACAAACTGTCATATATTACATAAAACACTGACTAGGGACCCTGTGCGGTGGGACATGGAGTCCTGACAGGCCCATATTACAAAGCTTTAGGTATAGTGTGTGCTACCTTATGCTGCCTCCATTTTCTTCCCTAGAAGAAAAAAGGAAGTACAG
Source organism: Leptodactylus fallax (assembly GCA_947044405.1). NCBI lineage: Eukaryota > Metazoa > Chordata > Amphibia > Anura > Leptodactylidae > Leptodactylus > Leptodactylus fallax. Next base: position 6,093,108 of record CAMRHE010000094.1, read on the forward strand.
GCATATAGCAAGCTATTGGCACAATATTAGGCCCATATTCTATATATATATATAAATATATCCATATACTATATCTAATAGTGCCTCATTAAGGAACCATATTAGCCAGAATCCCATCCACTTTGCAGGTAATGTAAAACACAGTGTGTTTTGACGCGGCATTTCCAAAACACTGCGTTTTCACAATGTGTGGTCCTGGCCCAACATGGATCACATGCAGCATATGATTATGAAACCTAACTTGCTTTAGTTTGTAGTATGCTGCTATGCAAATGTTTATTGTAGATTGAATTTGCACCTGCAGTTCATGCAATATAAGGCTGTGTTCACACAATGGAGTTTTTCAGGCATTTTTATTTATTTTTGCTAGATCTAAAATAAAGGAGAGGTACAACTCTTTATGCATCTTCTTCCTTTAAGTGAAATACTAAACAATTACAATGGGCAATATTTTATCCATATGCCTGCTATATATGTAGATCTATGCTTTACTCAAGACTTTACACAAGTACAATTATAGCACTGTTCCAAAGGTGTAGTTGCAACGTCTTATAATTTAGATCTATGATGGTCACTCATACTATTTTGGTAAACGTTGTTACACTGTATATAGAAATCACAGCTCCTTAACAAAATCTAGGAATTAAACTATTGAAGGCAAAAGGTCCTTGATATAAGTTGTGTGTCTGAAGCAAGCAGATAGATATAGATGTCTAGATCTATAAACTGACTTTCATATCAGATATCACGTCTTCTATGTCACAATCAAGTTGTAACCATTCCAAATCGCTGCTAAACAGTGTACTGTGCTGCCCTCAAGTGTCAAAGGTATGAAATAGCTAATAACTAGCCCCAATGCCAAAAGACAATTACATTAGTGTTTAGAGCAACATAAAGCATAAGCCCTGCAGCTTTCTCTAGGGAAATGTCATTATTGATACTTGGTTATCTGCAATTAAAATGACTACTTATACAGATCTATCTAACACATGAACCATGTATACAGTTGCTCTAAGGTTCAAGATTAGACCCCTAAGAAATCTCTGCCCCTTAAGGTTTCATTCCCACGGACATTTGAATAATCTGTGTGCCCTATATTTTACACCAAAGAAAGGATCAGATCCAGTAAAGGCGAAAGCAAGAAAACTTTTTCCAAACATTGCCTTTGGGAAAGATTACTCTACTGCACTACACTATGGAATTCCCATGAACCATTCAAAGAGTCATGTGAATAAAGCCCACTGTATGTGTGACTATTAAAATATATACAGATAATGATAAGTGTAGATGCTAGGGCCGTTGACATTACCTATACCCCACACCCACAGTATTGCATCTATTCCTGAGTTAAAAAGACAGTAATTTAGTCAGAAGGTCAAATCTGAGAGATACATTTCTAGGTAGCTTTGATTTAGTAGATATTCACTTATTAAAATGCCAGGGAAGCAAATTCTGTTTTATACATATGAGCATTGGTCTCCAACCTGTAACTCTAACATGCTCAGTTAATCAATGTGACAATAACAATATGTAAGGAATACTCCACTTTTAACTACTGACTTGTTTGTACTTTCTATTTCTTCATTCTGAATCTTTATCATCCCTATTTACCAGAATACAGTTGATCAGACAGTTGCAGAGTGAGAACCAGAGGTTTCCTCACATAAGAAAATAATGCTGTAAAAAGAACATTGCATAACTGTATGGTCCTGATTAGAGATGAGCGAATTTCTCAAAAGTTCGATTCAAAGTTCCAAACAAATTTGCTTTGATCCAAATTACTTTGCAGCGAATAAACAGCTATTTCCAGTCTTCAGAGAGCCAGAGTGGGCGGCAAAATGGCGGAAGCCCTTGGATGCCACGGTCATGTCTCTCTCTCCAGCACGGACAAGTTTTATTCATGTGGAAGGATCTGCTAACAAGCAAAGACACTCCTACCCAATTACATCACTAGAGAACATCTTGTGACCGTCTGATGTCACAAAGGTCCTTAATAAAAATTCGTTACCGCGAAGCATCAGGAAATCCAGTATCGTGGTGAATCGAAGATTTCCTGTTATTCGGATTGAATTCCACTTCTGCAGTATCGATTCGCTCATCTCTAGTCCTGATGATAGACTCCTAAATGTTTATAGATTTTACTTCTTAGACTGATACAGATGGTAAAAGTTGACTTTTAAAATGGCCAATTCTTTCTTCTCACAAAAGATAAAACCTTTCTAGTGGTGTCTACTAACAATTTGTTCCATTCTCTTATTGAAAACACATGCATGCTTGGCCAAAACAAGTGTAAATATGTACTGGAGAGCTGGGAAGAATAGCTGTTATATCTTAAGATGAGCAATTACATCTTATTATTTCCTCTCTATGAATGTGATCCTGAGTTTTCCCTCTAACAGGACAGGAGTCCACACAGTATAAAGTCCACCTCCAGTTGCACATACAGTATAATGTGCTCCTAGAGTATAATGGATCAAACAAACAAAAAGTAAAAAACTCATGTTGGCCTCTGCTGTCCTGTTGGCTTCAGGGTGCAGCAGGCGCAATGTAAGTGACGTTACTACATTGTGCCTACTTAGCCAGCCAATTCACTTTGCTCTGTACTGATGAAGGACAACGATCCGGAAACAGCGCTGTATGCAGATAAGTGAAATTGGCTTGGCTAAAATCCCTTTTGCTGTCTCAAGGCTCGGTGAGTCAAAAGCAAATTGAGGATTTGTTACATCCAATAGAGGGCGCATGAGCTCCCCAGCTCCTTTCCCATAATGCCTTGTGATACTTCTCCCAAAACACCGGAATCAGAGGCAGGGCCCGAATGCTGAAGCAGGGAACGGATGGCTCCCTACTTCACCATTATTTTAAACTTATCTGTCTCCTCCAGACAGATGAGTCGAAGCTGGAACATACTTCTTGAGATGTATTAATTTTAATATTATTATTATGTTTACAGTAGTGATATGCCATAAATCACAAACCGATTATCAAAGTTCCCAACAACATGGATTTGAGAAGCTTTTTAAGTCCAAATACTGTCATGTAACTTAAAAGCTAACTCTGTGCAGTGACTGTGTAGGAGTTACTAGTTGTAACTGCTTTTCCTTGATATTATGGAATGATCGCTGGAGTCTGAAGTCTAAATACTCTCTTAATATAGTAAATGTGACAGCACAGGCATGTGCCAAGTGTCATGCGCCAAAGAAATGCACGCTTACAGGTCAATGAATAAAAAAAAAATCTTATTTGTATTAGTTTGATTTTGCCGACAAAGGACACAAGTAGAGATACATAATAAATTCCTTACCTAAACAATGTTATCAGATTTTTTTCCAACTAACCCAAGGTTGATAGCTTGACTTAATTGCTTGCAATTCATTTTATTGCTAGAAAATGATTAACCAACCAGAACTGATGGCACTAAGTGCTGCTGAATAGGATTTTTAGATTGGGTGTTAGCCTTCTATTTGTTACAAAGCATGACCCTTTAGCTCAAATGATCTTTTGTATGTTTCTTAAAGGTATACTCAGTGTCTATGTAGCTCTGCTTTAACTTGGCACATTTTTTTTGTTAGGTTCTACTCGTACATTTTTCTGGTCACCAACACATTTGGTCATTTAAGAGTCAATTGCTTTATTGTTTTAGAGATCAACAGGAGCACTTATACTGGATAATGCGTTTAGTGGAGACAATGTCAGAGCGTGTCAGTGATTACCATGACTTATGGGAGTAAAAGTAGATTCTGGTGCTATAAAACTGGCAGAGCAGAAGAAGAAAATACAATGAGGACGATCCATCTTTCAATAATTTCATTTCTTTTCATTTCTTGTCTTTGCTTTGGAAAATCAGATGATTTCTGCAGCTACATTGTAATTTTTCTCATCATGCTGTTCTCAGCCAGCTCCACAATGCAGTGGAACCCCAGAGTCAGTTCAATTTTGCAGCAAAAATAAGGAATAATCCCAGCACTCAACAGTAGTCCATATGAAACTTTTCCTTTACTAGCTCCAAAATAAAACCATCCAAGTACATAGCATAGCCAGCCTTGCTTACATGTTTGGTTGTCACACTCTACTCATAGACTGAGTAAGATTTATGCTCTGTATTTGGATGGTTTTATCTTAGAACAAATATAGAATAAACTTTTATATGAACCGCTGCTGAGTGCCAGGGTTATTCTTTATTTTTGCTACAAATGACCCAAGGCCTAAATAATACAGTACACTTGATGGCATTGTTGTAAGCAGTTACATAACTTAGAGAGGTTGTCTAGGCATATAGATATATATAATTTTTTATTTTTATTTTTTTAACTGTGGTAGATGAAAATAAAAAATAAAAAAATCTTACTCACCTGTCGCCGTTGCTCCAGTGCCCTCCCAACGCATTCTGGTCCTTCTGCTCTGGCGGCTTCTCACGGTTTCTTCCTGAGTTCCGCTGAAGCAGCTGATTGGCCTCAGTGGTCACTGCTGAGGCCAATCAGCGGCCTCAGCAGGCCTCAGGAAGAGACCAGTGATGTCACAGATAGTAAAATCGCAAGCCCTGGGACTTTCAGCACAGGACTGAGAAGACCGGACTGCACTGGGAGGCACCGGAGCACTGTGGAAAGGTGAGTGTGAATTTTTTTTTATTTTTTCACTGCCCCCGTTCGATTTAAAGCTTTAACGGGTTGTCCATTTTTGCCTGGACAACCCCTTTAAGTCTTTTGGGCCTGTGCAAACTTTGAATAGGGCCCCCTAACCCCTCGCTATCGCGTATTCTTGATAGCAACGGTTATGGGTACTGCAGAGGTATCTCAGATACTTGAAAGAGATACAACTATAGTACCTACAACTGCGGTTATCAAGAATGTGGTAAATAAGCAGCACAGCGCCTGGCATGTAAACTATACTGGGAATTGCATGCTGTGGTAACCAGCTGATATGCAGGGGTCTAAGAGATAAATGAGGGTCCAACACCCAGAGCTCCTGCTGATCAGCTGTATGAAGGGACCGTGGTACTTTTGCAAGCGCCCTCACCCCTTCACTATTTACATTGCACAGTATCTGTTTTATAGTGACCATGCAATGTAATTACAGCCTGTAATAATGTCACATGACCCCCCATAGTATAATATGCTCCCCAGAGGCCCCCCAGTATAATACTCCACAGTGATCCTGCACAGTATAATATGCCCCCCAGAGGCCCCACACAATATATTGTTCCACAGTGGCCCCACGCAGTATAATATGCTCCCCACAGTGACCCTACACAGTATAAAATGCTCCCAAGAGTCCCCTTCGAGCCGCTTCAGGCGTACTCCACAAAATTCATTTTGATGAATATTTGGGAAGTTCTGCCCTCCAGTTTATTTCGGTGCCATTATTGTACTCTGGGGTCTCTTCAGACTACAGAGTAAAATAAGTAGAGACCCAGGGGAGGTAAGTAAAAATGGCACACACTTCTACTCACCCTGCATCACCTCTCCTGGGCATCCTCACTCTGTCTGACTTCAGTCGTAGACTGGAAGAGACCTGAAGAGGACGCTGTGGACCACCAGAAGCCTTTTACTCAGCTCCCATGGGCAGGCTTCCATTGGAAAGGACCCAAGCGGCATATTCGTACATCACATGATGCCAGGCCACTTTTCGTTAATGAGATATATAGCGGAGATAGCGCATTATGCCACTGGCTGTAAGGTCATATGTACCACAAAGGCTGTCACTATAAAGAGGAATGAAACTTCTTTAATGCCTTTTCTCGTGGAGTAGTGTGAACTGGAATAGAGCTCCCCTCACCACATCCATTTACAAACCCTTGATGTTATAGCTGCATGGCCATTTGTATCACCTTGTATCCCTTTGAAGAGGAGGGGAGCCCATCATAGGTTAGTTCTTGCTGTACAATGAGATCCTGCATAGAGCTTCTCTCTCCACATTCATTGGACCATTTTGCAAAGGATTATGCAGATTCTCTCCTCTTCTGTCCTGGGCCATTGTCTTGTGCATATGCAAAATCCCTCATATTTCAAGGTAGGGGAACTACTTTAAGTTCAGCCCCCTCATTTGATTCTATGGATATAGGCAGTCTATACAATAGTACTCACTGATACTAATATGCCTGCCATGATAGAATGCCTACAAATGGAGAGATACCATACAGATATACAGTAGCTTGAGTATAAATAAGTGCAACAATAAGATTTTAACAAGGAAAATTTCAATTTACCATTCTGCTAAAATATCCCCTAATATACCCTATCTTTATTGAATTACTCATATGTATCTTACACTTGCACATAAAATTATATTCTCTTGTGACATTAATAAAGACATTATAAGAGAGATTATTAAAGAGGCGATTAAAAGATTTTCTCGTCTGTACTTTCCACATTTTACAGAGATTCTCAGACACTCAGTATCAAGCTCAACAAACAATATAGCTACAGAAATGAAGACCCGAGACCTCTGCTTAACAATGGAGGGAACACGTCCAGTGAAACTTTTAAGTCATTTATGTCTTTGTAGCAGAAGCTATAGATTTTGGTGTCATGCATTTAGGCTGATTTCTCTTCGAACGCCTCCCTGGCGGGACCAGTTTAAATAGAGCTCCACATTCTATTCACACTCACCAGCTGAGAAGCTTTAGTTACCAAACAAAAAGATAAAGAAGGAAATCTATAGAGGCTGCTTTATATAGCCAGTCTATGAAGACGACCACCCCTTGACTGGCTAAGTTTGTCTTCAGCTGTATGCACCCTCAGCACGTGTTGCTTTCCACCGTCACTAACACTGAATAATTCTGAAAAGGGCAACATCTATGAAGCATTCCTGAAGCGACACCTGCCGTAGCCTGCAGCTATGTCCCCAGTGAGATTAAATAATGACATCTCATTAACACGTTAAAAACTGGAGACATGCATGACATGATCTTCATTCTATGCATAGAGACCAGTGAGCGATGAGACAGTTTACCAAAGCTATAGGAAGCACTCCAAGATGTTTATTTATGAGGGCAGAAAGCAAGACTAGTTAGTCTCTTTGCATGCTTATTGTCCTCTTCCCATTGTGTACAAGACTGGGATGATGCCACTGTCAGGTGATTTAGCCACCCATCTTTATGTACCTTTAATATGGCTCAGGGGCACAGGTGTTTGAAAACTGCCCTTTATCTTCATCTTGTATAGACATGTACAATAAATTGATGCATTTTCAATGATCCTAAGAGTAAATGTTACATTGTATCTTTACTATATAGTTAGGCAGTTGACACAATACAAAATGCAGTACTAAACATTTGTATATATACAAAAATTAGTATATGGTATAAAAATTCACAGAACAAAGTGAGTGGAATATATTAATGTAATATTATTACCAATTAAAAAAATGAAATAAAAAAAAAAAGTCTGCTTTCTTCCAAAAAAATGGCACTATTCATGCCCATGTGTTGTGTGGTATTGCTAATCAGTACTATTCATAAATGAAGCTAAACTGCAATTCTACACACAGCCTGTGGACAAGAACAGCGCTGTTTCTCAGATTTTCAATCTTATACAACCTTTAAATAGTGACATTTTGCAACATTATGAACTAATCCTTAGTAAGCTTGTGTCTACAATGTAAAAGGTAAAGGTGCTAGAACGGTGTTTGGACAATGTGTTCACGTGTCATTAGATCATGAGATGCCATGGTACTACTTCTAGTTTGTTTTTTGTATCCAAAAACAATCGCAGCCAGTGCCCACAATAAAAAGTCAACCAAAATCCATATACTGTCATCTACAATTGTCTGCCATATTGCCTAAATCTGTGTCCTATATACCAAACACATATTTTTTTCCCACAGCTTTTTTCATTGAGTTTTTGCTCTTTTTTTTCCACAATGTGTGCATGAGATTAATGAAATGTAATTAGCTTTTCTAGTACTGTAAAATGCAACATTTAATTCGACTGCATTTCCACAGCAGCCAAAAATGCTGTGTTTCTGCAATGTGGAGCCTTAGCCTAAGCCTTAAAGGAACCTTTCACATCCTCATTGATTTGCATTATTATATACCGTTAGAAAGCTGACAGTGTGCTGAATTCAGCGCACTGTCGACTTTCCCGAAGAGATCATGCTGGAGATATCTGTGCCATTAATTTCTGCACCGATATACCGAGAGATGTCAGTGCATACCGGGAAATCCAGCGCACTCTAGCAGTATATAATACCGCACATTGATGAGGACATGAAAGGTCCTCTTTAAAAATTATAGTACACCCGCATTTCATCCAAATAGCAACTTAGCTACTTTGTGCACAAAGTGAAATTTTGTCCCATAAATCTCATTAAAGTTACTATTCTGATGTATGCATAAATTAAAGGGAGTAGGGAATCTACCATCATCACCTACTATGGGTAGTGACATAGTGAATATACCTTTCTTGTGTCCAAGTGCAATATTGCTGCTGAGAAATTCAACTTTTATTCCATATGCAAATTAGCTGTTTGGTGCACTTGGGGAGGGGTCCACACCTGCTGGAGCACCATCTTCTTTGTGGTCACTAAAATTTGCTGTCCATAGGACATCTCAGCCTTTTTTGCTTTGGGAGTGGCACTGGTTGGTGACCTCAAAAGAAAAGAGGTGCTTCAGCAAGTGTGACCCTGCCCATAGTGCACCAACATGCAACATGTGCATATGGGATAAAAGTTGAATTTCAGAGCAGCAGGCTTGCTGTAACGTTTCTGCCTGTTTGGGTCGCTGCGGCGAAAGAGGCGTGTTCAGTTTGATTCCTTGCGTAGGTTTCTTGTTGCTCAGTCTGAACATTGTCCTAATACCTCCTGTCTGTAATTGAATTTCAGCCACACCCGTTTCTTGCATCTTTGTTTCTCTCTGCTCCTCTAATAATCTCAGCCTTGCCTGTGTGATTGACAGCCTGTCTACAAATCCAGTCTGAGGCAGGTCCTGTCTTTCTATAAACAGGTTGTTAGTCCTCACATGGTCGCTGGCTATTGTTTCTGCGTACCTGCCTTTACTCCGTGCTGTTTTGTTACATGTATTCCTATTTCTGATCTCTGGCTTTGTCTGTGACTATTCTTTTGGATTGTGATTTTGTACTGCATTGGTTGACTGTTACCGACCCCTTGTCTATCTGACCTCCCTTTGTCCGTTGTTTGTCCTGTCTTCGTTCTGTGTTGTCACCTATATTAGGTAGGGCCTGTCGACCAGTTGCTGCTGTCACCTAGGACAGATAGGCAAGTTAGCCAGGGACAGTGGGGGGGTTCAGCTTAGGGCTCACTGTCTTGTTGTAGCGGCACTGGGGAATTGCTCAACTGGCAATTCCCTTACACTTGCACTTTGACACAAGCAGCTATATTCACTATGCAATGAACCAACCCTACAACAGCATATAAGTGATGTAGAAGTGGTGGTAGACTACCTTTATACATAAAATAGAAACTGTTAGCAACTGTTCTGATTTTGATTAAAGAGTCCTGATTTTTTACTGAAATCCTGAAAAGCCTTTGTAATGAAGAATGCAGATTTAGGCTTCCCTATTTTTTCTCCTTTTAACTTTTGGTAGGTCCATGGTTTTCCCGACTCTCTGACCGATCATGTCATCTGCAACCTTTACAGATCTGTATTTTCTGACAAAGGCGAAGGCAATGACATAAATACTGCATTCTGCAACGGGATTCAGACTGAACCAGGCACAATGATGATACCTGGGCCTAGACAAGTGAATCAAAGGTGTAGTACTGAGGTAATATGTGGAGCTGTATTTTGTGGCACTATTGATATGGACACTTGGTGGGCATTCTTGATTTAAACATTCAGAAAATATACAGTATGTAGGATGTCCTACCTGAGTAAATAGAGTTTGTCTGTAGGTATCATCACACTCTCAAAATGTCCAGGAGGCTCCCACAAAAAATGTGACCTCCCGGCGTGCTGGAAGATTGGGCAAATCTCCCATGCCTGACATAATTTCCCAGCATCCGCCAGGCTTTCGATCCTAATATGTGACATGGGCACTTTATGGGCCAACTACATTACAAAAAAGGGTTGTGAATGCCATGTTTCATGTCCATGTCACAGAAAGGAGCTTGGCACGTAATAAAAAGGGGCATGTCACACTCCCAGAGGCAGAGCCAACTCCAGCTGGTGACAGAGTTACAGTCGACTAACTTATGCCTTAACCTTATCCACTCCATGGTGATTTTAACAGCAACCCAAATTGCCATGTCACCATGCAACATTACAAGTAATGTAAGTGAATGGGACTAAAGCAACCCCCACTTTGTTGTTACAAATTTGTGCACCGCTTGATTTATATTTTTGGACTGAGAGTTGTGACCATGGCAGCTTCGAATAGCTTTGCAAAATCACTGTGTAGCCCAGCCTAATATGCATCAATAGGGCCCAGATAGTGTTTGGTAACGGTCTTTGGTAACAGTTAGCATTGTTTTTGTAAAAAATTACATACATATATTTTCCTATCATTCTTACAAAAAAAGGAAAAAAATTACATAACGTAAATTATTTAGATAATTTAACAATCACTACAAATAACATGGCTTGCTGTATTGTACAGGTTGATCCAATTTCAAGGATATGTCCATGCTATTTACGGTGTCGTAAAAAATTGTACTTAAAAATGTCTTTATGCTAATAATTTTTGCACTATAATTTTTACCAAATACAAATTCTTACTTTTAATTTTCAGCTTTATCTTCTACTGACAATGTAGTAGTATGTACAAATATATCTGTATGTACCAGTACATTATGTCTGTAAAGAAGGATGCAATAGAAGGTTGATCTGAGAAAATCCTCTCATTGACGATAATTGAGCCTCCCATTAAGTAGTTTGTGGGTTTGAATCCAAGCAGAGAGCATACAAGAACAGTCTCAGAAATATTATATATCAAGCCATCTCCTAAATGTGTTAAGATTACAGAAGAGTGCCTCCCCCCACTGTCCTGTGTCTGTGAAGACTTTACATAGAATCTACACAGGACAGCGTCTCCTGCTCAATATAGAGAGCAGAAGGTGGGCCTTGGCACTTAACCAACTTTGCCAGGTGCTGATGCCGGTTCTGCCCAAAGGGTATGGCTTTAGTAACAGGGGGCATGGTAATGGCATTTTTGCAGGCGTGCTTTGTACATTGGGTCTCCCGTTGGAAGACTTCTAAAAGTTGGCAAGTACTGTATGATATTCATACACTACTAATCCATAAAGTGTCCAGTGAAAAAAAAAAAATAAAAAAAAAGCAAAATCTGTCCCCTAAAAACTACTATACTGAGGGTGATTTCACATACTGCGGTGTAAGCTGCAGATTTTTGGTCTTTGGCTGGGTTCACACTATCGCTTGTACTATGTTCGGGGATTTCGTCCCCAAACCTATTTAAGCAGCACTTTTCTCTCCACATTTTTCACCCTTTTTGGGCGGAAACCTGGCGGACCCCATTATAGTCTATGTGGTCCGTGGGTTTCCGCGGGTAACCGCTTTTTTTTAAGCGGTTTAGGTTTCCTAGCATAACTCTGCATTAAATATCTGCAGCAATTTGCAGTAGAATGCACATGGAAAAATATCCCCATACTGTGGATTTTCCAATGCCAGTTCTGCACTTTTGTCACAGTATTTAAGCCTTTGCAATGAAGTCTGCAAGTAACACCGATCCAGGGCAGAAGCAGTCTGCAGCCTAAGGACTAACAATGATTGGTCTTAAATGGATGATGGTTTATTAAAAAATACATTTTTAAAACTCCTATGTGTCTGTTGGCCGGTTCTGCTTTTTTCTTGCAGGAAATGTATTGAATGAAACTTGTACTATTGTAGAGTTCACACTTCCTAGAATTGTTTCACAGTAGGAAGCATTTACAGTATTTAGCTCACTGGACATTTGCCAGGTAATACACTGCATGTCACTGATTCTTTGTTTAATACAAAGAGGCTTTTACCAGTGCACAGAATAAGGGTCTGTTCACATCTGCATTGTGGCTTCCTATTATAACAGAAGCCAGATCTGCTGGATCTATCACACTACAGATGCTCAACGGACCCCACTTACTTCTATTTATTTATTTTGCTTACTTGTATAGCACCAACATATTCCGCAGTGCTTTACATACATTGTTACAGACTTCTAATTGGGTTGTCTCATGGTGTCAGTGATTTTGATGAGAAAAATAGCTCTCATGCATGTTTTCCCAAAAACAGATATCTGCAATGAAGCCTCCAATGTAGATGTGAACATACAGTTGTGCAATGTATGATGTAATGTATAATATATATAATACAGTTTTGTACTTTTTTATACAGTTTATAAACCAGTCAATTTAAGATCTTTGCTTGCGGTTGCTCAACAAGAAGCTACATTGTAGTGTCCCAGCATGCATTATTACTGGACAGCCTTAGGAATCTTAGGTAAGTGGAGACAAAAGAAAGGTAAGTTTCCATAAACTATTGGTTCAGCCTCAGATCAGCAGAAATGTTAATGAAGCATCTGTATAAATTATGAGCCTCTGATTTTTTGGTATATGTTGCAAGTATTCCTCAGACAGAAGCTTCCACCATACGCTCTTATACATAGGCATATAGTAACATACATCGGACATTAAGTTCCCACATGGTGTGCAGTCATGGCCGTAAGTGTTGGCACCCCTGAAATTTTTCCAGAAAATGAAGTATTTCTCCCAGAAAATTATTGCGATTACACATGCTTTGTTCTACACATGTTTATTTCCAGAATAAAACGGAGAAAAAAAAAGCCAAAAATTATAAAATTTCACGCAAAACTCCAAAAATGGGCCAGACAATATTACTGGCACCCTCAACTTAATATTTGGTTGCACACCCTTTGGAAAAATTAGCTGAAATCATTCGCTTCCTATAAACATCAACAAGCTTCTTACACCTCTCAACTGGAGTTTTCTCTTCTTTTGCAAACTGCTCCAGGTCTCTAATGTTTGAAGGGTGCCTTCTCCTAACAGCAATTTTAAGATCTCTCCACTGGTGTTCAATGGGATTTAGATCCAGACTCATTGCTGGCCACTTTAGAACTCTCCAGCGCTTTGTTTTCATTTATTTCTATGTGTTTTTGAAGTATGTTTGGGGTCTTTGTCCTGCTGGAAGACCCATGACTGAGGACGCAAACCCAGTTTTCTGACACTAGACCCTACATTGCGATCCAAAATCCTTGGGTTATCTTCAGATTTCATGATGACTTGCACACAGTCAAGGTACCCAGTACCAGAATCAGCAAAACAACCCCAAAATATCTTTGAACCTCCACCATATTTGACTGTTGGTCCTGTGTTCTTTTTCTTTGTAAGGCCTCATTCCGTCTTCGGTAAACAGTAGAATGATGTGCTTTACCAAAAAGCTCTATCTTGCTCTTATCTGTCCACAAGACGTTTCCCCAGAAGGATTTTGGCTTACGTGCATTTTGGCAAACTGCAGTCTAGCTTTTTTATGTCTCTGTGGCAGCAGTGGGGTCCTCCTGGGTTTCCTGCCATAGCCTTTCATTTCATTCAAATGTTGAAAGATAGTTCACACTGACACTGATGCACCCTGAGCCTGCAGGACAGCTTGAATTTCTTTGGAACTTGATTGGGGCTGCTTATCCACCATCCGGACTATCTTGTGTTGCAACCTTTCATTAATTTTTCTCTTCTGTCCATGTCCAAGGAGATTAGCTACAGTGCCATGGGTTGTAAACTTCTTGACTATGTTGCGCACCGTGGACAAAGGAACATAAAGATCTCTGGAGGTGGAATTGTAACCTTGAGATTGTTCATATTTTTCCACAATTTTGGTTCTCAAGTCCTCAGACAGTTCTTTTGTCGTCATTCTGTTTTCCATGCTTAGTGTGGCACACACAGACACACAATGCAAATATTGAGTCAACTTCTCTCCTTCAGTTGTGATTTTTATATTGCCCACACCTGTTACTTGCCACAGGTGAGTTTAAATAAGCATCACATGCTTGAAACAGTTATTTACCCACAATTTTTAAAAGGTGTCAACAATTTTGTCTTGCCCATTTTTTGGAGTATTGTGTGAAATTATGTCCAATCTCCCTTTTTTTTTTCTCTGTGTTTTTTTTTTTTTGTGTGTGTTGTTCCAATACACACAAAGGAAATAAACATGTGTATAACAAAATATGTGTAATTGCAATAATTTTCTGGGAGAAATAATTAATCTGGAAATACTTCATGGGTGCCAACACTTACAGCCATGACTGTATGTTCTTTTTGTTTGTTTGTTTGTTTTTCATTGTGTCCTGCCACATAAGGAAGTGCAGCTTTTCTATACAGCAAAAAATGTATACAGGCTACGTGAATGCGAAAGGACACTTTTTGGCATATCTGGATACATGGGGGGCCTAGGGAAACATTAAGAATATACAGGAAACATTAAGCCAGGAATATTCACAATAAGAAAGATGCGAGTGGAATCTAAGTGTTCACAAGACAGTAAGGCCGGACCCGGGCAAAGCATGGGGGGAGGCCTCCATGACAGGGCCTGAAGGGGTTGGCGTAGGGTTACTAGGGGAGGGGTCAGAGTGCAGTGGCGGGAGTAGTTAGGGAGAGGGGTTATAGGGGACTAGCGAGGGCTTCCCGCGGTCAGTTACGCGGTGAAGAGGGATCAGAGCAGGTCGGGTCGCGCGACTTACCTGTGAGATGTCTGAGCTTGAAGTCCTCCTGGGGCAGCTCCGCGCTGCTGCCGGCTCCATGGACGCAGAATGGCTGTGTCAGCAGGTGCAGGTGATCGTCGACGCGGTCCCCATCGATCCGGCGCTGTCTTCTGCAGGTCAGCACATGGCGCCGGCGGCCTCCTCTTCACCCTCTCCTTCCAGGGCTCCAGTGGGCGTGGCCTCGGCCCGGCGGCAGCGTCGGGCTCGGCCGCCGGAGCGTTTAAGCCCTGACAATGCACCCAGGTCCCGGCGCCGGCTGCGGAGCCCTTCCAGGGACCCTCCAGGCCGGCGGGCGCGCCCTGCAGCTTCGGGCAGCGGCTCCCGGCCTGGGAGGCATCCAGCTCAGCGGCCGGGACCAGCGGTGGGGAGGGGCGGGGCTTGTGGTCCGAGCGGCCACGCCCCCTTACCACCTTGACTCCGCCCCCCAGCTCAACCATGGCGACGGCGGCCCCTACTGGCGATGCTCCGGTCGGGGGGGGCTGCTAGGCGAGTGAGCAGACGGCTGATGTCTCCCGAAGCTTCACGCCGGTCCACTGGAGCGGCCGGGCGTACCTCGGTGTCGATGGAGCGGCGGGCGGCTTCCGGCGGACGGTCTCCCGACCGTTCCTCTTCTGGGCTTGTGGCGGCCTCCAGGCGGGGGTGCTCTTCGTGTGCTGGCGGTTCCAGGGCCGCGGTGGCCGGTGACGACGACCAAGACTCCGATGTTGATGACTTCCTGGATACGTCTCGTCGGGTGGATTCTGGACAAGCGGCTGGTGGGATCACAGCTTCTGCGCAGCCGGGTGAGTGTTTGTCTTTGTCTGGTTCTGTGCCGGCGTTGTTTAGATCACAGGCGTGCGGGGAGGGACCCGACGTGGGGGTTGGGGATAGCCAGGCGGCGACAGGGACGGCGGCGGGTTTAGGTGAGGAGCTGCGGTCGCTGTTAGGCGGGCTGCGTGATGTATTGTCGCGGTCAGGAGGGGAAAGGGGGGCGGCGGGTTCCCCTGTGGCAGCGTGGGTCGGGGGATCCGCACCCCCTCCAGTAATAGTTTTGCCGTCGGATAGTTTGGTTCGTAGAGAGGCGGGGGTAGAAGTGTCGGTCCAGACGGAAAAAGAGGGAGACGGTATTCGTTTAGATGACAGAGCCAGGGGGGAGGTATACTTGTGTTATGAGGGCCCCCTGGGAGCGCATTTAAAGAAGGAGGTGAAGGATAAGATTTGGCGTGATGAATACGTCGAAATCTTTTCCTTGCTGCCATTAGCTAAATTCAACCTGGACAAGGGGAAGCGGGATGAGAGCAAGAAGGAGGAGGAGGAAAAGAGGCGTTGGCGTTTAATCCCGCAGACGTTTACTAACTGGATGCAGGCGTTCGCTATTCTGGCCAGCGTTATTGGGGAGAAGACTCCTGAACACTGTTCGGGGCTCTTCTGTTATTTGGATGCTATCGGGGAGGCTTACCGGGTTTACGGGGGTTTGACGTGGCTGCGCTACGATGAGCAGTTCCGTCAGCGCAGGGCGATCCGACCGTCTATTCGGTGGGATCAAAAAGATATAGGATTGTGGCTGAGAGTTTTGGCCCCTTCCCGATTTGGGCAGCCCTTTCAGGGAGTGGCCGGTTCATCCGGCCCTGCTAGTCAGTCCCCAACTGGGCAGGGGGCTGGGGGTAAGACAGGATTTTGCTGGCAATTTAACCAAGGCCAGTGCAAGTTCGGGACGACCTGTAAGTTTAAGCACTCATGTTCCGCTTGTGGGGGATCTTCCCACGGTTCCGTCAAATGTTTTAAAAGAGGGAAGGGACGGCAGCCGGGAGGGGCACCTGGCCATGGGGTTGACACCGGTGAAGCTGCTAGAGATGGAGCCTTATCTTAATCGCTATCCGGACCGTCTTAGGGCCCAGTTGTTGCGGGACGGTTTTGGGCAGGGTTTTCGGATCCCGTTAGCGCTTCAGGGGGCCTCCTTGTCCACAAGGAATTTGGTATTGGCTTACCGCCATCCGGGGGTGGTGATGGAAAAGTTGGCCAAGGAGGTTGCCTTGGGATGCATGGCGGGTCCTTTTAGTTCACCGCCGTTTGCGGATTTTGTAGTTTCTCCGTTAGGTGTAGTGCCCAAAAAAGAACCCAACAAGTTCAGGCTCATCCATCATTTGTCGTACCCAAAAGGGGGGTCGGTTAATGATGGTATTGATCCTGAGCTGAGCTCCGTCGTATATACCTCATTTGATGCGGCCGTTAATTGGGTGCAGAAATATGGGACAGGGGCGTTGATGGCAAATACGGACATTGAGTCGGCTTTTCGCCTCCTCCCGGTTCACCCTGAGAGCCTTAGGCTCTTAGGGTGTTTCTGGAACGGGGCGTATTTCGTAGATCGTTGTCTCCATATGGGTTGCGCGATTTCTTGTGCCTACTTTGAGGCCTTTAGTTCATTCCTGGAGTGGGTAGTGAAGGACCTGGCGGGTGTCGGGTCTGTTATCCACTACTTGGATGATTTTTTGTGCCTCGGTCCTGCCGACTCCCCCGTTTGCCATTCGCTGCTTCGGTCTCTTGAGTGGGTGGCGGCGTGTTTTGGGGTCCCCCTAGCGCCAGGTAAGACTGAAGGCCCATGTACGTGCTTGAGCTTTCTAGGTATCACTATTGATGCCGAGCGGATGGAGTGCCGTTTACCAGAAGACAAGCTGGTCGCGCTGCGGCAGGAGGTAGACCGGGCTGCAAGATTACGTAAGATCACGCTTAGGGACTTGCAGTCGCTCTTGGGAAAGCTCAATTTCGCGTGCAGGATCATGCCAATGGGGCGTGTTTTTTGCAGGCGCTTGGCGGGGGCTACGGCGGGGGTGTCGTCGCCCAGGCACTTTATACGGCTGACGAGGGATCACAGGGATGACTTAGAGGTGTGGGCCAATTTTTTGTGTAAGTACAACGGCTGCTCCTTGGTTATGTCGCCTGTGGCTGACGTTTATGATTGGGACTTATACACGGATGCGTCCGGGTCGGTTGGTTTTGGGGCTTTTTGTAGGGGACAATGGTGTGCGGACCGGTGGCCAGCGGGTTGGATAGAGCAGGGGTTGGTTCGGAACCTGTGTTTGTTGGAGTTATTCCCTATTGTGGTGGCGTTGGAGATTTGGGGGGATCGTTTCAGAAACAGGAAGGTACGTTTCCACTGTGACAACCAGTCCGTAGTTGGTGCCATTAATTCATTAACGGCCTCGTCCCCTCTGGTGGTTCGCTTGTTGCGGCACTTGGTGCTGCGTTGTTTATCTCTGAACGCTTGGGTGGTGGCTGTTCATGTCCCTGGTGTCACCAATGTAATTGCCGATTCTCTTTCTCGGTTTCAGTGGGAGCGGTTTCGGCAGGTGGCCCCCGAGGCGGACGTCACTGGAATCCCATGTCCAGATCACCTGTGGGGCGTGGTCTTGCCGCGGCGGGTGAGCTGATTCGGTCTTCGTTAGCAGATAGTACCAGGGCAGCATACGAGGTAGCATGGAGGGAGTTTGAGGCTGTGGCAGGCGAGTTGGGGGGTGTTTCTTCGGATGGGGACAGACGTACGGCGGTGCTGGTGTTGATTGGTCGGGGGTCGCTGGCGGGTTGGTCTGTGTCTAGGATGAATCGCCTGGTGGCGGGTTTGGCCTTTGGTTTTAGGGGATGGGGGGATGTCACTAAGAAGTTTTTGGTGTTGCAGGCGCTACGGGGCTTCCGGAAGGGACGGTCCCGCCCGGATGGGCGCAGGCCGGTTTCTTTTAAGTTGCTTGAACGTCTGGGGGAGGCGTTACGAGGGGCATGTTCTTCACCGTTCGAGGTTGCTTTGTTTCAGTTAGCTTTTTCGTGGGCATTTTTTGGGGCCTTGAGAGTGGGGGAATTGGTGTCCCCGTGTAAGAGGAAGGCAGGAGGGGTCTTGTTTCAGGACGTGTCAGTGGAGGGGCCGGGGGTTGAGTTTGTCATACGGAGATCTAAGACAGACCAGTCAGGCAGGGGTCGTAGAGTCCGTCTGTTCCCGGTGACGACGTCCGAGATGTGTCCGGTGAGGTGTTTTGAGAATTTTAGCGGCTTTCGACAGGGACATTTTGGCCCCCTGTTGTGTCATATGGATGGGTCATTTTTATCACGTTATCAGTTTACGTGGATGTTTAGAAAATGTTTGGTGGCTGTGGGCCATGATCCGTCGGTGTTTGCGCCACATTCATTTAGAATTGGTGCTGCTACCGAGGCCTCGGTGTGGGGATTGGGCCCTGAGGTGGTTCGTCGGATCGGCAGATGGGAATCGCGTCGCTTTGTCTCATATGTGCGCCCCCATTTGTTGTAGTTTGGATGTATCTACGCTGAGACAAGGGGGGGGGGGTGGATCAATTTAGGGGGTTTGGAAGTCTGTAAAGGTTGTTAATTTTTCTTCTTGGCTGATGTGCGGATTCGGTTGTTTTTTGTTTTCTTGTAGGTCCTCCAGCCCGTCTGGTATGGATTATGGGGCATTCTTATGTTCACTGGGGGGCGGAAAGAGTGAAAATGCGCCCCCACGGTCGGCAACTAGGATTCCCCAGGTCGGTGGCGGTGGTCCGGTGGCTAGGATTCCGGGGTATGTTGTGGGGTCGTATGTTGCGGGAGTTTTTCCGGTACGTCCGCCTAGATTACCCTCCAGATGTCCTAGTGTTGCATCTGGGTGGGAATGATTTGGGTGCCCGCCCCTTTCGGGAACTGGTGAGGGACGTCAAACACGATTTGTTGCGCTTATGGGTGGAGTGTCCGACAGTGGTGGTGGTGTGGTCGGATATTGTCCCTCGGCATTCGTGGAGGGGGGCCAGGTCGGTGACTAGCATTAATAGGGCAAGGGCCAAGGTTAATAGGACCATTGGAGCATTCGTGGTCAGGCATGGTGGCATTGTGGTTCGGCACCATGAATTGGAGGATTTGCAGGGTGGTTTTTGGTTAGCTGATGGGGTTCCACTTAATGCAGTGGGAATTGATCTGTGGGCCTTGGGCCTGCAAGGCGGGGTTGAACGTGCTCTCGCATTGGTGGGGGGCGTGCATCCTTGAGGGGGTCAAGGCGTGCGCGCTGTGGCGGGGTGGGGGGTCCTTGGAGTTGGTTGAAATTCGGTGGTGGGGGAAACATGGAGGGTAGTTTCCCCAATAATTAACTACAATTCTGGTTGGTCTGGCTGCTTTTGGGCTCCTGCTGGGTGGTGTCCCGGGGAGTGGTTTTGGTATATATGTGGTGATACTGCCATCTGTGTTTTATGGTGCCTCCGAGCCTGTGGTTTTTGCGGCTGGGGGTAACTTGGTGTGATGGACAGTTTGGCGGCCAGATCTAGGTAGCTCCAAGGACCTCCCCCTCAAGAAGGTTGTTTATCAGGAAAACGTGGGGTTAATTGTTATTTAATTGTTATTTATTTTGTTAGTTATTGGTTATTTAAATTGGTTTATAATTTGATAAAATACGGTTTATATATTTATATTTGTATTGTTATTGTAATAAAATGGCTGCTGTGGCCAATTAATCCAAAATAACTTGTGTTGTCTTCATTCTTAGGTAAGATAAGAATGGGGGAGGGGGGGGTGAAAAGGAGGCCGCAGCAATGGTAAGTGATATGTTGGTTGAGACAACATCCTCAGTGCCGATGTCATGACTGCATATATATAGTGAAAGTAAACATCTGTTATATATTGAGGTATAGTTTATTTCTAGTTCCTAGTAATGGTATAAATATGTAACCATGTGATATATTTAAAGGGGAGCCTACTACCACCAAAATCTCATCTAAACCACTTATTAGCTGTTATAGGGACATGTCAAGAAATTCAACTTTTAATCTGTATGCAAAGATGTTGTTAGGTGCATCCATGCATCGAGCATGCCAGAACACCTGTGGTTGCCACCTAACAAAGACTGACAGGTCTCAATATGCAGTGACCACAGACAAAAATGGGTGATCTATGTGGCAATGCCCTGGGTGGATTGAACATCTAATTTGCATATGCATTAAAACTTGATTTTGTCACCAGGAAGTGATAAGTGGTTTAGAAGTGATCTTGGTAGTGGCAGACTCCGAATATCAGCAATAGTGCCCTAAAACTTAAAGGTGTTGTCCAAGATAATTTTCTTTAAACTTCTCAGGTGCCTGTATCGTCCCATGTCCTTTCCTTAAGCTGCTGATTGGCCTCAGCGGTCACATGACCACTGAGGCCAATCAATGGCCTAAGGAAAGGGACAAGGAAGGTCATAGCCAGCGAGAATTTCCGGCAAAAGAAGACAGCAGAGCAGCAGGACTGGACAGCACAGGGAGGCATTTGCACATGTGTGCATTATGTGTTACGCTACAGACATATTGTATATTTTTTTTAGTATAGTCGAGTAAAAGTTAACTTATAGAACACTACTGCTGATATTCATTGATTAATTATTGTGGTATTCATACACACATCATTTATCATATTCACAGCATTGTGTGTATAGCTTCTGTTTTCACTTCTAGTGGCAGATTCCCTTTAATATTATTTTACATTGCAAGATTTTCACCAGGATAAAAAATGACTAACACAGTTCCAATAATGACACTCTACAATAATATTTCCTGACATTATTTTTGCACTAAAAATATCAGCTTAAAATAATGCACATGTTGGGATTGAGGTCACTGAGGCGGAGAAATTAGTAAGATCGATTAATATGGAGACAAATGGGCCTGCTGCTTTGTGCTGAGTTAGCAGTAAAGGTCAGAGAAGGGCCACTTGGTACTTGCAGGAAGCACAATAACCAAAATAAATCACTATGATTTATCCCCAGTGTGACTAAATATAGAATATCTGTGGGGTGTCCTTTAAAAATGAAGAGTGGATCACCCCTTGCCAACAAGCTTTTGCCTCAATCTCTATGATCATCATTATTAATATTATTATAATAGTGGAAAATATTTGGTCTAGATACCAAATGTTCTGTGTTCATAGCAAATAGTGGTTGCGGTATAAGAAATGCAAATATAAAATATTCTTATTGTTTTTCTAAATAGACTCCCTTAAAGATTTATCACTTTCCGCAAGCATTCAGTGGGTACAGAAATTATTCAGACCCCTTTAAATTTTTCACTCTTTGTTTCATTGCAGCCATTTGCTAAAAGCAAAAAAGTTCATTTTATTTCTCATTAATGTACACTCTGCACCCCATCTTGACAGAAATGTAGATATTTTTGCAAATTTATTAAAAAAGAAAAACTGAAATATCACATGGTCATAAGTATTCAGATCCTTTGCTCAGTATTGAGTAGAAGCACCCTTTTGAGCTAGTACAGTCATGAGTCTTCTTGGGAATGATACAAGTTTTTCACATTTGGATTTGGGGATCCTCTGCCATTCTTTCTTGCAGATCCTCTCCAGTTCCGTCAGGTTGGATGGTGAATATTGGTGGACAGCCATTTTCAGGTCTCTCCAGAGATGCTCAATTGGGTTGAGGTCAGGGCTCTGTCTGGGCCAGTCAAGAATGGTCACAGAGTTGTTCCGAAGCCACTCCGTTGTTATTTTAGCTGTGTGCTTAGGGTCATTGTCTTGTTGGAAGGTGAACCTTCGGCCCAGTCTGAGATCCAGAGCACTCTGGAAGAGGTTTTCTTCCAGGATGTCTCTGTACTTGGCCGCATTCATCTTTCCTTCAATTGCAACCAGTCGTCCTGTCCCTGCAGCTGAAAAACACCCCCATAGCATGATGCTGCCACCACCATGTTTCACTGTTGGGATTGTATTGGGAAGGTGATGAGCAGTGCCTGGTTTTCTCCACATATACCACTTAGAATTAACGCCAAAAAGTTCAATCTTCGACTCATCAGACCAGAGAATCTTATTTCTCATAATCTGGGAGTCCTTCATGTGTTTTTTGGCAAACTCAATGCAGGCTTTCATATGTCTTGCACTGAGGAGAGGCTTCCTTCGGGCTACTATGCCATAAAGCTCCGACTGGTGGAGGGCTGCAGTGATAGTTGACTTTGTGGAACGTTCTCCCATCTCCCTACTGTATCTCTGGAGCTCAGCCACAGTGATCTTTGGGTTCTTCTTTACCTCTCTCACCAAGGCTCTTCTCCCACGATTCCTCAGTTCCTCAGTTTGGCTGGACGGCCAGGTCTAGGAAGAGTTCTGGTCGTCCTAGACTTCTTCCATTTAAGGATTCTGGAGGCCACTGTGCTCTTAGGAACCTTGAGTGCTGCAGAAATTCTTTTGTAACCTTGGCCAGATCTGTGCCTTGCCACAATTCTGTCTCTGAGCTCCTTGGGCAGTTCCTTTGACCTCATAATTCTCATTTGCTCTGACATGCACTGTGAGCTGTGAGGTCTTATATAGACAGAGGTGTGCCTTTTCTAATCAAGTCCAATCAGTTTAATTGAACACAGCTGGACTCCAATGAAGGAGTAGAACCATCTCAAGGAGGATCAGAAGGAAATGGACAGCATGTGAGTTAAATATGAGTGTCACAGCAAAGGGTCTGAATACTTGTGACCATGTAATATTTCAGTTTTTCTTTTTTAATAAATTTGCAAAAATATCTACATTTCTGGGGAGGTTTCTGTCAAGATGGGGTGCTGAGTGTACATTAATGAGAAATAAAATGAACTTTTTTGCTTTTAGCAAATGGCTGGAATGAAACAAAGAGTAAAAAATTTAAAGGGGTCTGAATACTTTCCGTACCCACTGTATCCACTGCTACCATCGTGTTACAGAGCACATTACAGTGAGAAACAACACACCTCTGTTATGTATATCACTTTTGTAGATTTGGAGAAAAATAACTTTCAAGTCTTTTACAAATGAGGCAGTTGGTGCACTGGGGGTGGATGGGTTGATGTCATAGCAGTGGGAGTATCAACTCTGCATGAAGTGGTGCAGCCAGGAGATGGTAGGGGTCTGAGTCACAAGAGAAGTATTCTGGGGAGTTGAAGGCCCACCCCCAGTGCACCAACTGCCTCATCTGCATATGACTTCAAAGTAGTTTTTCTCCAGATCTACCAAAGTGACATACATAATGTATGGTATTTATCACTGTAATGTGCTCTGTAATGTGGGGGGTGGCAGTTGAATATATTTGAGGAAAGTGGTAGAATCTTTTAAAGTGATTCAGTTACTCAGATTTAAAATGTATCTATAAGAAGCTTAATGTAATGTAATGTGCTTCAAGAGATACTATTGCACCCGTGAATGCATCCCAAACTTCTGCTTCATTCACTGACAGCAAGTAGATACTAGGACAATGGTGAGTACAGTATTTTTTGGACTTTATGGAAAAACCTTGCTAAAATGTCCCTGCTTCTTATAGCCCAAAGTCGCTTCCTTAAGGATCACTAATAAAGCGCTTTTCCTGATCGCACACAGAGTGGTGTGTGTCTGCCGAGCTCTCTCCTGTCTGCTACACACAGATATGTGTAGGGCAGGAGAGGGGAAGCTGTGCCCTCGATTCTGCAGATGGCGGGCCGCGGTTGTGACCTGGACTGCTGTTGCCAGTTCTCCCGTCCCCTGCTTCCCAGGCCTTAATAATTGATTTACACTCATATCCTGGCCACGGTCCTCTAAGCCTCATACATGGATTGGTAATTGCTGCTGTTGCCTGCAGAGACACCTGAGATCACAGGTGCCAAATTAACCAAAACCGACCAAGCAATGTGTAAAGAAAATAAAGACACCATAGACTCAAATTTGGATAATATAGGCCACGGTATTTATTCTGGGTTACCTTTACAATTCATAAATTGCTATATTAATTTTACTCTGACCAATGCATAATTATGGCTTAGTCCAAAAGACTCGAGCCAAATATTCGATACAAATGCCTTATATATATATATATATATATATATATATATATATATATATACTTAACCCGCCCATATTTAAATAGGCAACTAAATATGCTTTCAAATTTATAGTGTGGGGGTGGGCGCTCCTCCTGATGAGATGTCCGCTGCTCACACTGCTTCAGTTCACCTCTGACCAGGGCTTTAAAAGATGTTGAATTCTCCTGCCAGATTGCTGATGGCCTATCATCTTGCACCTCAGCTGTCCTTGCACCGCTTCTAGAAGGATCAGGCGTTTTCCTTAGCAACAGATAATCCAACAAAGCAAAAAAAGACCCCTAAAGGGGGAAAAAACAATTAATTTAATAACTATATTCTCGTCCCACTCTCCTATGTGGCCCCTGTTGCTAAGGGCCCCGTTGGCCTTTCCATTATTCATTTTCAGGCAGCAGGGCCGATTGCCCACCACACAGTATTATGCCCCGTTAGTGCCCGTTACACAGTAAAATGCCACGTTATACTGTGTGATGGGCAGCAATAGGACATTATACCATGTGGAGGGCACTAATGGGGCTTTTATGTGCACCTTGTGAGCAGCAGGAGCAGCACCTTTATCTTCCCTACCATACTCCATTTGTCCACGATAGAAGGTAAAATTAATATGAATATTTTATCTTGCCTAAACTTCAGGTATGTTTTATTGTAAGATGCGTCTTATAGTCTGAAAAATATGATAACTGAAAAAAGGATATTAGAATATTACAGATTGAGGATAGCTGAAAAGTATCACTAGTGTCACAACCAAAGCATGCCCTAAAAGCGACACAGTTTTCAGAGTCCACTACACTGTAATTTTACAGTTGTTTAAGGGACAGAATTAAGACTGGGTTACCTACCTTTTTGCAGAGGATGCAGGAGAGTGGAGTTCTTGCCCAGAATTGGCCAAAATAAATATATATCTTCAAGTGCAATTATTAAATTATCTATCAAGATAATCCCTCAGTACTTACTCTGCATGTTGATTTATAGCAGTTGAAATATTTCATGCATATTTATTAGATAGAAAGAGGTCAAGCTGCAATAAAATATTGGCCACATGATGGCGCCAAAATTAATATTAGAAACAAATTTTTTGCAATTAATTCATAACAATAAGTTATCCATTTTAATACAGATGTATGTGAGCCATATTTCCTGGACTGAACACTGAGCAGGGACACTTCTCTCTGATGCTACGAGTCTCTACCTCACTGCAGGACTACTGACTAATAATCTTGTTTTCAGTAAAGGACAGTAGTCCCGCAGGGAGGCAAAGACTCCTAGCATCAGAGATGACTGTGATGCTTGGAGTACAGACTTCTGCTCATTGTTCGGTTTGGGAAATGCAGCCACCATAACTAAAGTCTTGTGGGCCCCGATGCAAACTTTGACCAGGGCCCCCTACCCCCTCCCTACAGCATATTCTTAATAGTGGCGGTTATGGGTACTGTAGCAGTATCTCAGATACCTGAAAGGGATACAACTATTGCACCCACAACTGCAATTATCAAGAATACGGTGAGTGAGCAGTGCAGTGTCCAGCATGTAAACAATGCTGCACACTGAGATTTGCGTGGTCATAACAGTTTAAGATTTAAGAGATCAGTAGGGGTTCAACACCCAGGGTCCCTGCTAATCAGCTGTTTGAAGGCACCGTGCAATGTAATTTTATAGTGACCGTGCAATGTAATTACTTCCTGTAATAACATTGCACAATTACTATAAAATAAATGGTATGTGATGTAAATGGGTCCCACACAGTATAATATGCCCCCAGAATATAATACTCCACAGAGGCCCTACACAGTATAATGCTCCATTGTGGCCCCACACAGTATAATATGCTCCACAGAAGTCCCATACATACACAGTATGATGCTCCACAGTGGCCCCATATAGTATGATATGGCCTATAGAGCCCACACCCACAGTTTAATGCTCCACAGTGGTCCCACACAGTATAATATGCTCCACAATGGCCCCACACAGTATAATATAGTCCCCACACAGTGTAATATGACCTAAGAGTCCCCTCCCCTCAGTATAATATGCTCTGGAAGCTTGAGCTGCTTCAGGTGAACCCCACAAAATTAATTTTGCCTACCGGTTAGTTTTAGACGACTCAGACCCCAAAGTATAATAAGTAAAGGCCCAAGGGAGGTGAGTCAAAATAACAATAACTTATACTCAACTTGCCTCACATCTCCAATGCATCCTTACTCAGTCCAGTTCTCTCTAACATCCTCTTCAGGGCCTCTCCTACCCGTAACTGACATCACGAGCCCCAGGGGTCACCGCTGAGACCTGTGATGTCACATGGGGCGCTCTCTCGTCATTACAGAGGGGGCAGTCACTTTAAACAGCTCCCGAGCCATGAGAGCCAGAGTCGCAGTCTTGTTATAAAGCAAAGATCATGTCTGTAGCCCACCTAGATTTTGCGATATCACTGTTTAAGTGAAGCTGCATATACTCGTAACTTCACCTTAATTAGTGTGCAGGGGAACATGTTTAGCTTATAGTGTTCAGGGAGAGGAGAAGGATGTTTTTATTCTCCTGTCCCTGTGACTTTAGATATACCCAAGGGAGGGGGTACCATGGACTTCTGTTCATGGTATCACACCTACCCCCATCACTATCAATCAGAAGGTTTTATATGCTGCCATCAATGCTGACTGCATCACATAAGTCATCTTACAGAAAAAAAGTAAAAAAATAGACTTTTTTTTACTTGCTAATGAAAAAAATAAAAATACAAAATTATCACCACATCCATAACACGCCCTAAATTAAAATTACTACATTATTTATTCTACATGATAAACACCATAAACCTTAGTAATGAGAAGGTAGAATTTTCTGTTCATCTCACTTCTCAAAAGAAAAAAAGTAATAAAAATTGATCAAAAAGTCATATGTACCCACAAAATACAAGGTCTCCTAAAGCTACATTGAAATAAAATGTAAAAGGTTATGAAAACAAGAATGCAGAGCGGGATAAAATGTTACTGATATAATGCTAATATGAGTTAGATCGCTAAAGGGTCCAAATGTACATAAGGCACCGGAGTTATGTGCCAGTAATATTTACTTGATAAATCCAAAATCTGCAATAAAAAAAATGACATTTTTGGGAGGGTTTTTGCAATTTTATTGTGACTGTTAGGGGGTTTAGAGGGGACCCCCCTCAGGACTATCAATAAACGTGAATGTAGACTGGGGGAAAAAAAACAGCACAACTATAGGAGCTACGAGACTGTGTCTTTTACATAATACTAACTTGAAACTTAGCTGGCTGGAGATGATCCTCCTTTACACTAGGTGGCACAAGCACTCTTTAAAGAGGACGTCTCATGTCCTCATGTATATGCTGTTTTACATACCGCTAGAAAACCGACAGCTCATTGAATTCAGTGCACTTCCGGCTTTCCCGGTATGTGCTCCGGGGCTGGAGATATCGGGGGTAGAAGTTTCACGGTTCACCGTCAGAAGGGTGTTCCTGACAGTCTATCTGCGCTGTGAGGAACGCCCTTCCTGACAGTACTCTCCCATAGACTTGTACTGGGGGGGGGGGCGTTCCTCACAGCTCAGCGTCATCACTGGGCTGTAAGGAATGCCTCCTCTGACAGTACAGCACTATAGACGAGTACAGAGAGAGGGGGCGTTAATATAGCTTAATATAGTATATAACTTATATAAATATAGATTATTGAAGAAAAGTTTCTGTTTCTTCACTTATTTACCTCCTTCTGCTACTGATCAAATCTGTACAATGGATGTCTATGGAGAGAGGGGGAAGAGGAGAGTTCCTCAAAGCAAAGAGACAGCTGCACTATAGAGAGACAGTTCTCTTTCACAACACAGTTGGGTTATAGGAAACTACTATCTAGCCTTCTCCTTACTGAAATAACTCATTTAATTCTGTAAACGGCTTCATATCTCTGTCTCTCTCTCCTTCTCCATAGACTGCATTGTAAACTAATTTGTTTGTGTACATGGTACAGATTGAAATCACCCACATAAGTAAAGACAGGAGATATAGACACAGGCACTTTTCTTTAGTGAAGTATATTGCATATTTTAAGACTAGGAGAGTCACCCTTCAGAAGGCTCCCGGCTGCCATAGTAATGGGATGCCTCCCGTGATCGCGCCACAGGGGGGCCGTCCCGTTACCGAGAAGCAAATAGAAAGTGAATGTAACCGCTCAGATGCCGTAATCACATTTGACCATGGCATTTGAGTGGTTAAATGCCCGTGATCAGAGATGATGCCAATGCTGCCAGGTCCCTGCTGTATGAAACAGTGCAGACCCGGCAGCTAGTGCGGCCGCTCTGTTTAGTCACGTGCACCAGGATGTAACTGTACGTCATGATGTGCCTAAGGCTTATTCGGTCCTACTATAAATCCTGGGAATAACACAGTAAGGGGATTGCTATAGGTGAAGACCAGTTTTCCTGTTTTGTGTTCAGCTGGTGATATTACATTATTCAACTTGTTTGTTTCCATTTCCTATGTTCCTAAAGCTATATCGAACCATTTACCATTCACTATACAGAACTCCAAAGCCTTAGAAACTCTCCATGCTTCCATATTCCTCCCTCTTGGCTCACTATTTTCTACATCTTATCATACACCTGACTGGCTCACTTCATATTATGTGTGAGATGATATACCTAACCAAGTCACAGTCTTTCTTTCATTTAACAAGCTTATGACCAATATTCTGCTTCTGCTAGGAAAACTTAAAGCCTATGGCTTCACGATCCTCAAGCCTGGAAGCAGCTTATATTAATCATCAGTCGCCACAGACAAATTGACCATATCCCTTAAAACCATTAGAGGTTTATCTCAGCTACTGTTCCTGATATTGTTGCTAACTCTTCTAGCCAACTATGATGCAGGATATAATGATGCATTAGAAACATAGAAGACTGATGGCATAAAAAGACCACTTAACCCATCTAGTCTGCCCTTAAGTCTGGTTACCTGAAGCTTTTGCATCCACTTAGGTCATTTGAACCTGGAGACACCTGTGCTACCCCATAACTTGTATTTTAGTACACTGTAAAATATCCAAAAGAAAAAAACAGACAGCACTACTAATGTTCCAGCCACAAACAGTATAATGTAAAATACCCCCATAGGGGTCTGTTTATGCTCCCACACAGTATAATGGCCCCTTATGCCCCCACACTGTATAATTGCCCCTTATACTACACATAATATAATGACCCCTTATGCCCCTACAAAATATAATGGTCTTTAATTACCCCACACCACATGATAATGTTTGACATGACCCCAGGGAGTGTGCAGTGAATACGAATTTCATCTTTATTTACCTCTTAGTTCACCAATCTCTCCCAGAAGAACAGGCAAATCTCTCCAGGCCCCCAAGCAAGAAGTCACTTTATATGTGACTTGGGAACTTTATGTCCTGTCACATCTGAAACGTGGGTGTGGCGAGCATGTTTAGTGGCCGCGTCACAAAAAACGATAACGTGACGATATACAACAGGAGGTGGGGGCCATGTCTAGAAGGGTCATGGCCACACCTATGGGGGAAGTGGATTTACCTGAAACTTTTCGCAGTGCACTTGTAAGAGACAGCCAATGTTGTCCTAAGCTTCATTTGTCTGTATAAACTGTTAATGTTGAATGTATTTCTGTGATTCTGTTCCTTTAAGACAGCAGCCATTGTAATTGTGACATGATGCTGGAGTGAGACCCCCCCCTTTTATGTCAGCCTGCCTGTTCTGCAGACAGAGTGTGAGCAGAGAAGCAGGAAGTGACGAGACAGAGAGCAGCAGCCATCTTGGCAAGTGTTGTATTGAACTGGTGTGGAGATTTTTCTGTACAGCTAAGCTGTATCTTGGTCCAGAGACAACAGAGTGTAAAGAGACAACAGGACTAGTGAGTCCATGTGAAAGGAACTGTGCTCAGTGGCTGATCAGTGAGACTGACATTGTGACTGTGTATATGGATACCACAGATAGAGAATCGCAGTGCTGTTGATGTACTGGACAGCACCTGCTAAACCCCGGCTTACAACCCAGCTCAGTGTATGGATTCGGCAGGACTGTCAGTGTGCTGAGTGGAATCTGCCGGTGGATTACATTGCATT
Source organism: Leptodactylus fallax (assembly GCA_947044405.1). Taxonomy (NCBI): domain Eukaryota; kingdom Metazoa; phylum Chordata; class Amphibia; order Anura; family Leptodactylidae; genus Leptodactylus; species Leptodactylus fallax. The sequence goes on from CAMRHE010000094.1 coordinate 6,123,654, forward strand.
CATTGGGTTTCCCTGTTAAAGAGGACTTAATTTCTCCCAAGATCCTGATAACAGTGAGGAGAGGACGCTTCACTATAAAAGAAAGGAACGACTTTGGGCCCCACCGCGCGCTTCTACGGACTGTAAGCGGTCCACCTGGACCACTGGGGAAAAGGGGGTGCACCCAAATGTGATGTCAGGGTCAGTTAGGGATAGTTTTGAGTATATTGTTCATTCAGTGTCCATACTGCAGAAGTGGACAGAGTAAAAGTAGAAACCATTGCAGAATTTGCCTTGAAATTGTTCATGCTATATTGTATATTTTGCTTGTCTTTATCCCTGTCATTTTACCTTCAAATAGCCTTTATTAACTTATAGTAAATATATATTCTTTTCTTGAACTACCGCGTGTGCGTTCATTTCTGGTTGCGGAGTCCAAACCACCTGCCTTGCTCTCGGTTCACACACTATGTATTTTATTCTCCTGGACATCTTCAACCAAATGTTGGTAAGTATGCCTTAAAGCTTCTGGTACATGCAACTGTTCTACACTTTCTTAAGGAGGGATAGTACACATAACTACTACCCCCCAGTCAGTCACTAATGTTGACAAATATCTATTTTTAATTTTTCTTCTTAATTTAGTATTTATGTACATTATATCTGCATATAAATTGTAACATTTTTAACATTTGAACATATATAACTGTAAACTTATAAATATGTAACAGTATCTTTTTAGAATAAACAAATCCCTTTGCTATTGCTAAATGGTCAAATATTCATGATGACTTTCAGAATAACAGGGAAAAGGAAGTAAAACAAGCTACTTCCTGATGAAAGCTTAACTAGATTTCCTATTATCTTTTGGCTTGTTTCCCTTTACATATGCAAGTGTATGAATGTGTAGCACAGAACAGGGAGCATTGCTTCCTGCCGATCTTGTTTGTTTTACTGCAATAATTCACTTTTTCATGTGAAGGTCATCTGCCCAAAATCAATTCTCTTCAAATAAACTCACTTTAGATTTTGCTAGATAAACCCTCTGTGTCTAGAATTCTAGAAATGTACTCTTTTACAGTTTAGTTCCTTTGTCAAGTTTTATTCCATGAGATTGATGACATTAAAGGGGTTTCCCAGGGTATACAATTTTCCACAAGGAGGCCACTGAAGGTGAAAAAAAAATACTCACCTGTTCCCAGCGCTCTGGTTTCCTCTGCTGCTGTCTGGTCCCGTGTTGCCGTAGTGCTTCTTCCAAAGGAAGTCCTCGCCATACGCGACTGCTGAGGCCAATCAGCGGCATAGGGAAAGGCATCTGGACATTACTCACATACATCACCTGTGACGTCCCATGTCCTTTCCTTAGGCCACTGAGGCTGCTGATCGGTTATATGCGGTCAGGACTTCCACCTGAACAAGACCCCGGGAGCAGGACCGGACCACAGTGGGAGACATTACATCAAGGATGGGTGAGTATGTGGTGGTTGTTTTTTTTGTTTTTTGTTTTTTTTGTTTTTGTTTTTTTTTTCCACCTTCTTCAGCTTCCTTGCATAAACTGTATATCCTGGACAACCCCTTTTAACTACTATTGCAAAAAACATGTGCTTCCATAACCAGAAAACACTGGATAACAATTAATAGTGCATGCCTCCTAAATTTCAAAGGATTGAAAGAGGGACAAAATCTGTGACGTATGCAATTTAGGTGCCATAAGTAAACCTTTTAAGTGCTGCCCCTTTCCTCTTTGACTCTGCCTGTTCCCAGCCATGTCTCTTTTTGCCTCCAGACAGTATAATGCCCCTTTAGTCCCCAAAAAGTATAATGTAGCTTCCACCATATAATGTCCCCCTTAATGTGGTCCAAACAATATAATGTTCTGCTTAATGTGGCCTGCACAGTAGATATTTTGTCCCCTCCTGGTGCTCCCAGAGAAACATGCACAAACGTAAAAAAAAAAAAAACGTATAATCCCCATAACCCGTTCCCCTGCAGTCCATTCCCGTCTTTGCTGCCAGCAGGTTAAGGGAACAGTAGGCGCAATGTAGTGACATCACTACATTGTCCTTGCTTGCTTACCCAGCTGCCTGGAGCAGGTCAAACAGTGAAAAAAGAGCATACAACGCCCTCCTCACCATTGTACTCCCCGCTGAATCTGATTTGGTTGGGAGGTATGATATTGCAGCAATTAATATTGCATATTACAGCTAACACAGAGAATCTCCACAATTGTACCCTGTTAGTGTACATACACCTAATGACATATTCACTGTGAGCCAGAGGACAGACCTGTTTAGTAGTATCAGCCATTCCCAGTCTTGGAAACCTGGCTTACCCATGCATTATTCTAATTATATACCTGCTATCCAATGCTACATGTTAAACAAAGGGTGTGGACCCACTCTGTCACCTAACCAGTTTTGTTTTAGGCTACCCTGGGCCCTTTGTCTATGTCATCCCCTAGTTTTCACCCTTTAACCCCTATATGAGAATATGAACTTTACTGCAGGGGACCGTCAGGTCACAGTCTCTTGAAGTAATCCTGATCTAGGTGGAGCACACTCAAAGTCGGTGGTTGAGGACCAGAGGTTTCAGAAGAGATACAGTAAGTGGAAGAAGTTAGAGTGGATCAAATTTGTAAGAAAGTACTTTCATGCAGATATACTTGGAGAATAACCAGACTTTGTTTCCATGAAAGTAGGGAAGAGGTGTTCTTTGTCTCCAATCAGCAACTTTCTTCACATGAGCAGCTGCATGACCACATGAAATTGTTTCCTGCCAAAAGTGAAGAAAACGTGGAGTCAGTTGTTGGCACTTCAGAGGAATCAGAGATTGGAAGAGGATCCCATGGATCTTGTCCATATACAAGAATGGTAGAATGGAGAAGTACCAGTAGATTCACTAGACTAGTTGTTGTACAAGAATTCAGCCTTAGAAAGCAAAGGTACCCAGTCATCTTGTGGAGAATAGACAAAGTGGTGCAGATAATTTTTTTTAAAACATGGTTGACAGACTTAGCTTGTCCATTAGATTGTAGATGTTTTACTGAAGAAAAGTTCAACTTGACATCCAATAGCCTACAGAGTAACTTCCAGAATCTGAACATGAATTTAACTTTCTGATTAAATACGATATCCTGTGGCATACTGTGCAAACAAACTACATGCTTGTTGAACTGGTGGCAATGTGGACAGCAGCAGGCTGTCAGAAGAATAAAATAGGTCATTTTCTCTGAAACAGTGCAGGACCACAAAGATAACAGTAGAACCAGAGAGAAGTGAGAAGAGCTGCAGGTTTATGTTATGATATTACCACTGGTGAAAGTATCAAAAATTGTGGGTTCTGGCTTACATCAGAGAGTAGTAGAATAATAATCTAAATCTCACACAGCACTGAGAGATAGATCCTGGGCACCCAAACATCTTGACAAAGCCAGATGGTATTGTGCTGAATTTGGACCCAAGTTATCAGCACAGAAATGTGTAGGAAATAAATGATTTACAAACTGAAGTCAAATCAAAACCCACAACAAATTAACAAGGCAGATCTAAACCAGAGAGATGAATCTGAATCGCGAACATGTCCAAGCCAATAGGTCAATCCAAGAGGTATTGTCAGAGCGAAAATCAGAAGACTAGTAAATTTCCAGTAACAGGCAATGGTCATTAATCCAGCACAAATAATCTGAGTTCAAGATCCTCACTAAAGTACAAACTAATAGCAGGCACTTGGGTGGGCAGGAACATAGTTTAAATATCCCTCCTCATCTGCTGATTGGATTAGCATAACAAAACTATGAAAAGTTTCATATTTTGGCATGGTAACCTTAAGGCAACAGTAACTGGCTGTTGAGCACACTGAGATTCCTAATGGTACCCCCCCATTTTAGGAGGGGCCACCAGACCCTTAAACCCTGGACCAGATTTTGATGGAAATTTCCTGTAAAAATTCCTAACCAGTATATCTGCATGAACTGAATGCGCTGGTACCCAAGTATATTATTCTGTCCATAGCCCTTCCAATGTACTAGTATTGGAGTGCACCTTTAACACTATGTGAGTCAATGATTCTTTGAGCCTCACATTCTAGATCAGACTCCACTTGAATTGGGAGAGGGTGTTTATTGGGCGGGATAACTGGTGGCAAATATTTCTTATGGAGAGACTTATGACAAACATTACGTATTCTAAAGGTGGAGGATTTCTAACAGTTTAGGTGAGGTAGACTTGTTTTGTGCACCAGTAGTACAGAAGGTGACATATTCCGGCATATCACAGGATAGCACAGGCCACCAAAAATGGGAAATTATGTTCAAGTTCGTTTAGACTCCAGGATGACCAGCATTTTTAGGCTTACGTACCCAAGTGAGAATTTGTGTTCTCTTAGCAGTAGAAAAGTTTTTCCTGAAGGAATGTACTTAACTAAATCAGGGCAACAGGCAAGAGACAAGCAGGATCAATAATCTGATGAGGGTCCGTGACCTGGTCTTCAGGATGAATAGGAGAGTGCAGCTCCTTTGATATTATTCTCTCCAGGATGATTATAGAGAACAAAGTTGAAGGGGGCAAAGAAGAGAGACCATATGAATTGACCAGGATTAAAGCACTGGGCAGTTTATAAATTGGTTATGTTTTTGTGGTCTATATAGATAACAACCAGATGATATGCACCTTCCAGGATGACCAGCAATTTTTGACCTATTCACCCAAGTATGAATTTGTTTCCTCTTAACAGTAGGAACAAATGACTTTCCTGGAGGAATATATTTTAGCAAAATGTGGGCAACAGACAAGATACAAGCAAGATCAATATATGCTGAGGCTTGGTGACTTGGTCTGCAGGATCAAAGGAATTGGAGAGGGCATCTGCCATAATATTCTACTGTCCAGGTTGAAATTAGAGAACAAAGTTGAAAGGGGCAATGAAGAGAGACCACATGACTTGGCAAGGATTCAAGCACTAGGTGTTTTGTAGGTAGGTTAGATTTTTGTGGTCTGTATAGTTAACCACTGGATGATATGCATCTTCAAGCAGATGTCTTCATTTCTCCAGTGCCAGTTTGATTGCATGAAGCTCTCGGTCTCCAGTAGAATAATTTCTCTCAGTAGTAGAGAAAGTCTTGGAGAAGAAGCCACACATCTGAATCCTGCCACAGATACTTTTTTGGGTTACTACTGCTCTGGCTACTACAGAAGATGCACCAATGCCTGGTGACATGAGGATGATGCAAGATGGAGTCAGAGAAGAAGACTTGTTTGAGAGCTTGGTAAGCAGCTCTCTCTCCTTTTCTGGGGAGGACTGAGATAGGAGTGATGAGCACTGACTATTGTGGGATGAACTGACAATTATAGTTGGCAAAACCTAAGAACCACTGGATGGCTCTGAGACCCTGTGGAAAAGGCCAGTCAAGGACTTAAATTTTCAGGATCCATCTGCAGCCTATGATCTGTGACCACATATCCCAAGAAAGGAATCGATTACTTCTCAAATAGACATTTTTCAAGCTTAATATATAGCCTGTTCTCCCATAGTTGTTGTAGGACAGACAACCATCATCAAACATCATGTCAGGTGAGTAGATTGGGATGTTATTGAGATAAACCCCAATAGAGGGTGTGACAATTGGGGGTAGTTTAGCATCAAAGGTAGCAGCTCCCTAGACTTAACAGAGGTGTTTGTGACGCTGGGTGCCAAATAAACAGCAGGGCAGGTAACGGCAATCCAAAAGAAATGGCTTTATTCAGCTTGTAAGTGTTAACAGGAACAAAAATAACAAAACTGCCTAGCCCACACACAGAGCAATACCTCAGTTCTTGAACCCTGACTAACTTCTAAGGGCAAGATGCTTTACTGAGGTTTTTTTCTTAGCAGTCTGGCTCACACTGAGCTTAACAAAGTTCCTCCTGTAATCCAGACCTCTTGGGACAGACCACCTGTCCATCTCCAATTGGTCCAGAGACTCTCTGCTGGAGTGAGGCCTCAGGTATGGGTGTGGTCGAGGACCTTTTCAACCCTGTTTTTGGGTCACTCTCCAGCGCCCTCTAGGTTCACACTCTCACAAGGAGTAGAACACATCACAGATGGTGTTGAAAAACTCCTAGAACACTCTTGGGGCTTTACTGGGGCTAAATGGCATGAAAATGTACTTGTAGTGGCCATCACAGGTGTTAGAGACTGTTATACAGTACATTTGTGCAGGAATCTCGGCAGAATCTGTAGCAGAGTCTCTTACAGAGAATCCAACACAGATGTGAATCTAGCCTTACTGTAGATTTCTCAACTGCATCTCCTGGAAGTTAGTTCTAATCCTCAACTACTCTTTCAGTGAAATAATATTCCCTGACATTGCCTCTGATCTGTCCCCCAACTAATTTCAGATTGTGGCCCCTTGTTCTTGTATGTATGTATGTATGTATTTATTTATTTATTTATTTTTTAAAAACACTTCCCTTTTGAACCATGTTTATGCTTTTAACATATTTATTTATACCTTTATTTACAATATTTATTTATACCTTCAACATAAGTAAGTAAAAATACAATTAATTCTAGGTTATTTCTCATTACTGGATGTGACGTTTTGCTGGAAACCAGGTCAGTAATGAGAAATAGCTTGGAATTAATCTGTGTGTCACTTGTGGTCCAAGAACTGACTACAGGTATAACTGCATTCGGAATACTATATGGCACCACCCTAAGGGTACATCTACACATTTCAGTATCTGCAATGCAGTTGATACAATTGCAAATGGATGATACTGAATGGGAGTGAATGAATAAAACTTTATCAATAGAGATGAGCGAATCAAAGCTGACAAAGTGAAATTCGATCTGAACTTCAGGAAATATTCAATCGCATCGAATCCGGATTTCCTCACGCTTCGTGGTAACAAATCACATTTTTTCATAAAAGGGCTGCTGGACATGTTAGGACATGGGGCAAGGAACTCTGGGAACGTGGGATCACCCACAATGCCATGCGTGCAGCCAATCAGCAGCCAGCCAGCCAGCCCTGTGATGTCACAGCCCTATAAATACCCTCCGCCATCTTGGATTCAGGCATTTTTTAATGTACTTAGTGCAGGGAGAGACGTCAGCAGGCTCTAGGGAAAGTGGTAGAAAAGACTTGAAAACTGATATTTTGCTCAATCGAAGTTCAGGGAAAGAGCATTATAAGTGTAGGGAAAGGATAGAGAGGAATTTATACAGAGTATTGAAGCAAAACAGGGTTCATTTGGAGTGTTTGCAGCCTGGGTAATAGGAACAATCCTACTAAACCTTGCTGCACTGACTGCCATTATACTGCTGCTCATTGCAGGTTTACAATAGATCATACCTGTGTAATTCAAATTATTGGGGTCTTATTAGTCCTTGTGTGGTGCAGTTATACAGTGGGTACAGAAAGTATTCAGACCCCTTTAAATTTTTCACTCTTTGTTTCATTGCAGCCATTTGCTAAAAGCAAAAAAGTTCATTTTATTTCTCATTAATGTACACTCTGCACCCCATCTTAACAGAAATGTAGATATTTTTGCAAATTTATTAAAAAAGAAAAACTGAAATATCACATGGTCATAAGTATTCAGACCCTTTGCTGTGACGCTCATATTTAACTCACATGCTGTCTATTTCCTTCTGATCCTCCTTGAGATGGTTCTACTCCTTCATTGGAGTCCAGCTGTGTTCAATTAAACTGATTGGCCTTGATTAGGAAAGGCACACACCTGTCTATATAAGACACACAGCTCACAGTGCATGTCAGAGCAAATGAGAATCATGAGGTCAAAGGAATTGCCCAAGGAGCTCAGAGACAGAATTGTGGCAAGGCACAGATCTGGCCAAGGTTACAAAAGAATTTCTGCAGCACTCAAGGTTCCTAAGAGCACAGTGGCCTCCAGAATCCTTAAATGGAAGAAGTTTGGGATGACCAGAACTCTTCCTAGACCTGGCCGTCCAGCCAAACTGAGCAATCGTGGGAGAAGAGCCTTGGTAAGAGAGGTAAAGAAGAACCCAAAGATCACTGTGGCTGAGCTCCAGAGATGCAGTAGGGAGATGGGAGAAAGTTCTACAAAGTCAACTATCACTGCAGCCCTCCACCAGTCGGGGCATTATGGCAGGATGGCCCGAAGGAAGACTCTCCTCAGTGCAAGACATATGAAAGCCCGCATAGAGTTTGCCAAAAAACACATGAAGGACTCCCAGACTATGAGAAATAAGATTCTCTGGTCTGATGAGACGAAGATTGAAGTTTTTGGTGTTAATTCTAAGCGGTATGTGTGGAGAAAACCAGACACTGCTCATCACCTGCCCAATACAATCCCAACAGTGAAACGTGGTGGCAGCATCATGCTATGGGGGTGTTTTTCAGCTGCAGGGACAGGACAACTGGTTGCAATTGAAGGAAAGATGAATCCGGCCAAGTACAGAGATATCCTGGAAGAAAACCTCTTCCAGACTGCTCTGGACCTCAGACTGGGCCGAAGATTCACCTTCCAACAAGACAATGACCCTAAACACACAGCTAAAATAACAAAAGAGTGGCTTCGGTACAACTCTGTGACCATTCTTGACTGACCCAGACAGAGCCCTGACCTCAACCCAATTGAGCATCTCTGGAGAGACCTGAAAATGGCTGTCCACCATCCAACCTGATGGAACTGGAGAGGATCTACAAGGAAGAATGGCAGAGGATCCCCAAATCCAGATGTGAAAAACTTGTTGCATCATTCCGAAGAAGACTCATGGCTGTACTAGCTCAAAAGGGGGCTTCTACTCAATACTGAGCAAAGGGTCTGAATACTTATGACCATGTGATATTTCAGTTTTTCTTTTTTAATAAATTTACAAAAATATCCACATTTCAGTTTATTTTTTCTGTCAAGATGGGGTGCTGAGTGTACATTAATGAGAAATAAAATGAACTTTTTTGCTTTTAGAAAATGGCTGCAATGAAACAAAGAGTGAAAAATTTAAAGGGGTCTGAATAATTTCCGTACCCACTGTATGTTGTAAAGCCTTTTTTTGTCGTTTATTAGTGGGGGAAAAAATAAGTGGCTTATTTGCCGTTGTGTGTTGAAGGGAGACAATTACAGGCATTTTTGCCATGCATTAGTGGCAAAAGGAAAAGGATTGTTATTCATTAAAATCCACAGTTATCTGTTATAAAGCCTTTTATTGGCGTTTATTAGTGGGGAAAAAATAACTACTGGCTACTGGCTCTCCACCATGTTAGACCCTCACTACCAGTAAAAAATGGGGGCCTTTTTTACACCTGCTGAGAGAGAGGACAAACTGAACTACTATAGAAACATCCTATGTAGGCAGCGGCCAACTGACTATCTGCGCCATCGTCTATCCTCTCGCAGGTCAGACAGGGGGGGCCCAGGGTGCTCACCTTGCACTGCCATGGCTGCTGTGCGGGGGTGGGGGGCAGGAGCAGTATCATCTCTATCAGCAGCAGTCTGAGCCTAGAGTCGCTGATGAGACTAGTGAAGAAACTACTCATCAGCAGCTAGACATAGAGCAGAACCTGAACCAGCAGGTGGTGGCATACTTGGAGTGCACCCTGCCACCCGTCATCAAAGATACGCTGGACTACTGGGCAGCAAACTGGATTTGTAGCCGCAACTGCCGAGTTTGCCCTGGAAAAGCTGTCCTGCCTGGCCAGCAGTGTGGCATCAGAGCGCGTGTTTAGAGGCGGGGGCCATAGTTAACCCAAGGAGAACTCGCCTGTCCACCCAAAGTGTGGAAAGATTGACCTTTGTGAAGATGAATCGGGCTTGGATCAGCCAGGATCTTTTGCCTTTTTGGCCTGGTTGACATCTTCATTTATTTGACCATTCTTCTGATCTGTCAGAAGGAAGGAAAAATGAGACGCCCAACGGATCCTGTCTGTGTAGCAGCTGTAAGGCCTGTATGGTCCCATCAGAATTGACTTATGATTTGGTAGCCAAAAGCATGAGTGGGTACAAAACACAAAAGACATGCAAATATTCCATTCACGTGTAATCTCTGTTTTGGATCCACTCCTGTTTATTTTATTTTTTTTGCATCAGCAATACTGATGAATTACTGACCAAATCCTGACCAAGTGAAGGCAGATGCTCAACAGACAGGATCTGTTTTTTTGGGGTGTTATTGTTCTGACGGATCAGAGGAAGGGCAAAATAATCAGTGACGTCAACACAAACTTACTGCTGACACCCTCTCCACTGTCAGGGGGGCTGTACTTGTATAAACGTTTAATAGAACAGGTTCTGTAGACGTCTATGTGGAATCAGCAGACGACGGTGTAAAAGGAGTGTGCTCTTTTACGCTACAGTAGGATGTTGGGCCTCTGCACGGTTCTTTCTACCTGGCGCTAACATCGACCTGTAAGGCTGAGTTCACACTTGAGTGAGTTGGTCAGTTTTGCAGCTGCGTAACTGGCCAAATAAGTGAAGTGTGCAGTGGTTCTAAGAGCGACGCCTGTCATGTGCGTGTCATACTGAATCACAGTATTGTTTCACTACCACAGCAGACTCCCTATGCGTGTTACTGCAAGGCACAGTGTTCTACACCACTATACAGGCTCTCTGAAGCCAGGAAATAGGTGTTTATTAACGTGATTTGCTGCAAATTAATTTGGATTGAATCAAATCATTTTGTAAAATTCAGTGTAGTGGCCAAATCAAATTTTCTAAAAATTTGCTCATCTCTATTTATCACCATTATATTTAAAGGGGTTTTCCGGGGGAAAAAAACATATTTTTAATAAAGGTATTTTAGTGCTATTAATGGGTTAATAATTGCACCAAAATACCTTTAGCAGTGTTTTGAGTGGTTTCTGGCTTTCTCTGGGAACTCTTAGCATCCTCTGCATTTGTTTACATGGCTAGCTTCCTGCTTCCCTAGCCTACAACTCTCATGATCCCTCTCTCACACCCCCTCCCTGTTTCCCTAGCTAGCCTCTGGACTACTGCTCTATCTATCTACCTACCTACCTAACTCACCCCCAGTCCCCCACCCCCAATCATACTTACCTGTCTTCTGTGTCCTGGAGTTCATTTTCTTTGGTCCCACTAGCATCTTCTTCTGTGGACTTCTTGTGCATGCGTGGTATGCGCTCTTCACTTATGCCGGTGATTGCTCTATTGCGCAGGCGCCGGCAGTAGCGGAGGAAGTGACGCTTCATGCCAGAAGACTGAAGATGGTGGATAAGTATAAGGGGGACAGGGGGGAGTATTGGTGATGCTCCCAATCATCAGAAAATGTACCTGGGGTGGCTATGTGACCGCCCCAGATATATAGGTAAATATACAAATTTTTTTTTTTTAATGAAGTCAATTAGAAGTTAGGCAAAGGGAGGGGGTTTAGTTTAGGGTTTAATTTTCAATTTATGCCAGACAACCCCTTTAAAGAGGACCTTTCACGTCATCATGTATATGCTGTTTTACATACCACTAGAAAGCAGACAGCGTGCTGAATTCAGCGCACTGTCGGCTTTCCCGTTATGTGGCCCGGGGCTGGAGCTATCGGTGCCGGTAGTTCTGTGCCCCTTCGTCAGAAGGGCGTTTCTGACAGTCTAGCTGCTCTGTGAGGAACGCCCTCCCTGACAGTACTCGTCTATAGCACTGTACTGAGAGGGCGTTCCTCACTGCACAGTGTCATCACTGGGCTGTAAGGAACGCCTCCTCTGACTGTACAGGCTATGGATGAGTACTGTCAGGGAGGGCGTTCCTTACCGCCCAGTGATGACGCTAAGCTGTGAGGAACGCCCCCTCAGTACAGCGCTATGGAGGAATACTGTCAGGGAGGGCGTTCCTCACAGAGCAGCTAGACTGTCAGAAAAGCCCTTCTGACGATGGGGCACAGAACTACTGGTGCATTTTACTTGATAAATCTCCCCCATTGTGTGTCTTTTTTTATATTGTTTGAAGATTATACGCAGCACATTGCCCAAAGAGGGATGACTGGCAATAATCAGTAAAACTGTGCAAAACAGGCACCGATCCTTACTGTTGTGTGAGAAGACCCTTAGTAACCATGTAACTTTAGATTAGGCTGATAATTTGCAGATCTATAGATCAAGTAATGAACTCACTATATTTGATGTTTGATATTACCTTACTTGCTTTTTAATGTGAAAATTGAAAACTAACCAAATCCAATTAGAAAGCAATAGCCAATATCTGCCATAAATGTTTCTTAATCCTTTGCTATAAGATTTAATACTAGCTGCACTAGATGGCAATAAATGTTGTGTTCTGTCCATTATTGGGGCACGTGTTTGTGTATCCTATTTATTGAAGGAGCATGTGATTTCCTCTGCTAACCAAGTGATCAACAGGAATATGATGAGTCTGCAGGAAGCTCCTTTGTTTTCCCAGTTCCTACAGAAAAAATGGGCTCTTCTGGGGACTGAATGTTAAAAAAACAACTATAAGTACATGCTGACTAATGTACTATCCACTTTCTCTTATGTTACGCAATTATATAATTTGTATCATTGTCCTGAAATGTTCGAGTAACCCTTACAAGAACTAATTCAGTCAGTGGAGAATCAATTGGAGAAGAGGAGGCCAATACTATGTGCAGTACTTAGAGCCATATACTAATAATGGAAATATACATGAAAGCAATATGAGAGAACTATGATATAATGTGTTTATATTTCATAACATGCATTTATTAAACAGGAACTGGATAGTGTAGTTACTTATCAAATAATGTCGCAATTTTCAGGTTACAATTGCAAAATGTATGAGTATGAAAAAAATCTCATGTTAGTTTCATATACAAGTTCTACCTAGGCTTGTCTATAGGAGCAAGAAGTAAGTAGTTACACTCAGGTTGTGCTCAGTGCAGAGATCCATGTAATAATCTTTTCATAGTTAGGTCTACTGATGTAGCAGACTGTAAAAGAGTTGCCCAAGAATTGATATTGGTGACCTATACTTAGGATTGAAGTATCAAATTGGGGTCTGACACTGGACACCACTATGACTCAGCTGGTATCTGCATAGTGCACAGGCCTAGAAACAGATGGCTGTATAGTGGTCTTTTAACACTATTGCAGCTGAGATCCTATTCATAATGACCCACCTTCAGTCAGTTTGCACTCACATACAACATACGACCACTTTTAGATTTTTTTTTTTTTTAAGGGTCAGTTTAACCCCTTCACGCAAATCACGTACATGTTCATGATTAGGCATGAAGGGGTTATGCAGTGGCATAACTAGGAATGGCTGGGCCCCAAGGCGAACATTTGACATGGGCCCCCCCCCCCCACCGAACCGGTTACGGGTCCCCAAACAGTAAAATATGCTCAGCAGAGGCCCAGATAGTATTATATGCTCAACAGTGGCCCCCACACAGCATTATATGCTCCACAGTGGCCCCCATACAGCATTATATGCTCTACATTTATCCCCCCACACACAGTATAATATGCTACCCACAGTGGCCCCACACAGTATAATATGCTCCACACAGTGGTCCCCACCCAGTATTATATGCTTCCCACAGTGGTACCCACCCAGTATTATATGCCCCCCACAGTGCCCCCCACCCTGTATTATATGCTCTACAGTGGCTCCCACCCAGTGTTATATGCTCTACAGTGGCTCCCACCCAGTGTTATATGCTCTACAGTGGCCCCACACAGTATTATATGCTCTACAGGGGCCCCCACACAGTATTGTATGCTCTACAGGGGCCCCCACACAGTATTGTATGCTCTACAGGAGCCCCCACACAGTATTATATGCTCTACAGGGGCCCCCACCGAGTAGTATATGCTCTACAGTGGCCCCCACCAAATATGATATGCTCTACAGTGGCTCCCCACACAGTATTATATGCTCTAGTGGCCCCCACCCAGTTTTATATGCTCTACAGTGGCCCCCCACCCAGTATTATATGCTCTACAATGGCCCCACCTAATATTATATGCTCTACAGTGGCCCCCACCCAGTGTTATATGCTCTACAGTGGCCCCCACACAGTATTATATGCTCTACAGGAGCCCCCACACAGTATTATATGCTCTACAGGGGCCCCCACTGAGTAGTATATGCTCTACAGTGGCCCCCACCAAGTATGATATGCTCTACAGTGGCCCCCACCAAGTATGATATGCTCTACAGTGGCCCCCACCCAGTATTATATGCTCTACAATGGCCCCACCTAGTATTATATGCTCTACAGTGGCCCCCACCCAGTGTTATATGCTCTACAGTGGCCCCCACCCAGTATTATATGCTCTACAGGGGCCCCCACCCAGTATTATATGCTCTACAGGGGCCCCCACCCAGTATTATATGCTCTACAGTGGCCCCCACCAAGTATGATATGCTCTACAGTGGCCCCCCACACAGTATTATATGCTCTACAGTGGCCCCCACCCAGTATTATATGCTCTACAGTGGCCCACACACAGTATTATAGCTCCCAACAGCCTCCCTCCGCTTCGATGCTATTATTATACTCTGGGGTCTCCTCAGACCCCAGAGTATAATAATCGGAGGCCCAGGGAGGGTGATTAAAAATAACAAACATTCATACTCACCTTGCCTTACCTTTCCTTGTCATCCTCGCTCCATCCTGCCGTCTTCAGCGTCTTCAGGCCCTCTTCTGACGTCGCTGCCGAGGCCTGTGATTGGGCCTCAGCGGTCACATGGGGGCGCACTGACGTCATTACGCGGCCGCGCCCCCATGTGACCGCTGGGGCCTAATCACAGGCCTCAGATGACGGAGGAGCGCCGGAGAGAACGCTGTGCCCAGGAGAGGTGAGAATATGTGTTTATTATTTTCAGTCACCTCCCCTGGCTTTCCCCGACCGCTATCATAATGGTCCGGGGCCCGGCCATCTCCGGCTGGCCGCGGGCTCCGTAACCTGCCAGGTCCGTTCGCGGTCGCACCCCCTGTGACCGCGATCATTACTGGTTTGTGGGGTTCGTGGTAGCATCTGCCACAGGGCTCCGGGGCCCCTAATGTCCCGGGCCCTGTGGCAGCCACTACCGCTGCTACCCCGATAGTTACGCCGCTGGGTGTATGGAGAGGGCTCAAGAGCTGAGCAATGTCCATGAATGGAAGATGCCAGTGATTGCAGCTGTTAACACTTTAGATGCCGTGGTTTAACGTGTCTGCAGCATCTAAAGTGCACAGGTACGATGGACGTCGCCATCTTTTCCTGATCGCCACCCTCCAGAACATCATTGGAGGGCAGCGATCGGTTGCCATGATAGCCGGGAGCCTATTGAAGGCTCCCAGGCTTGTCATTACATTAGTTCTATTAGAGGAAATGGATTACACAGTGTATAGTGTGAGCGATCAAATCCGCTAGGGTTCAAGGTCCCTAGGGGGTCTGACAATAAAAGTAAAAGAAAAAAAAGTTTTCTAAAGTATACAAAAAACACAAATGTTTAAATTTCCCCCTTTCCCTGGATCACATACTGTATATAAACAAAAGTAAACATAAAGACTTTAAGTCTCCCCCCGCTCAGTAATGGTCGAACTATTAAAATAGAAAATATTTATTCCATACTGTGAACATCGTAGCAGGGAAAAAATCAAATGGCTGTTTTTTCAACACTTTGCCTCCTATACAAAATGGAATAAAAAGTGATCAAACTATCAGACCTTGCCCAAAATAGTATCAATAAAATATCTTGTCCCGCATAAAAAGACACCTTAACCAGCATATACATAAATATAAAAAAGTTACAGATGTCACAATATGGCATGGTAGGTATTGCCATGGTCATACTGACCCACAGAATGCAGGTAACATGTCATCTTTACCACATAGTGAATGCCGTAAAAATTAAACCCATCAAAAATTGGTGTAAATGTGTTTTTTTTTTTTTCCAATTCTACCTCATTCTGAAATTTTTTCCAGCTTCCCAGTACGTTGCACAGGATATTGAATGGTGCCATTACAATGTACATTAAGCCATCATGTGAGTCTGTTAACTGAAAAATGAAAAAATTATATTGGAAATGAGGGAGGGAAAAATGGAAATGCAAAAACAAAAATTGGCTGTGGCATGAAGGGGTTAAAGAGAATCTATAACCAGGAATCTAGAATATTTAAACCAGTCACAATGCATTGTAGGCGACATTATGCTGAGTACCATTATATCTTTAGATAGTCCAATAGTTGCTTCATTTCCTTGAAACAGCATTTTTTAGAACTATGCAAATGAGACTCAATTGCAGTGGGGACGTTCCAGATCCTCCAATGGCTCTTCATTCAGGTATGAAATACAGAGGCTCTGGCATTGCACTTGGGCCTCGCATGATTCATTGATTTAAAATGCCCTTTTTAAGTAAATGGTACGTTTGTTGGACTATCTAAAGGTAAGAAAGAACACAGAATTGGTCCCCATTGTGGTTGGTTTGATACTGAATTTTCTTGTGAGAGACTCCCTTCAATGTATACTTATCATAGGAGTGTGTTGCCACACAGCCAGGCACTGTCAACACCAATTTCAATGTTTGAGTGTTCAGGGACACCCCCAACTGGTAACATCCAGCTTTCAACTTTAGTTATACATATCTAACAGGAATAACAAAGGAATAATGCAGAGTTCTAAGAAAAGATGCTCTATAGCTGTTATATTATGAGAAATACAAGTATTTACTAAAGCAGACATGTCAGTATTGATGACAGGACTTCTGGAAATACACAACTACATTGAACATTAACTTGACTTTTTCAATGGTTTTTGTTGTGTAACAAAGACTGCTACATATACATTGTATATAATGATACCAATGAGACATACACTGTATGTACAGCTGTACTATGGGTCTCTTTGCCACATCATACTGTTATGGTTGACTCATAGAATGATGGGTCTGGGTGTCTTTATTGAAAAACATAAAATGAACAGTTATCGGTAGTAGATTCCTGGAGCTAGGTCATTGATTTAGGGATTTAATCTGATCCTAATAAGAATTTAACTTTTCTCTGGGCTGACATTATAATATAATAACTTGATGGATTTGTCTATTTTTTTTTTCAACATTTCTATCTTTTTCAAGCTCTATGGCCATCATTTGGTATCACACATTTCTTTCCTGGAACACTAAACATGCTGCTGTAGATTAAAAGAAGAAATGCCGAGTGTATACATGAGGAATAACACTATTTCTCACATGTACAGTGTGGAAAAAAAAGTATTTAGTCAGCCACCAATTGTGCAAGTTCTCCCACTTAAAAAGATGAGGCCGGCCTGTAATTGTCATCATAGGTAGACCTCAACTGTGAGAGACAAAATGAGAAAACAAATCCAGAAAATCACATTGTCTGATTTTTTAAGAATTTATTTGCAAATTATGGTGGAAAATAAGTATTTGGTCAATAACAAAAGTTCATCTCAATACTTTGTATATATCCTTTGTTGGCAATGACAGAGGTCAAACGTTTTCTGTAAGTCTTCACAAGGTTGGCACACACTGTTGCTGGTATGTTGGCCCATTCCTCCATACAGATCTCCTCTAGAGCAGTGATGTTTTGGGGCTGTCGCTGGGCTACACGGACTTTCAACTCCCTCCAAAGGTTTTCTATGGGGTTGAGATCTGGAGACTGGCTAGGCCACTCCAGGACCTTGAAATGCTTCTTACGAAGCCACTCCTTCGTTGCCCTGGCGGTGTGCTTGGCATCATTGTCATGCTGAAAGACCCAGCCACGTTTCATCTTCAATGCCCTTGCTGATGGAAGGAGGTTTGCACTCAAAATCTCTTGATACATGGCCCCATTCATTCTTTCATGTACACGGATCAGTCGTCCTGGTCCCTTTCTGGTGTCCTTCCACAGCTCTTTGGTCTTCACCATAGTGGAGTTTGGAGTGTGACTGTTTGATGTTGTGGACAGGTGTCTTTTATACTGATAACAATGTCAAACAGGTGCCATTACTACAGGTAATGAGTAGAGGATAGAGGAGCCTCTTAAAGAAGAAGTTACAGGTATGTGAGAGCCAGAAATCTTGCTTGTTTGTAGGTGACCAAATACTTATTTCCCACCATAATTTGTAAATAAATTCTTTAAAAATCAGACAATGTAATTTTCTGGATTTGTTTTCTCATTTTGTGTCTCATAGTTGAGGTCTACCTATGATGTCAATTACAGGCCTCTCTCATCTTTTTAAGTGGGAGAACTTGCACAATTGGTGGCTGACCAAATACTTTTTTTCCCCACTGTATTTTGCATTTTTAGCTGTTTTTCCCTCCTCGGATGCTCGCTCATTTTCAGTTTCCCCTGAGCTAGAGGGTGAAGACTAGCTACTATGATGTCTCCCATAGACAGCAGGTGGAGAGAACAAGAGATTATGCTATTACACAGAAGCTTCAGTACCACATAGGACATTAGCTAGAAATACAGAACGACACTTGGGGTGAGATAGACAACTTGCTATTAGATGCAGCAGCATTTCAGTATGTGTCTCTCTGCCTCTCTCTCACACAACACCTCCTCCTTCCCTCTTTAAAGATTTATAGGGAAATAAACTGATCACTGGAGAAAGAAGCATTTTTCAGTGATAAGATCTATTACAAAGTTTCTTATATTTACTTATACTGTTTATGTAAATTTTCTTAAAAGGGTAGCGACTATTCAAAGCTTTATTCATCAAACAATATGACATTTTAACATATACATAGGTTTTTCATTGACACTGCGTGCACTATTAGAGTATGATAATAGCAATATTTGCCATTTTTATACTTGGTGTGTGGCTGATCTTTATTAAGTGCTGTAGTTTAAAGGGGATTTCCTCCTAAAACATTATTAATATATTAGTAAAGCTAATGTTAGAGCAGTAGCTAAAGTTTGTTTTTAGACTTGAAAAGATATTGGCATTTTTCAGTTCTGTTATATAGTAACAAGAAGTGCGGCCATATTGGTTGTCACTTTTGAATCAGTTTAGAAGGAGATTACAATCTGTCTACAGCGAATAAATAATCTTAAATTATATGAAGGTCAGGATTATGTTCACAGTGGTTACTTCTAAAGACCTCAGTAAACTAGCAGATAACAACAATGGGAGTTTAATGTCAGCGGCTACTCAGCCTCTTCACCCCACTGCTCATATAGGATATCCTGCCATTCGGCAGTATCAATATGTGAGCTCTTCACTGAAATAGTGAAACTTTTCATGTTTTCCTGTGATTGGCAGATTTCACATGCTCAGCTGTTTAACCCTGTACAGGAAAGAGAGGTGGGACCAAAGTAAAGAAATTATTTAAAGGCACAGCCGATACAAAGTGCATGCAGTGGAATGTAAAACCTCTGGAACTATCTATCATATTTATGAATCCACACAATATTCACACATCCAAACTTGTATCACGATGAAGAAAAAAAACGCAGTGTTAAGTGTCTCAGCTCTTTTGGGTCTGTTCAGCATTTGTACGTTGACCCAGACGCTCACGGTAAGAAATAACTCATCATGTCTTTGATGTCTTGATCTATGTTTTTATATAGGTTTGCAGGTGTGGCTATTCTGTATACCTGTGGCTTCTTGCAGTATTATTTAAGATCATTTTGAGGTCATGTGAATATGCTCCCATGGATCATTCACTGAAAAATAGGCGTCGGTATCTGGTCATTATGGACAGTTCCAGTGTGTTTAGAGTTATGATTTCCTATGTTGACAGAGATTGTGCAGTGCTCTCCTTTATGGCTATGAACTGATGAAAAGACTAGTGGAAAAGTCATCAGTGCTGTTATCAATTGTCATCCTTTTTTTTATTTTATTTTAAGATGGCAACCACTGTCTATATACCCCATTAAGGCATAGGAAAGTCACATAATGGTGTTCTCCACACAGGACACCGTCCATGTGCCTTTCTGTAAAAGCAGCTCCTGCCCTAGTGGACCTCGTATGTCCATGCACTAAAGGGGGAGCCATTCATTTGAAAGTCCCTAATGCTTATTATATGTGATGATGATGATCAATAATCATGCTGGTTTGATGGGATGCTGCACCATAGATCTGCCATAGAGTTGTGCATCTCTAGAAGTTTATTATCTTTGTGCTGGTTAAAGGTGAGGTCACATGTCGTGGAAACTCAGCGTTTTTGGAAGTACAGCAGCATAAAACACCAGCACAGATGTACTATAGTGACTAGACTAGATACTGGACAAAACGTGAAGCATCTTTGGCACATCTTGGCGACTCTAGATTCATCTAGTTGGGTTAGAATTTTATCTACATGCTAGACATGTGGATGTGGCTTATCAGGAAAGAGGGTGTGCCTTAAAATGTAAGTGTGTGGGGTCTTTTTTGCTATTGTGTCTGGGGGTGTTTGATAAACATTTTTGTAGTATGTTTAATTAAGCTATCTAACTTCCTTTAAAAAAAAAAAAAAAAAAAAAACAGGTTGTAAAGTTCTTACTAGCAATGCTCTAACTAAGCATTGCCAGGGAGAGTCTGTCCCTTGCTCAGTGTAGCATGTACAGATGCAGCATTTGCCAAAGGGGAAATGGTCACTTCAAATGGCTGTATTTCCAGTTTTATACAACTGACGCTAGGTTCACACTAGCATTTTACTTTCTGTTCTTCGAATCCGCTGGGGACCCGAAAAACGGAAACCTAATGGTAAAAAATGGCACTTACGCTAAGTCTCCTGAGACTGAGATGTGAACCAAGCCTTACACTTTAAATGTGCGAAGATGTGCCAAAATCATATCGTAAAATTCAGACTCAAAGTAAGGCAGGGCTCACACTACCTTTGATGTCCGTTCTGATAGTGTCCGTTAAAAAAAGAAAAACAAAAAAAAAACGGACACCTATCATAACAGACATTAACGGACACTAACTGATGTTAATGTGTCCGTTTTTTTTTAACTGAGCCAATTAATGGTTCAGTTAAAAAAAACGGACACATTAGCATCAGTTAGTGTCCGTTAGCATCAGTTAGTGTCTTTTTTTTTAACACTGTCCGTTTTTTTGTTTGTTTGTTTGTTTTCTCCTTTCTGAACATGCGCAGGAGAAAAACGAACATTAAAATAACGGACAGTAACTGATGGCTATCAGTTACTGTCTGTTATAAGTCCGTTACCCATAGACTTCAATGTTAAAAAAAATAACGGACACTTGCTGTCCGTCAAGAATCCGTTTTTTTCAAACGGACAAAAGTCCTGCATGTAGGATTTTTTTGTCCGCGAAAAAAAAAACGGACTTCTGACGGATTTGGTGTAAACGGACACAAACGGACACTAACGGACACAATATAAAAACCCATTGAAATGAATGGAAATTTTATGTTTAATCGAGTTTAAGGTTTTTAAATTAGGGAACAGAAAAAAAAAGAAAGGGAGGGAACAATGCTAAGACAAAAACATCAAATAAAACATAGGGGGCCACATGAGCCGCCCAAAGCATAGATGAGACACCAACGAAAGTTAAAATAAAGGGCTGTTAAGGCCCACAACTAGAAAATCAGCGGTGGGTGGTGTAGTATAACTACATAAAAACTATATTATTAGGGAAGTGGTAGCCAGGTAAACAAATGCAAACTGTAAAAAGCCACCACGATGCCATCCACCTATCAGTATGAAAGACAAACATGAAGGGGGGGAGGGTCACAAGGGATACACGGATACTTAAAGACCTACTAAGATACAGACATAGAAGAACGGGAAGGGACACACAAGGGGAGATGGGTAGGGAAAGAGAAAGTTGGCAATAAAAAGCATCCAGACACCGTACCAACAGGGGAACAGTGTCCCAGTCAGACAAAGAGAGAAGAAAACTATGAATGGAAATTTTAACGGATTTCTGACGGTTCAGCTAGTGTCCGATGCTAAAATCATGTAACGGACAATAGCAACAGACACTACTGACGGTCACCAACGGTAGTGTGAACGCCCCCTCAGACAATTAAAAGGTGATATAAACTGAGGCGAGACAGTCTAAAGATACATCAGATTTATCTAGATTTTATTTACTCTCATCCCTAAACGTTTGGGATTGCATTTTTGCAGCTTTTGATTAGCGTTTTTTTTTTTTTCTGGCCTTAGCCTTAAAAAGTTATTTCATCATGCAAAGGTTTTGTGATTTATTGATCTAGGCTGACTTCCTAATTCATTTGTAAGTACCAAATGATGTCTTGTGTAAATGTGTTCCAGTAGGTTTCTATTTCATGGAAAGTCAGTATAGTATAGACCAGTGCTTACCATACTGTGAGGTGCGCCAAAACTAATGTTATAATGGGTTCACTTGACAAATGAAACAGGAATGAATGGAATTCAGGCAATAGTGAGGCACAGCCAAATTAAAGTATTGGAAACTATACCAATGGTGGAAGATTTCCTCTCTAATCAGGGTGTACATTTATTTTTTGGTCTGCCAAAATTCTGCTTTGGAAGAAAAAAGTTGGAAATGGGTTTTTGTGTAGAATGTATTAGGTATTCTCTTCAGGTATGCCACTGCTTTTACCCTTTGCAGAGTTGCAGCGAAAGCCAGCAGAATAAATTGACATGCTACAGATAGAAAGGGTCAATTTCTGCTTTTTTTTTTTGCACAAGGATGAGATTTGCCCAAAATTGTATAACACTGCAAACTAGCCGCCAAGTCTGCGGCCACCCGTACACTGCGTGTATAAACTGTGTGGGCAAACTCTGTGGTTCTTGGTATTAAGGAGCTCATTTCATGGTCATGTCCAGAGCTATAATGTATTTACTTTCTTGCTACAGGTAAAGAACCGGTGTGATGAAAAAAAGTTAGTTACACACAACACAGAGTGCAGATCGTGCTCTATCAATGCTGCTGTGAACTGCACCAATGATTTTCAGAAACTCACTAAAGGGAGTGGATCAAGAGACTGCCGGTAATTTTCCTATATTGCATTCATTTATATTGTACATAATATTATGTGAGTAGCAGTTGTCTTTCCTGTACTGCTTTTGCTCTTTCTCATAATGGCACCCCATTATGTGACTTTCCTCCAATGAATATGTCATAGACAACCATATAAATGTCACACACTGGACTCGATTCATGTATTGCACAGACAGCCAGTCAGATGAATGTTCGGCACTACATTGCTACATACTGTATATGGCTGGTTTCAGAAGGCAGGCTGGTGGACACCAGCTGACTGTTGTCATGATGTTATGACGACCATACCAATTAACATAAATTACAAAAATTCAGATGTTCTGCCCATCCTGTAATATCTCCCCTATTTTTTCCATATAAATGGGCCATATCATAGGTATGTACAAAAATGGCTGCATAACCCTTACATTGTCTGCATGGAAAATCTATATATACAAGAAGAGTGAAATTATAATGTTGTACGTGATGTATAATATGCCATGGCAGTTCTGATCCTAAATTGTGGTCAAATCCTCTGTTCAAGGTATTATTTGGACATAAAAGCATATTCCCTCTCACTCCCTGGTTGTCGACATACGTGTGGCAGAAATAGTCTTGTGCCACAGTGTTGCCCTGGGTACTGGGGACCTGACTGTATCGGTAAGTTCCAGAAGTTTGATGTATATATAATACAACCTAACACTAAGTTCTCTGCACTAAACATTTTGATAAATCATGTCACTTTATTGTAAGGGCCCAGTGGGTGCTACAGAATTTCCATTTCTTCTTGTGTTTTGTTAAGAATATTGCACTGTAAAACTAAACCTAAAAAAAGTTTTTTCATAAAGCTAGCGAGAAATACGTGATTGTCTGGCTAACAACATGATTCCCGTATTACCCTGTCCATTAACATCTGCCAAATGCACATTATATCTACAGTGGTGGAGATTTATTATTAATTTTTCCAAAATATCTAGCATAAAAAAGTCACAAACCTGCATGTTTTTAACACCAGTTGCAACAACAATTGTCACAACTGGTGTATTTGCGCTACATTTAATATAATTTATGCCAGTGTCACTGAAATTTACGACAGGTTCAAACACAGGCGTGGCCTGGTGGAGGAGCTGCCTTATTTATGGGGGATATAAAGATTGGCGTGATAGATTAGTGCCAGATACATACAGTACTAATCTCATAGAAAACAAAGGATAGGAGATAGATTGTGATCCCGCTGTATAGAGTGCCAAGAGTATGAGATCACATCTGGAATACTGTTTTTAGTTCTGGAGATCCAACTTACAAAAAGACAGAGATAAAATATAACAGATGCGAAGGTGGGCTATAAAAGAAAGTGATGCGTTTCTGCCACAGTCTTTTCCGCAGCGCTTTTTGGCTGCGGCTTGCTAAAGGGGCCTGAGGCTAAGGCCCCACATTGCAAAACGCAGCTAAAAAACACTGGAAAAAAATGTAGCGGAAATTCATCGTGTGTTTTTTTCTGCAGCATTTTTCAGTGCATTTTTGCTGAGTTTTTCCTCTCTGGATTTTCTTCCCTTATTAAACCTATGCGTTTCTGCAACTTGGGGCTTTTGCTTTAATCTCTGGCCTTAAGAAAGAAGATAAAGGGGGATATGAAACCTTTCAATAGGTTAAAGGTATAAATAAAGTTCAGTAGGTAAGTGTTTTTAGTAAAATTTAAACAAAAGAACAAGAGGGCACAATATGAAATTGGTTGGGGGTAAGAAGAAAATATTTCACTGAAAGAGTATTGGAGGCTTGAAACAAACTTCCAGCAGGTGTAGTTTCTACAGTAAATAAATACAAACATGCCTGGGATAATATGTGTCTATCCTAAGATAAAATGGAAAAAATATAAGGGAAGACTAGCTGAACCTTGTGGTCATTTTCTGCTGTCAATCTGTTTCTATGATATCACAGGTCCAAACTATTGGATCCTTTTTCCCAAAAATGGCGACTCCTGGAGACTGTATACTAAGTCACTTTGATATCTGTTATTAAATGACTCTCTTGAATCCTTTGGCTCTGTCCACTAATGTCTATTGTGAGAACGTGTGAGGTGAACCAGGTGAGAAGTGGGTGAGAACTGTCCACATGGCACATAAAGAAACAGTCATGTATGACTACTAGACATTTATGGCATATCCTACATATATTTCCTAAATGTCTACAGTTTCATAATCCCTTTAATGTTCCGTTTGCTTAAAGTGGGATTTGGTTTATCCCAGCTAGCTATCCAGTTTGCCTCAACAAGAACATAGGAAAATGTCTGTCAGATCTTGTCCCACTTCATGCTCTCTGCAGTCCTTTAACCGTGGAAACCATGAAATATCATTGTGGATTTTGGAACAATTTCAGAATTGAATTCCTTTAGCCAGAGGCATAACATGAAGCTTCTGGGCCCCAGTGCCAAATCTGTACCAGGTTCCCCCAACTATAATATATTGTTTTATAGTTCTAGTCTCCTTATACTGGGACAAGATACCTTATGGGGCCCTAGAGCACCAGGGCTGGGGTGCGCCTGTACCCTCTTCCCCCCTCAAGCCCCTGCCTTTAGGCATAGAAAACAAGTGAATATTTAGCTGGCCTGAAAAAAACTTTGTAGTTATCCTAAGGACTGGTTCACATCTACGCCATTGCAGAGACTGCCGATGGGGTCTGCCAGGCTCTGTGTGTAATTGCGGTTTTAGCGATCCAGCTCTTTGGTGTTCGGGTGTCCTGACAGAGAGGCCGGTGCAAGTATGAACCTAGCGTAAAGTGCACAAAAAGTTAATATTCAGTTGAAGGGGCATCTCTTCTGCATATGATGGTGTCTGGGTTTCTGGTCTGTACTCCCCTTTCCTTTTCCTAAACTTCCTGACATAAAGTTGAAGGACAGCTTGTTAGAATATAGTTTGGCCATTGTCTTTGCTGACAGCCTGCGAGGACAAATAACCTCTGTGCTTATCTTAAAGGGCTAGAGACCAGCTTTGAAAACACCAGTGACAGTCAGTTCCTTCCTGAGCCTGACAGTGGCCGTCTGACAGGTTCTGGAGGTGATGACAAAGTAGATTTATCTATCTTTTCTATATTTCCTCAGCAGATAGACTATATCCCGATTAGCGACCTTCTAAAACAAACACATATGAAAGTGGGACAAAAAAACAGCTTTTATCTTGTGTGAGAGATTGTACTTATTGACTTGTACACAGTACACTATGTTTTCTCTTAGGCTACATGCACACATTGTAAATTATGCACACACATTCCTTGTGGATTTTAGGATATTAGTCAGTGGGATTTTTTCTGAGATTTAGATCACATGCACACGTCTCAGATTTTTTTTGCATAGAAATTGGCATATAGTGCAGTTGGTTTTTTGTTAAACCATATCTTTATTCGTCAAGTAAACAGGTATACAGCTCATCCAGAATACAATGCACAGTAAGTCAGTACTATGCCGTAAAAGAAAAAAACATAAAAAGGGGAGGGGACATAAAAAGCAAACCGCAAATGAATAAAGAAGTCATGAGCAACAGGTGGTGATCGGGTTGAAACTAGGTCCTTCATGTGTGGGTAACCCCTCCAAACTCTGGACCAACATTAATAAGGCAACCTTTACCTAAACATAAAAAACAAGAAAGGGAATGGGTGTGGGATATACAAGGTTAGGTGACTCATCCATTAATTCCTCCAATAAGTCAGTTTCCCTGCAGGATCCAGAAAGTGTCCCAGGGAGACCAGGATGCCTCAAAGCCATCTGGTTTATTATTCAGTAAAGCAGTCAGGTATTCCATGTTCTGAACTTCTCTGACTGTAGAATATAGGTCAAGGACCAACAAAAGAGCAGGCTGCTTCCAGCCTACCAATCCTATGTGAAGGTCAAGATATAATCTATTTCAATGAGAAGGTGAAATTAGCAAAAAAAAATCCACAACAAACCCAAGACAAAATCAACATGTGGATTTGGTGCATAAAATCTACAGCACACATTCTCCCTCTGCATATAGGGACAGGGACTCCTACAATCATAGGTAACTATTATACTAGGATTCCCTCTCCCTGCATACTGTTCATGCCAGGAAATCCGGCACTTTCACAGGTGAAACTCGGTTGTGTGAATCTAGGCTACAGGTTGCAGACAAGTCAATGAGACCGATTTATTAAGACTGGCATTTTGTATACCAGTCTTAATAAAGGATCCGACAGGCATAAGGTGTGCCTGATTTATCAGGAGGCTCCATGCGCCAGAATGGAAATATATACCAGTCAGGGGCTGGCGTAGGTTTCCTGTATAACTCATGTCAGAAAATTGGTGTATAATAACCCACCCCAGCTTGCCCTGCTCTGCACCCCGCTCCACCGACATTTGCGGAAAGTGGCGAGTGAGGCGCAGAATGATGGATGTGTCACGTCTTTGGCATAAGAGAGGGTCTTGCACCGAAGATGCATCAGACCATCACACATCTACACCAGAACTGGAGGTTAATGAATTCCTACCACTGTATGCAGAGATGTGTGATGCAAAACAGTGCAACATCTTTATTGAATAGGGTCTCTCTGGCTGTTTGTTTGGTACTAATGTTTTGTCTGGTACTGCCCACATGGACCTAATAACTATAGACCAGACAAGAATTTTTCAGAACTGCCAGTCATGTTGGCATCATGCTGGTTTAATATTTTGCGGCAGTCTGAGATATCATTTATCTACTAATGGAAATGATCCCAGCGTCTTTCTATAGGAGTGTGCACAGTGAACTTTACAAACAGTCACATTTTTAGCATTGCTTGCGGAGCTTAAAGGAAACGGTGCATGTTAGCCACTTCTTTTGTTTTACATGTACTTCAAGCAGTTTTTTTTACAATTCAATCTCTGCTCCCTGAGGAACTGTTAAAGATGACTGTCATTACCTTGTTAACATCTAGTGGAAACGTTTGTGTAAGCACTTTCACCAAAACAGGAGGCATAAGATATTACACTTCAAGTGTCAGAGATGAATTTGCTTGTCAGCACATTTTTCTGTTGTACCCACTTTAGAACAGCCTTAACCACTATTAAAAAACAAGCATAGTCAAAAAAATTTCTACAAACTGATACTATGTAGCAATAATGTAACAACTGTAAAAGTTACTGGTGTAATAATGTCTAATAGTTATACGATGGAAGCGTAGACTAGGCAGCGTGAATATGTGAATTTGTTGTTTTAGTTTTTGCCACATTTATGCTCCCAATACCACTTTTTAAGTCACACCACTTTCCTATTAGGTCAGGTCCCCTTTTTGGTACGTCATGCCCTCTTGTTGGACAAGTTGTAAAAAGTGTCTAAAATGTTTGATGTGGTGCAAGGTATGTAAGCCAGGTTTTCTGGTACAACATTATAGCAGCATTCTAGTATATTTTCATTGGTGAATCTGACCCCATGACTTTTGTGATGTCTGTAATAAAGTCCTTACAATGTCCCATGAGTCTTATACCACAGTGCAGTACATGCCACTATGAAGACCATCACAAAAGCCCTTGTCGTGCTTTGGAAGACAGAATTTTAAAACACTATTAAAATGCCTTGGCCAAATGTCACAGGTTGTTGAATAAGAAAGTATGAATAATAGTTTTACATACAGTGGGGCAGATTTACTAATCGTGTATAGTGTGTAACCTTAGACTAGATAGTATGAAGCTACAGCACATTTATTTAAAGTGCTTGATGCTGTTGATAAATCTGGTATATTGTTAGATTTTCTGTTCTAATATTACACCAGTTTTAGTTGGCTTATTAATTTTGGCACATGGTATCACATCCTTCCCCTTTTCTGCTAAGCCATGCCCCATTTTTATATAAATGTGCAAAACATCGTGGTTTTTCCCTCCAAAGCTTTTCACAGAAAGTCTGCAGAGTTTTCCTCTGTGGACTGTTTCCCCTTATTATACCTTATTATACCGCCAGCATTTCTTTACGTATAATTGACATGCTGCGATTTACAAAAATGAGAGGTTTTTTGAAAATGCAACATTTCCGCTGGAGATTTTTGTTTTTCAATACGTGGATGGGATTAGCCAGAATCCCATCCACTTTGCAGGTACCGTATTATGCCTGCGTTTTATGCTGCAGCATTTCCACTGCGGTCATAACGCTGCATATTCACTATGTGGGGGTCCGGCCTTAAATGAGGTCATATTGCTGCTGCTAACCTGCAGATTTCTCTACAGCTCCCCCTACCATGCCCTGTAGCAAAAATTGCAATCTGTGGGTAAAATCCACAGCAATAATTGACACACTGCAAGTTTAAAAACTTCAGTGTAAGTCACTTTGTCCTCTTTAAAGTGTAACTAAACTTTTATTTTATTTATTTTTATCAGAAATCCATAGTTAAGGTGACAATAACAAACCTTGTAATATATTATATATTATATTTTAGATATTTTATAAGAATAGTGCCCATTTCTTTACTTATTTTCCTTTTCTGTTACTGATCAAATCTATACACTAGAACTCTATGGAGTAGAGAAAGGGGAAGAAAAGCAGAGCTCCTCAAACATAGATATATCAGTATTATATAGAGACAGTTTTTTTCACAACACAGCTAAGTTATGCTAGGTTCACACCAGCGTTCGGGTTTCCGTTTGTAGGATCCACTTGGGGACTCCACGAATGGAAACCTAATTTGCTTAAAAAAACAGTTACCTGCGGTTTCCGCCTGATTTCCACCCAAAAAATGCGGAGAGAAAAGTCCTGCTTCCTGGACTTTTCTCTCCGCATTTTTAAAGTGGAATGGGGAATGGAGTCCCCGAGTGGAGATCAAGCACAGGTGTGAACCTAGCCTTATCAGCCTTTTCCTGATAGTAATTAATCATTTTATACGGTAAATGGCCTTATATCTCTTGTCTTTTTCTTTCACCTCTCTCCCCTCCACTCTCCATAGAGCCTATTGTAAACTGACACTGCTTGTGTAAGGAATACGGACAGAATGAATCAGACAAGAAGTAAAGACAGGAGTAATACATAAAGACACAAGCACCTTTTTTTAGTGAAGTATATAGTGCAAAGTTTGTTCCCTTTACCTACACTATTGATTTATGAAAAAATAAATAAAAACTTACTTATGCTTTAAATCCCATCCCTTGTGCTGCAACTCTCTGCAAATCTCTGGAGGTTAGCTGCTGGTAATTGCACCCAGTGTGTCCTCAGGCGTCACACACTTTTTTGTGCTATATTTGGGACTTACAAAACACACCAGGGATTTAATGCATTTTTTTACAACTGCATTTTTTGGTCCCTTTTTAGTGTCCACACACTTATTTTATTAACCATTTTTTTCATATAGAGAGGCATATGACAAAAAAAAGTCACATGTAGAGCAGGCTGCATTTTTAAAAAAGAAACTCTGAAAACCCGTAAAAATGCAGAAACTTAACAAAAAGGCCACATAAAACCAGTGTAGTATGTTTCAGATTTACTAAACATGCTGCTATGTGTGGGAAACACCCTATTGATTTGCCTAGACTGATACATTACAACAAAACCTCAGATGGGAGAACTATTAAGTTGGTAGAAGGATCTGTCTCTCAATATGAACAATAAATATTACAATATTCCAAATACACAAATCCTTACACCTGGATATAGTTTTACTTTAATGGCGTTATCATTTTAACTAAGTTGATGTCATTCACAGAATGTCCAGGAGGGGCATCATCTCCATGTAATGGCCGAGGAACGTGTTCTCAGGGGTTGGATGGTAATGGCACCTGCTCTTGTCAGGTATGCTCTGTGTTATATTCATAAAGTTGCTGTTGTTCTGTATAACCTAATATGTCATTTATAGTCACTTAACGGGTTTTCCCAGCTACAAATATTGATTACTTATTCTAAGGAGAGGTAATCAATATCAGATCGATGAGGGCTTGACATGCAGCATCCTCACCTAGCAGACCCCTACCGATCTGATAGTGATGACCTATCCTTAAGATAGGTCATCAATATTTTAGCCTGGAAAAACCTTTGAGCAAACATTTTACATGTTCAGTCATCTCATTATTTTGTTTACAACAGTATATGACAAATTCCTGACAGTTTGCACCAGTTTATGGCTGACATTTAGGTTGTGGTGACACACACCAGCTAATGTCACCATGTAGCCCCATGAAACATTGCACAATACTAGAATCTTTTGCATTTACCCCAATAGGGTAATGTTTAACACCAACAACCCTTCTAATATTCTATCAAACAATTCATTCTCAAAATTTGATAACTCCTAGGCATAGTGCTATCTAGCTTATGTAAAAGGGTTTTCTGAGTTAAAAATATTGATGAGCTATCCAAAAGATAGGTTACAAATAACAGATCTGTGGGGGTTTGACACCCACCACCTACATCGATTAGCTGTTATCACAGAGAATGGAGCAAGAAGCAGACAGCTCTGTTCTGTGTGCAGGGCCGGCGTTAGGGGGGGGCAAACTGGGCAATTGCCCAGGGCCCCGACCCCAAAGGGGCCCCCTGGATCCGGAACCTGATGACTCCGGATCCCAGAGTCAGGCCCGGCCAAATCAATAACAGAAAGGGAACGCAGGGCCCCTTTCCGAGGTGAGTAAAAATAACAAATATTTTTACTCACCTGTCCTTGGCGTCCGACGTCATCTTCTGGGGTTCCGGACATCACCGCTGAGGCCAGGCCTCAGCCTTAGCGATCACATGGGGCGTGCTGACAGCTTGTCTCACGTAATCGCTGAGGCCCAATCACAGGCCTCAGCGGTGACGTCCACAACGTGTGACGTCAGCTGCAGAGAAGAAGAAGCCAGCGCCGGCGGGGATAACGGAGCAGTGCAAGGAGGCAGAGGTAAGACAAGGTGAGTATAACTGTTTGTTATTTTCCCTCACCTCCCCTGGGCCTTCGATTATTATACTCTGGGGTCTGAAGAGACCCCAGAATATAATATAATAATAGCACTGTAGGGCCCCTGTGAAGCATTATACTGGGGGGCCCCTCTGGATAGCATATTATACTGTATGGCGCCACTGTGGAGCATTATACTGGGGAAGGGGCCCTCTGGATAGCATGTTATATTCTGTGGGGTCTCTGTGGAAAATTATAATGTGGGGGGGGGGGGCTCTGGAGACAATGTTATATTATGTGGGGCCACTTTGGAGCATTATGCTCTCCAGAGGGGCCCCCCAGTATAATGCTCCAAAGTGGCCCCACAGAATATAACATGCTCTCCAGAGCCCCCCCCCCACTTTATAATATTCCATAGAGGCCCCACAGAATATAACATGTTCTCCAGAGGGCCCCCTCCCCAGTATAATGCTCCACAGTGGCCACACACAGTATAATATGCTCTCCAGAGCCCCACCCTCAGTATAATGCTCCACGGTTTCCCCACACAGTATAATATGCTCTCCAGAGGGGCCCCCCAGTATATTATACTGTACAGGGCCACTGTGGAGCATTATACGGGGGGGGCTTTGGAGAGCATGTTATACTGTTTTGGGCCACTGTGGAGCATTATACTGGGGGGGGCTCTGGAGAGCATATTATACTGTTTTGGGCCGCTGTGGAGTATTATACTGGGGAAACCTCTCTGGGCAGTATATTATACTGTGTGGAGGCCATTTCTGGACCATGTTATACTGAGTGGGGTCACTGTGGAGCATTATTCTGGGGGGGACTAATGAGCATTATACTAGGGGGCCCTAAGGGGAGCATATTATACTGCGTGGGGCCTACTGTGGAACATTATACTGGGGGACGCTCTGGGGAGCATAATATATTGCGTGGGGCCACTGTGGAGCAAAATACTGGAGGGGGCACTGTGGAGCATTATACTAGCGGGGGCCCTCTGGGGAGCATATTATACTATGAGCCACTGTGGAGCTTTATACCTGGGGAATTGACAGTGTGGGGAGCCTGTTATACTGTGTGGGGCCACTGTGGAGTATATTATATTGTGTGGGGCTTTTCGGGAGCATATGATACTCTTTGGGGCCATTGTAGAGCATTATACTAGGGGGGACTGTGGGGAACATATTATACTGTGGGGGACCACTGTGGAGCATTATACTGGGGGAACCCCTCTGGGGAGTATATTATACTGTGTGGAGGTCATTATGGAGCATGTTATACTGTGTTAGGCCACTGGAGCATTATACTGGGGGGGCATTGTGGGGTGCATATTATACTGTATGGAGCATATTATATTGTGTGGGGCTGCTGGGGAGCATATTGCACTGTCTGGGGCCACTAAGGGGTAGTATACTGTGTGGGCCACTGTGGAGTATTATACTGTGTGGAGCCTTACATGCCATGTGGGGCCACTATGGGGGGCTCGGGAGCATTTTATACTGTGTGGGGTCACTGTGGAGCATTATATACCATGTGGGGAAACTGGAGGGCTCAGGAGAGCATTTTATACTGTGGAGCATTATATACCATGTGGAGCATTATACTGTGGGGGGGGCTCACAATTCCTGCTGGCAGCCCTGTGTGCTATGTCTGCATCACAGCTCCCTCACTATAATCTTGCACATACATGTAGTGCCCCATGGCCATGTCATTCCCAATACAGTACTGTGCATGAGCTGGCCATGGAGTTATTGGGACCTGCACAGTATTGTAGGAGCTGACTATACTGGTAACATACTCAGTAACGCCAGATAGTGAGCACATATGTAAGACTTCAGTGAAAGAGCCGTGGTGTAGGCTATTAGCAGGAAGCTGTTGGGTGGGGCCCCAGAACAAGATCCTCTGGTGGGCCTAAAGCCCTTCAGTCCGACACTGTATAACGGAGAACTATTATATATAAGGGTGGGTTACTATATATAATTGGGAAACTTAAATATGAGGGGGCTATTATAAGGGGGAACTATTATTTATAAGATGTGCTATTATTTATAAGGGGGGAACTATTATATATAAGGCATCCAATATAAGGGGGAGCCTATTATTTATAATAGGGGAACTTTTTATAAGGGGGGTATAATTGTTAAGTGGGCTTATTTATAAAGGGGGCTATTAGTGATAATGGGGACTATTATTTATAAGGGTAACTATTATTTATGAGGGGGCTATTTATAAGGGAGCAGTTTTATTTTTACGGGGTGTCTGTTACTGATAAGGGGGAATATTACTGATACAGGGCACTATTTATCATTTATAAGGGAGCTATTATTAATAAAGGTGTAATATTATTTATAATCAGGGACTATTATTTATAAGGAGGCGCTATAATAACTGATGACTGGGTGCAAAAATCTATTAGGTGGTACAAAGGTGCTCATTTGAATTGTGTGTGATAAAATGGGGCTTGTTATTACTTTTTTGTTGGCAGAAAGGAGGCATTATTATAGGGGTTGTCACTGGAAGACGATGGTCTTGTTTGCATATCAGCATTTGGGGCCCCACTTTTAATTTTACCCAGGGCCCCACTTTGTCTAAAACCGGCCCTGTCTGTGTGTCGTGGCCTGAGTCACTACAGTTTAGCTCACTTTAATATGAATAGGTGCTGACCTGCAGTCCTAGATCTGGCCACTACACAGAGAATAGCACTGTCTGCTTACTGCTCCATTCTCTGTGTATCAGCTGCTAAGAACAACTGATCAGTGGGGTATCGGAAGTCAGACCCTCACAGATTTGGTATTGATTACCAGGATAGGCCATCAATATTCTTAGCCTGGAAAAGCCCTTTAACAAAGCTCGAAATCTGTTCCTCCGTTGTAGTACAGTTGCCTTTACATTTGGTCTCTGAGTGGCAGTCTTGAGATCTGCTGACTGCTGTCTTAAATACATTGTGAATTTCAACTGACTATTTGTAGTCTTTGTATAGGAAAGATTTGGTGGGACGGCTTGTGAAAAATGTGCCGATAACCGCACGTATGGTGCTGACTGTCAGTCTGGTAAGTTAAAAAGTATTACTATTAAGCTAAGTACATGAGTAAGATTAAGGATATGTATATGTAAGACAGAATTACAACGAATTAGTTCCACGAACATAATTTTTAAAGTAATGCAAAATGTTGTATTTTATCAATATTCCTTTTATAATTGTGCCATGAATCCCTGAGTTTTTACTCAATATCATTTAGAATTGCAAATCATGTGTACTACCACTAGGTGGCAGCAGATAATAAGATACATTTGGTGACAAGAGGTAATATACCCTAATTAAAATAATACTTTCTATTGAGAACAGGAGAGTGAGCCTTATCATGTGATATTTGATATAATTCTAATATGATATTATATTATATGATATGGTGTGATATGATATAAGCCTGGTAAAACTTCAGGCACTTTTGATGCATCCCATTCCTGGGGTCACTGGAGATGCAAAGACCTAGTAACCCTGATAATTCAGTGATCATCTATTGTAATAAAGTTATATAGTAATAATCCTTGGTGGTGCGGCAGATTCATTATATACCATGTTAACTGCTGGGGGGGGGGGTTGTTTTATTTAAAGGTACATATCATTGACTTTTTTGGCTCATTATATTATCTGGAAGGTCATCCCCTCTATACTCTCTTTATGCTCTCTGCAGATACTATTGAAAACTACTATGTGACCACACATTTATCATAGTCCTGCCCCCTGCTCTTCTGCTTTAGCCTCCTCTACCTCTTACATAATCTATTCCGTATAGCCCCCCTCTCTCACATACTGCCTATAGCTCATCCATCCATTTCTTATGCCTAATGCACATGATCGAGTGTGCAGGCCTATGCTCCTCCAAGGGGGACTCTGATGGTATGTTCCATTCCAATGAACATAGAGTAGGTCCTTTCCTGATCTGTGTCATTGGAACAGAACACATAGGACACCCCCATCGAGGTAAGTACATCATCCGAGTGCTTTCCGCTGCAATCTCGGCTCCACATCGGACCACACACTCTGTAAGGCCCCATGCACATGACAGTCAAGTCACCACATGTCCAGCTTGCAGTAGTTGGTGCAGCTTGCTGGACTTGTGGTGACATCATTCATCTTATACTGAAAGTGTCTGATACCCTAGGTTCACATCTGCATTTGCCTTGGGAACCCCCTGAACAGAAACTTAATCCACAGTTACCTACATAAATCCGTGGACTCTATAGACTATAATGGGGTCTGTAGGGTTTCCGCCCGAAAAGGGCTCAAAATGTATGCAGTGCTCTTCTCTACGCATTTTTTAAACAGGTTCAGGGACGGAAACCCCAAACGGAGTACATGCGTAGGTGTGAACCCAACCTTAGTATTAGTTCTGCAGTGTCTTGCAAAAACAGGAAATAGACATGGTTACAGATGCTAGGGATGAGTACAGATGCTAGGGATGAGTACAGGTGCTAGACATGGGTGACAGCATCAGAAATAACAGATTTTGAATCTATGTTGCATAGCTTAAAAAATGGTAAAAAAAAAAAAAAAAATTAAAACTTCAACTTAATGGAATGCAAGGCTGAGTTCTATCCTGTATACTTCTAACTCACACCCTTAGGTTGGATTCGTACACATTGACCCAGATTTACTAACAGTTAGACAATATAAACTTAGTCAGTCTGAAAATACGCCAGATTTATCACAGTGGCTGATACTGGATGACAAATCTTGCATATATTTAGACAATCTAGTCTAAGTTTATACCACTTTTTAGTTGGCTTCCTTTGAGTTAGAATTATACAACACATTTTGATGTATTGTGGCACATTTAAGCCATGGTGCGTTTTTCTCAGAATCAACAACCACATGTCTAGCAAATCAAAAAATGTTAGCCAAACAAAGCGCACACACAGTTTTGCTACGTTTATTGCAGAATTTTGTTGGTGTTTTTAGCACAGTGACCAGAAGTTACTGTAACATACCACTGCAGAGAATTATTTTTGTCTATGTAGTGCCACATAGCCTAATATCTGTATATGTTTTATATAATGTAGTTGAATTGCCATTTGTGGCCATTTTAAAGGGCTACAGTTGCAGTTGCAGATCAGTGGGAGTCCAACCATTGGGACCACCAATCAAAAGAACCGCTCAGTTCTTGTAATTGGTGGGGGTCCCTGCAATTGGAGCTACTCAAATCTGCAACTTATTCTCTATCCTATGGGGGATGGTTACTTCAAATGACTGTACCTCCAGTTATTAAACAACTTAGTATAATGTGAGATTCTCAGCTTTCACATGCCACCAAGAATTCAGCTCTAGCTATAATAAAAATGGAGACGTCACTAGGTAAAAACACAGTCGGGAATATGATCTTTATATGCAGCATGAACTGCTGCATATAAACCTCAAATTCTTGTCTGTGTTTTTAACTAGTAATATCTTAGAAATGTTTTTGCTAATACTGCAATCTTGGCAGCATATGAAAGCCGATAATCATTTTTCTAGGTTGTATAAACCAGAGATATAGCCATTTGAACTGACCATCCCCTCTTTTGCTACAGCTCTAAATACAGAAACAAGGGAAAGAGTGAAAAAATGCAGGATTTCTCAGGAAGGAGCCAAAATGTGTTAATAAAGTATATTACCAAATTTGTTAATGACAAAGATACTACCAGAAAATCAAAAGTTGTCCGAAAGTTTAGTTATGCTTTCAACAAAAATGTTCACCAATTAACCCCTGATAAAAGCAAATGGGAGTTACACATGTACGCTGTAGCCTCTTGAACTAGCTCAGTGGAGGTCCCACCGATCACATATTGATGATCTAAGGAGAGGTCATCAACATGTAAGTCCTGGAAAACCCTGTTAAATAAAATGCTGCATACCTTAGGTCATCTGCACTTTATATATTAGGCCCAAGTCACTCAATGTATAAACCAGCTTGGACACATTGTACTTGTCTAAAGAATATAAAGAATAGTTTTATACACCAGTTACTGCTGAAAATGTTTTGTCATTGCAGGACATAAGTTTTTGTACTCCATAAAATGCTTTTTTCTTTCATCTCCACAGCCTGTTCTTGTTTACATGGTGTTTGTAACAGTGGGATAGATGGAGATGGTATATGCTTGTGCTTTTCTGGCTATGGCGGTCCTCAGTGTGATCAGCGTAAGTATTGCAGCACAGGGCATTGGATAGGGAGGGATTGGCATTTTACAGTGCAGACGGATACATTGTCTGCTGCTTGTAACATCACTGAAGTTTCAGATTTCAATATACACTTCCATTTACAAACAACTTTTCATACATGAATAAGTGCATGCAACTGTGTAACTTTTCAAAGCAGTGTTAACAGATTAACAGAGTAGAGCAGCAGCAATTATTTGAATGTCTTTTCTAGCAGCCTCATCCAACCCCTCCTCTCTTCATAGACTAATATGTACAAAGTAACTCAACCTGAAAAGTGGAAAAGAAAACATATTTCTTTAATAAGATATATTACCAAGTTTCTTATCTGCACCTGAACTATTCATTTATGCAAAGTTGTTTATAACTAGTAATATTTCCATTCATTTTCAAATTAAGTAGCACACACTACAACTGTAAGGTGTAGATTTCTATAAAGAGTTGTAATATATTTGTTTTATGATCTTAGCTTTACCAGATTGTGCAGCATTGAACTGCAAGGCAAATATGCGATGTGTAAGCTCAAGAGAAGGAGCTTTGGAGTGCAAATGCTTACTGGATTATGAACAGAAAGGCACACAGTGTGAACGTAAGACTTCTTACAGTAATTCTCTCTAGTATTACTATGTAACTACACATTACACTTTCTCAACTACACTTTCATCACCAACTCCAATTCGTTGCATTCTTCAAGATCCTGCTCCACTGATTCTGCCACAGTTGAAATTTTTTTCTGTAGCCCCCGAGCAATAATTTCTGTTAGTTTCAGCACAATCATAATTTCTGCTGTCAGGTGGGTGGTCCTGTTCAGATGCAGAAAGATAAGGACCACCCATTGGATAGCAGAACCTATAACTTTACTGAAACTAACAGCAATTATTGTAAAAAAGAGAAAAAATTCCAGCGGCACCAGAATCAGTGGAGTGGCATCTATTGATGGATGCTAAGAGTTGGAGTTGGTGGAGGTAATGAAAAAGACCTCTTTAACTGCCTGATTTAGAAGAGTCTGCAGGTCAGGTTTAACAACCAGTTGTAAACTCCAGGACAATCCATAATCATAGGTGCTGTCCATGATTTTCTGAGGCTTATAGTTCATAAACAAGTTACGGTGATTTTTATTATCATCATTTTACAGCTCATAGTAAATGCTTCTAATGTGTTAATATCAGTAAATTGATATATAGGCATGTACTATTTATGTTTTTACCAATCATTATGCTTTCTAATTATTTGGTACAGATTTTGGAATAAATGTCTAGAAAAAAGAAAATTTAGGGTTGGTGCCCCTTCTACAGACAGATGTTGTGAATTATGCCACTCCTTAAAGAGGACATTTTGCCACCTCCAACAAGTCCAGTTCTTTACATCAATTAATAGTCTCTGCTCCACTGATTATGGCACAGTTGGAATTTTTTTCTCTAGCCCCCACCATTCCTGAGTAATCAATGCTGTTAGTTTTGGTGCCTGATATGCTATTTAGTCTCTGTACTGTCAGGCAGGAGCAGACAAGGGGTGTGATTCTGAGCTCTGACACTGGCTGCCTCTGATTAGAGCTCTGAATCACACCCCACTGCCTAACACTGCCCTTCTGACATTTCAGAGTCTAAATAGCACATCAGGCACCAAAACTAACTGTACTTTTTACTCCAAAATTCCAACAGCGACTATTAACAGATCTTAAGAACTTGAATTGGTGGAGGTGGTGAGAGGTGGTCTTTATTAAGATGATAATATTTTGTCTGCTTAATGTCTAAAACCATCAGCAACTTTTACTTTGGCTCTTTGTGCGTGCTTCAGATAAGAATTCAAATTGAGTCCCACTGAGTGATGTGAATGATGATAATCTATATACAGAGCTGCAGAATATGTTGGCACTATATAAGCAAGTGCAAATTATTATCAAAACAGGCTTGTCAAAATCAGTGCAGTACCAAATCAATAGTCTAGAAGGGTGGGAATACTTATATTACAATTATTAAGCAGTCCCGATCCCCGTTCACTCTTTCTTTTACAGCAATAAATCCTTGTTTGAAGAAAGTTTGTCATGCGGCAGCAGACTGTAACCATATTGGTCCAAATCGACACAACTGTAAATGCCACGAAGGCTACACAGGTGACGGTAACTTGTGTTTACCTGTTGATCCCTGTCAGACAAACTTTGGAGGTTGCCCCACACCATCTTCTGTCTGCAAATATGATGGCCCTGGAAAGGTAAGAATGCAATGTACTGTGTAGCTTCTTTTACATTGCTTAAGAATAGCAAGTGGTCCTTGTGTAGATTCTGGAAACTCCTTTTATTACTTTCAAAATTGTACTTACTAGTGTATTCAATGCAGACATTATTCAAAAAGTACTGTACAGGGGTACTCAACTACTTTTATAAAAGTACACAGACCTGTGTCTGCCATCAAGAGAAGGTCCAAGCTGAAAAGTAGCTAAATAAGTCCAGAATATACAAATGTTAATACATGCCTCCAACCCCACCCAGTCCTGCCCATGCACCATTTGACCCCACCATGTCCCTTTGTGCCTCAATACATAGTGCCATCCTCTGTAACATTCAGTGATGAAGCCTCCTTAATGTCCCCATGCAGTATAATAACCCTTTAATGCCTCCTCACAGTATAATTCCCTCATATTGGCCCTACACAGTATAATACCCCTTTAGTGCTCTGCACACAGTATAATGCCCCCTCAGTGGCTTCCACATGGTATAATGTCCTATTAGTGCCCACACACATTACAATGCTCCATTAGTGCCCCACACTATATATTGCCCCTTGATGTCACCACACACAGTATAATGCCTCCCACACACTATAGCACTCTTTAGTACCCACTGACAGTATAATGCCTCTTTACTACCCCAACACAGAATAAATTCCCTCATAGTGCCCACACATGGTGCAATGCCCACACAGTGACAGAAAATGGATCATAGAGTTAGGAGAATAATATAGGAAAGATGACACTTTTCTATTTTATGGTTAATACAGTTTTAGTTTTGGTTTCAAAAACTGAATGAAAAAAACTGTATCAAAACAGCACATGCTGAAAGACTCTCCTACTGTGGGAGTTGGACTATAAGTAGTATGTATATACTTCACCTGTTAATAGTAAAATACAGTTCAGTTTTCAAAAATGTATTTGTTTTTGTATGTGGTTTTAATGGAGTAAAGCACTGTGTAAATAAGCATATTCCTATAATGAAACCAATTCTGACAGCACACAGATCTGCCCATTGCCCTACAGTATTAAGTAGCAAATTCTAATTTTGATCTAGTACTAAAGCTAGACAGACATCTTCCATTAAGAAATGTTGACTCAATACTTGGATTCTACACAGAAATAAGTAGCACATAATAACTAAAGCAGGATTAGGACGTGTTGTTTGTATCAGTATATTTCACCCGACCATCATTACTCAAGTCCATGAAGATATTTGTGACAGGTTCTTCAGGAGACAGACTTTTTGTTGGCTTTTTTTCGTTTTCATTTGTAGATAACTATTTCCTTGTTAGACATTGCCTTTAAAGGGAAAGACTTATTTAATTTTAGTGTCATTAAATAAGAATGTAGAAAAGAATGCGGCTATTCATGGGGGCCACCATATTGGAACATGAGCTTCCTTCCTGTATTATCTATACAGAAAGTGCAGCAATGTGTGTTTACTTTATGGCAGCTGAAATAAATGGGAGTCAATTGACAACAAAACGTCATAGATTGACTGCTTCCTTACTCAGACCCTCTTCTGTAAGCGAGCGTAGAAAGCTGTTGCCAAAAGCAGCTCATGCTTTGGTGGACCTGACACATCCACGTGCATATTACATGAGTAGCCATTACATATTGGCATTCATTTTAATGGCCAATATGTAATACTACAAGCATTACAACAGCATCAATACTACTACTACTACACTGTGTTGACAGTAATAATAAGAATGTATATGTTATGTAATAGGCATTTATGTTTTTTCCAGTCTCATTGTGAATGTACAGAAGGATACACTAACTTTCAACCAGGAATTGGATGCAAGCTAGTAGACATATGTACAACCAAGAATACATGCAGCAAACATGCTAACTGTATCACTGTTCCTCCAGGGAAAATTGAGTGAGTGTTTTTTTCCATGTACTGTATATATAATAGCTTCA
This sequence comes from Leptodactylus fallax, assembly GCA_947044405.1. Taxonomy (NCBI): domain Eukaryota; kingdom Metazoa; phylum Chordata; class Amphibia; order Anura; family Leptodactylidae; genus Leptodactylus; species Leptodactylus fallax. Next base: position 6,165,630 of record CAMRHE010000094.1, read on the forward strand.
TGAGAAAATGATCCTATATAATAACACTTTCCATGTTGTACAGATGTGTATGCAAGAATGGTTATTCTGGTGATGGCGTTGTATGTTATGGAAACATTTTGGATCGTATGAGAGAAATTAACAGTGAACCAGGACAGTGGCAGGGAAAGCTTTCTATTGCTATAAACTTGTTTGGTAAGTGTTCATCCCTATTTCTAAAGGGAGTATTCCAGACACAATATTTATCCCCTCTCTACTGCATAGGTGATATAAATGACTGATCGGTGGAACTGGAAACCTCACAATCACTAGAACACGAGACTCTGATCCAACCCCAAACCTGTATTTTACACAATATCTATCCTTTGACTGCTTGTATTTTTTATGTTGCTTCTTAACTTAAATACAGCATTAAAATATTATCTGTTTCTTTATCCCAAAGAGGAGTATTCCTGGCCACTATCTTCACTGGGACCATTCACTGTTCTAGTACCTATAAACAAAGGCATCAAAGCAAAGGATGTAAGTATATTAATATGTAAATTAGCTTGTGTATTCCTCTGCTTTTCCACCACACCTTTTTTTCTGCAGCTATTCCGCAGCATGTGGCCTTAACCTAAGTCTGGAGCCCCACGTTGCGAAAATGTAGTGTTTTGCCCGCTGGGGGAAACGCTGTGGCAAAAAATGCTGCGTTTTACATTACCTGCAAAGTAGATGGGTTCTGGCTAATCCCACCCACACATTGCAGAAATGCTGCGATTTAAAAAAACACTCTTTTTTTTAAAAATCGTAGTATGTCAGTTATGGCACTGGCGTTTTCCATATAGGTATAATAAGGGCAGAAAGTCCGCAGAGGAAAACTCTGCAGACTTTTTGTGAAAAGTGCTAAAGAAAAAACTGCAATGTGTTTCCACCATGGCCTTTTCCACTTTTTTTGTCTGCAGCTTGCTACGTGGGACCTTAGCCTAAATCAGTTTCCCTGCGGTATTAACATTTTTTGCAAAGGACAGAATGGGTTAGAAAATGAAGTAATCAATGCTCACCTCTCCAATCTCCAATGCTGCAGTTTCTATGCATACCAGGGTTCTCCTGGTCTCTAATTCCTGGTCCTGTCTCAACACACAATAAATGGCTGTAAATGCCTTCTTATGATAGGTTCACACTAGCGTTTGAGCCTCTCCATCTCTCTTTCCGCTTAAAATAGGCAGAGAGAAAAGTCGTGCAAGGAAGACTTATCTCTCTGCCGCTAAGCGGATAGGGTTTCTGTTTTTTGTGTCCCCAAGCAGTCCCGAAGGATGGAAACCTGAACGCTAGTGTGAACCTAGCTTTAGCCGATCACTGACCACAGTGTTGACTGGCCTCAGCCAATAATTGCTGCTTACAGCCATTTCCTGCATGTTGAGATGGGACCAGTAAGTAGAGACCACCACAACTGCAGTTATAGAAGATCATTAAGGTATCACTTTTTTAACCCATTCTGCCCACTAAAAAAAAAAAATAAAAATCTACCAGAAAACTCACATGCACCCATAAAATAGACACCATTATGTCAAAGAATGTTGTACAAATATATTGATTCATTTTATAAACCTAAAAGCAGTTGTTTTGCTATATATGAAACCAGATGTCTGTACATAAGACCTTCTTTCATGCATTTTAGGTAAAGAATCTTAAATCAAATAAGGAAAATGCTCTGTACTTTATCAAGCTTCATATGATTGCTGGCCAGCTGAATGCCGAAGACTTCAACAGCACAGATTTAATCTATACACTGACTGGAAAATCCGGAGAAGTAACAACTGGTGACACGGTGAGATTATTCATATGCTATGAATCATAAGGCATAGTTCACAATGTAGCTAAGAAACTACAAAAAATATTTTGGTAGTTATTACTGTAAACTCAAATGGAGAATTTGAGGGTAACACAGACCTTTATTTCATCATTGTGGAAGGACTTTACAGTTTTTTTTAATCTCTAGGATAATGAGCTGAAAATAAGGATTCGTGGTAGTAAGAAGAGAGGGAAAATCCTACAGAAAAATATAATTGCCTCCAATGGAATCCTGCATATCATAGACAAAGCTATGGATTTTGTGGAGCCAACCCTGGAAAGCAACACTAAAGTAAATTATCCATAATCTTTAAGGAAGTTGTTGCTCTCCTGGAGTTACATGATCACTTATTCATTTGTATGGTGCTTCTTTCATAACTTTTTTAGGAGACAATTATGGAAATACTACAAGAAAATGGTAGATACAATCGTTTCAGGTTTCTGCTGGAGGTATTTTTTTTTTCTTATATAAAATTTGAAGTTTGGTTTTCAACCATGGACTTGGAATATTACAGTGTTATGTATCATGTGTTTCTTGTTTAACAGAAATCCAACCTTGGGCCAGATCTAGAAAAGGATGGACCCTACACAGTCTTCGTACCCAACAATGCTGCACTCTCTGAAATGGAAAATGGGACGCTGGACTACCTGTTATCACAAGAGGTGCAGATGCTTTCTTACATTGTCCTAGCAAAGGGTTGCACAACCTTTTTTAAGCTAAGACCCCATGTAGCAGGCTGCAGCCAAAAAGCACTGTGTGAAAAAATGCGGTGGAAATGCATTGCGGTTTTTCCCACAGTGCTTTTCACAGAAAGTCCACTGAGTTTTCCTCTGTGGATTTTCTGCTTCAATTATATCTATATGGAAAACGTCAGTGTTTTCATAGGTATAATTGACATGTTGTGATTTACAAAAACGCAACAGTTTTAGAAATCACAGCATGTCTGCTGCGGATATTTTTCTGCAATATGTAGATGGGATTAGCCAGAATCCCATCCACTTTGCAGGTACTGTAAAACACTGACGTTTTTGCCAAATCGCAGCCTTAATGTCAAATTGTACCATGCACAAGTGTAGCAATAAATGGGTCTTCCCATCTTAGATATTATGGCATATTCACCATTTATGCTTTAAATGTCAGGATGAAGGTTCACCTTTGAGATTTATACATATATGTAGAGAAGCAAGGAACAGTCAATATTTGACTTTCCTATGACAGCCATATTTTTAGAACTATTGGAACACAGACAGAAATGCCTTTTTCCTAAAGGTTGGGACAGCATGGAATTACAGGCTGTTTGTAGCATTGTTGGTGGTATGTGGCCCCTGGGCGGCAGGGTGTGCACACCTGTCTCAGTACGTCATTATGGTTACAGACCATCTGTTTTATCAGTAATTTAATAATTGTTTTCATACATTTTACCCTATAACTGGTGTAAATTATTATGAGTTTTTATTGTTTGTGTTGTATTTGCACACAGGGCTCTAGGAAACTTTTGGAGCTTTTGAGGTACCACATTATTTCATCTGCTCAGGTTAGTGAAACCTCTTGTTAGATCTTTTAACAATCTGTCATTTAGCTATATTCACATGACAGTGATTAATGGCCGTGTGAGATCCGTTTTTGTAATGGACATCACATGGCAGCATTAAACTCAATATCAGTGAATGGGGGCTATTAACATGACCATTATTTTGACGATCCCTTGTAACAGACCATCAAAATATAGGTCATGTTCTATTTTTGTCCATTTTCACGGATCCATACACTAAAATGTATGGGGGATCCATGACAACAGGCGCCCTTCGGGTGCAAGACGGCTGTGATAAATGATGTGTGACCTGATGTCACTGATAGTTAGTACCTCCAGTTAGTGCCATTGGGAGTGGGTGTACTGAATTATAAAGAAGGTAATTACTAATAAAGAAATAAGGTCAGTACATAGCATAGAGCTAGGGGTTTTATATTATTAACACTGTTTTTGTAGTAAGGTTTATATTACTATTATCACGTACTTGTGTTATAAATAATTGAGATTAGTTACAGTCAACTTTGTATTTTGTAGCTGGATGTTGCAAACATCATCTCTTCTACTCAGATTATGAGTATGGCAAACCAGCTGATCCAGTTTCGAACAACAAGTAATGTAAGTATTGGAGATGTGCTACTCACCTGTGACGTGTTGTGATCAATGGAGGCTAGTCCTATATTCACACAACAGAACACAGTTCTTGTAACAAAATACAATTCTTTTACAAAACACAATTTTTCAACAGCATTCACATGGCTGCATTAAATTCATTGTATCTGAATGAGGTCTATTTGCATGACCGATATTTTGATGGTCCATTTTAATGGACTGTCAAAAAATAGGTTATGTCCTATTTTTGTCCATTTTCAGGGATCCCTCAATTCAGTCACCCCTAGGTATGTACATTTTTCACGCCCATTTTCTATCATGGTCCTATGAATCTAGGCTTAGGATACATGCATATGATCAGGATTAAGTGCAGATTTTCTACAAAGATTTCAAAGCTGAAAATCTGCACCATACTCCATTAGCATTAAAGCCAATGAGAAATTCCATTTCTCATGCATATGATGCAGATTTTTTTGGTGCAGAAATTGACTTATAGTAGATGACTTTTGGCGCCATGTCAGTATATTCCTTTTTTACAGCACATATTTAAAAAAATAACTTCAAAATCCACTTGTACATGTATGAAAATCCCTACCAACCCCCCCCCCCCCCCCCAATTTGGTACAGACATTCCATGCATGTACATTAGGATTTCATTGCAGATTTTCTACATGTAAATCCTGATTGTGTGCATGTACCCTTACTATCTAAGCTTTATACTGTATTTACCTCTTCCAATGGAGGTGCAAGAGGTACAGTTTTTCTTTTTCCAGCAAGTTGAACTAATTTGCATACCTTTTCCTGCAATTTCTAGGAGGGCATGTACTATACTGATACAGTCTTCTCCACAATAAGACAGTGTATCTGTCTTGAAATGACTAACCATCCATCAACCACTAACCATCCATCACTAGAAAGTTCTAAAAGTAGACCTCACGATAGCTGCCATGTCAGCTACCCTGCCTAGCACTTCCTCACTTTTTTTGCACATGGGTGAGAGAAAGCAATCTCAGGATTTCAATAAAAGAAAAAAAAGTGTTACCCATGCTGACCAAGCAATTCAGAGCATGTTGAGGAAGATTACCAAAACAGATTCTTAGTCCGAGCATTTCAGATGGGGTTACCGATGCCTAAGGAAGTGATGTGTAGTTTTTGTTCTTATGTGCTGTCTTCTTTGTTTTAGTCTGTTTGTATGCTTTTAGGCTGAGGCCCCACATTGCAGAAAAGCTGCTTTTATTGTTGCAGATTTTGCTGCGGTTTTTTGAGCCAAAGCCAGGACTGGATTCAGAAGAAGGAAGAAGTATAAGAACTTCCTATATATTTATATATTTCCATTCCTTTTATAGCTCTTCTTGGCTTTTACCTAAAAAAAAAAAACCCCAGCAAAATCTGCAACAAAGAATGCTGTGTTTCCGCAACCTGGGGTCTCGGCCGCAGATTCCACCTAAAATCGGTGGAGAGAAAAGTCCTGCACAGAGGACATTATAGTCTATGGTGTCCGCGGTTAACTGCTTTTTTAGTGGAGGGGATCTCTGTCGCTCAGGTTCCCATGCAGACTTGAACGACGGAGAGATGAACTCTAGTGTGAACCTAGTAAGCTGTTTTTGCTGCTTTCAGATCAATACACAATAAATGCATTTGCATTCCTATTATATAAAAAGATTTCTGTCCCGTGCTACCTGACATATTCCTTTTACATTTACAGTCTAATGATAAAAATTTTAAACCCTTTTCTTTAAACCCAGTGACTGGGGGTCTTAGAAAATCTAGAACAAGTTAAAAACTGTGGTGTTTTCATACTAAGTCAGATGTTTACTCATTTCATAGCCTTCAGTTACAGCATAAGCTATAGCGGTTACATACTTTCTTTTTATATATAAGCCCCGTGTGTTATTAGGTTTATTCCAGCTCAGGGTCCTGTCTGTAACATTGTGTTATAGTAGTTAAAAGCTCAAAATGACACAAAAGTTTAAAAAAAAACACTCTAAGCAGTTTATTCTACAGATGTCAAATCTTATCTTTTAATTTTTTAATTAATTTTGCAATATATTGTAATATTCTATAGAATTGGTCAATACACACTTATTTTTTCTTAAAGGGACAAATTTTAGTCAATGGTGAAGAGGTCGAAGAAGCTGATGTTGGAGCAAAAAATGGCCGTATATATACTCTGGATGGTGTTCTCATTCCACCTTCTATCCTGCCCATTCTACCACATAGATGCGATGAGACTAGGCATGAAATAAAACCTGTAAGTGGATTATAAAGTCATTATATTTATGATTAGCAGACTATTGTGAATAATAGACAGCCATTATCTGGTATAATAGGATGGTATGTGACCATGAGGGAGCTATAACCAATGACAAAATGTACCTTGCAAACATTTCATTGTGGTATAAATGTTACTCAGCTACAGATATATTGTAAAATTCCAACAATTTGCACCTTGGGTTACGGATGATAAAATATTTAACTCATAATAGAAAAGTAAACAAAACTGATTTGCAAGGTTTATGCACCTTATGTACTACAAATGTGTAATATTAGCACAAAATCTGCTCACATTGCTATTTTTTGCACAAGAGAATTTTTCTAATTGGGTTTTTTACTCTCTTGCTTTTGAGATATTCCACATTATATTTCAGTTTTGTGTGGGAAACCAGTGCTGGATTTTAGGCGTTCTAAACTGTCCATGCACGAGTAATGTAATTTAACTGCACTTTTACATATAGTAAGTCAAATAAGCATTACATGCCGGTCATTATTGGATTTCCATATTAGGGCTTCTGTGTTTCCTGTGGTATGGTCCTCCTCAGTAAATGTCCACCAGGAAGTGAAAGAACAGTAAGACTCTATAGTTTATTATCAATATACTGCAAATGATAGATGAACAGATATAACCTATCTCACATTTGCTTTCAGTCTCTCTTTAAACACAAGTGTCCCTACCAAAGATCTGTTATGGATAGTGACTGGTGGGTGGTTTCAGTGGATGGTTGCTCAAGATACTGCAACTTCACTGTACCGGTAAGTCTGCTTGTTGCATATTTATGCCCCCTATAATATATTTAGACTGACTTGTAGGAAAACAGTAGGGTACATTTATTAATACTGATCTAAATAAAAATGGTCTAATCCTAGAGAAGTTTTGTTATGGACCATCAAAATATAGGTCACGCTCTACTTCTGACTGTATTCATGGATCCTTCCATAGTCATCCCGCGACATACTGTCCCATATAATCAGTACGGGACAGTATATCGCTTGACGACAGGGACTCCTAGCACCATAGATAACTATCATGTTAGGATTCCCTCTATCGGCATACTATTCATGCCGGTTAATCTGGCCAACACACGGACAAGTTTCACTCAGTTGTGTGTCTGTGGGGTAATATATGAGGCACTCTGGGGTAAATGGGTGTGTAAATTTTCCTCCCACACTCCAAAGACATACTGATAGGGAATGTAGATTGTGAGCCCTATAAGAGACAGTGACTGTCAATGTCTGTAAAGCGCTGCGGAATATGATGGCGCTATATAAGTAAGCATAATAAATAAATAAATGCATGCTAAGGCCAGATATATTTTCGAGGTGTATGCTGTTTGATAGATTCAGCCATCTTGTCACATGTTATGTGTCCTCCTTCTTGGCTGGTATACTTTACACCAGTAATTTGCCCCAAGAAACAACTTTAGTGCATTTCACATCTCAACAAAATCTCCTTTTCTAGACACCTTTGAAAAATGTCTAGCAAGGCACGGAAAGTGTCTAAGGCTGAGGCTACATTGTAGAAAAGCTGTTTTTTTGTTCCACATTTTGCTTCAGTCTTTGAGCAAAGCCAAGAGTGATTTTATAAGAAGGAAGAAGTATAAGTACTTCCTTTATATTTCCATTCCTTCTGTAGCCATTCTTGCTCTAAGACTCTTTTTTGCCACCATTTTTTTTTTTTTTTTTACCACAAAACAAATCAGAATTCTGGCATGCTTACCTTATTAAATCTTAATAAACAAATGTCTTTGATGTAACTCATCTGTTGCTTATAATGCTTTTATAGGTGCCAAAGTGTTGCAAAGGATTTTATGGCTCTGAATGCAGACCTTGTCCTGGTGGCTTTACTAACCCATGCTCAGGAAATGGAGAGGTAGGTGGACTGTGTGCCTTGAAATTGTAGGGTGAATTCTTCAATTTGTACACAGTTTTGAAGTTTAGATATAGAAATAATCTACAATTCCACAGAACCCTGAGTTTCAACCTAGGGCTGGTTTATTAATTCTGCAGGTTTCAGAGCTAAAATCTCCAGTAGCTGTAGGTTGTAACTCCGTATCATTACAAGATAAATGATACAATGTATTAGTGGCATAAATCTGCCATTGATACCATTAAAAAGCATATAACATGCTGTATACATTTTTTATATCCAATTCCAGTAGAGTTTGTTGTGCTTTTAATACAGTTGGGCCTGCAGGATTATGATGTATATTGCTAAATATATGCTAAAAGGGCACCTTTTGGCATACATTTGAATACTAAAGTCACCATATGCTGTATATTGGGGGAGTTCTCAGAAAATATACAAAATGTATGAATTTATCCTTATGCAGTAATTTCCAAGCTGTTTACCATGGGGATCCCCTACAACCATATTATGCCTACTGTCAAAGGACTTGTATTTGACATTGTTCTCTTTTGAGGAACCCCTAACCATTTTACAAAGAACCCTAGGAGTTTACTGAATTCTATATTACTTCAATATGTACAAGTCATACACTGTGTTTGGTGGAAGATGGACCATTAGCTCAAAAGGCTTTCGCTATATCATTTGCCTGGTCATACATAATGGGCATTGTCTTTCAGCAGTATTTAAACGGAAACTGTCAGGTGGTTTCTCCACCATAAACCATCATGTGCTGTCCCCTTGCTCATCACACTGCCTGGACATGATTGACATCTCCCTCACAGTCCACTCACTGCCTGACTTGACAAGGAGATGTCAATTCTGTCCAGGAGGTGTGACTAGGCTGATGCTGCTCCTCGCCCACCATGACTACTGCGGGTAATTTCCATATGGCTTTTTATGCTTTCAGACATTTATAACTTCACTTTGCAGTAATAGAAAGATTACAGAGGGTAGCAATGGAAAGTGAATTATCTGACTGGTTCCCTTTAAACAATGTCATCTTTATTATGATGTATTATTTTTCTGTGTTTCAGTGTATGGATGGAATGACGGGGAATGGAACATGCGTCTGTGATGAGGCATTTGCTGGGTCTACTTGCCAGCGATGTTTAGATACAGACAAGTATGGCCCTCGCTGTGATAAAAGTATGTACTGTATGGTAACCATCTTATTATCTTAGCTTATGTAATAAAGCAGACTGAAGTCTATGGGGTTCGCGGATAACCACTGTTTTAGCGGACAGGCTCTCAGTCGTTTGGGTCCCACAGCAGATAAGAACAACGGAGAGCACGGCGCAAGTGTGAACTTAGCCTTATACTGTATGTTAAAGGTGTTTACTTTATCATTATTTTCCCTAATGTGTAACAAAGCTGTAAGCCACTTACTAATGTAATGTTACTAGGAGATCAGCTGCAATGTCTTCATTTGGGACGCATGTCCATCAGTGGCAGAACACTGTGCACATCAAGGTAAACTAGCACATGTGCAGCACCGCATGTTATTCAGTAGAAGCCAGTGATGGACATGACAGGTCACATAACCCTACATCAGCAGCCATTCGTAAGTCAGCAGAAGTAGGTATTTGACATCAGTGCTGATCTTCTAATAACATTATTGGCTAAGGCTGGGCTTACACAGGGCATTTTTGCTGAATTAGCATGTGGCTATTCAATGCAGTAATGTCTAGCACTTGTTACTATACATGTCACCTGTATGATAATGGCCGTAGAATTGAAATCCACTGGTGTACTGCTTGTTATCATACAGGTGAAATACATAGTAACATGAACTACTCATTACTGCAATTAACAACTGCGTGCTGTTCTTCAGCAAAAAAAAAAAAAAAGCGCTGTATAAACCTAGCCTTATAGTGCCCCTACCAGCAGTTTTGAGACAGTAATGCTAAAGTGGGTAAATCATTAAATAAGTAATTAAAAGAAGACATTAATTAATGAGTTTCAAATTAAGCTAAAGCCTCTATTTCAGGCTCCCATACAGTAAGGGCCCATGATACAGGTCCCCATACAGTAAGGCACTTACTTAGGGCCTGTAACAGGGGCCCTTACTGTATGGGGGGCCTGTAATAGGGACAGTATACTGTAGGGGGCCTGTAATAGGGGCAATATTCTATGTGAAAGGATCAGTAAAGGGGAGGTTATACTGCGTGGGGGCCAGTAAAGAGGGCAGTATACTTTGTGGGTAGTGGGGGGCCCAGTGAAAAGCTTGCTATGGGGCCCTGTCTTTCCTGGTTACGTTCCTGTGTATTTGGTATTCTTTTGAACAGAATACTATAGAATACCAATATGGAAACAGTAATGCTGTATGGTTGCCAGAGTAATGGAAATAAAGCTGTGGGTAATCCGTATGTCATCTGTGGAAAAAAATCTAGATTCAAAGCAGTGTATCAATAGCATAGTCAATCGCGGCCTCAGAAGCCTAAGGAAAGGAATCAGGACGTCACTCACATACGTCACCTGTGATGTCCCGAATCCTTTCCTTAGGCCGCTGATTGAGAGGACTTCTGTCTGAACAAGCCCGGGCGCCGAGGGACCAGACTGCGACTTGTGACACCAGAGCTCTGGGGACAGGTGAGTATGTTTGTTTGGTTTTTTTTGTTTTTTATTTTTATCTTCCCCGGCCTTCAGGGGAAAAAAAACAGTTTTTCCTGGACAACCTCTTTAATACACCTGTGCTAAATCTAGAGTAGTATACTAAATAAATGGCACATGATGCAGGTTAGGATAGATAGATGATGCTCTGTTTTCTTCATTGTATTAAACTTCACAGGTATTGTGAGTTTTAACTTTACAAATGAATGTTTACTGGTGAGGTTATAAAAAGGGAAAATATTAACTTAATATTACTTGGCGTTAGAGTGTGGATGTATCCATGGAAGATGCAATAACCATATAGACAGTGATGGTAGCTGCCTGGCTGGATCTTGTAAACCTGGATATACAGGACAATTCTGTGATAGAAAGACTACTCCTTGTGGACCACTTGTTACCTTCTGTCATGCTCATGCCGAGTGCACATACAGTAATGGCTCACCAAGGTACGCTAGTATTATAACACAAAGCTACATTATGTGTTGATTCATACATGCCAATGTACTGTACGCAATGGGGAGAATTTACTAACCCATCTATGCTAGTTATCTGACATATATGGGTGTAAATATGTCAAATCTTTGGCTCATGGCCCTTTCTTGCACCAAATTGTTCCTTCTGCACCCCACTTGCCACTTTTTACTGATATCTAAGATCTGTACTTTCTTTATGTGAGTTGAACTTTTCATTCTCTACCACCAGGGTCTGAAAATTATCCTCATTGAAGTTGGCTGTAGAAATAAGACACCTTTTGGCTGACTTTCCTATAAGGGTATTTTCAGTCTGTGACATATCGACCATATGTCGACTCTGTTTCCTGGGCCAAAAACTGTGCCATACTTGTAGTCATCTATGATGATGGGAGTCACCGACTACTGTCCTGTACTAAAAGCATAATGCTCTTAGGCCAAGTCCTCAGGCAGTGTTCGGTCCAGGTATTACAGCCAACACACAGTCCATATTTCACAGATTGAATATGCTTGTATGAAACTGCCCTTAGACAAATTCCCTATGAAATTTTTAAAAGAATACTTGGCAGAAATCTGAGGCTGAGACTGTCCAGCAGATTCACACACAGATTAGCCCCATTGTGATTCAATGGAGATACTTCAGAGTTTTTCTGTGCAGAATTTGCAACAATTATGAGATTTTTTCTGAAGTGAGTGCTGTCTAAATTAAAAACCACATTCACATATAGGATGGAGTGTGCTTTATAATAGATTTGACAGAGATTTCAATGTGCAATCTGCAACAAAATCTGTATCAAATCGAATACATATAAAGTGAATGTCAACAGCCTTGATACCTTGCATAAAGGTTGCATTGTTCCTTATAATACATATTTTCATACTTCTGGTGATCCATATAGTAAGTAACAAGGATCCTTATGTTCTTCTTTCAGTTGTGTGTGTAAATTAGGATATGAAGGAGACGGTATAGACTGCAGAGAAACAAATGCCTGTATGGTTTCCGGCAAATCACCCTGCAGTGTTAATGTGAGTTGGCCTTACTCCAAAATTAATTTACAGTATGTCGTCTTTACTGCTTCCTAAAGTATAAGACTGGTTAAAGACATTTGTTGTGACCCTTCTTTATTACTTTATATATTCAGTGCATTGTGTGGTTTTATAGTATTTCTTTTAATTGTAGGGTTTTTAGTATGTATGTATGTATGTATGTATATGTATGTATTTAATGTCATTGTCTTAGTAGCATTCAATACTATGTAGTATTCTACTCATTCTAATAAGCTTACTTTATGTCCACTGATGTTGAGATTAATGTGTCTATACAGGCTGAGTGCATTCCAACAGGACCAGGAAAATTTGAGTGTGTATGTCGTACAGGGTGGACAGGCGATGGAAGAGACTGCTCAGAGGTTAATAACTGTCTCCTTGATGACAGAGGAGGATGCCACACAGATGCAAACTGTGTATATATTGGTCCTGGCCAGGTGAATAACTGCCTAGATGTTTATTACTTACTGTAAATCAGTTAACAATAGGACATACAGTATGCACTGGGTTCTCCATCCCTCGGGTTCACTAGGGGACCCAAACGACGGAGAGCCGGTTTCCACCATTTTCCGCTGATAGTTCAGGTCATAACATCAGTAGTCAGGCCATAATTTGCAGATTAAATATGGGATCAAAAACGCATCAGCATTATAATTCTATAAATGTTGGGTACATATAGTTTTGGTCAGGTCATAGAATAAGGCTCTGTTTTGTGAGCATTACGTTAATTTGCAAATGTGTCCAAGTCTGCCCAAGTCTTAGCCTACATTCACACAACAGTGAAAATCGCCGTATGACAGATGTGCATTTTTAACAGCCGTTGCTTGGCTGTATTAAATTCAGTGTATATAAATGGGACTATTATATGACTGTTTTTTGACTATCTATTTTAATGGACCATCAAAACATATGTCATGTCCTATTTTTTTTTACCTGTTTTCACATATCCCTCAATAAAATCAAATCTATGAGTGATCCGTGAAAATGTGTGCAACTGGGAAGCAAAATAAATGCAGTATGTTGTTCTCTTGTTTTTTATAGAGTGACTGTGAATGCAAGAAAGGGTTCCGAGGCGATGGAATTCAATGTGAGCCAGTGAACACTTGCCTAGGAGAGACTGCAAAGTGTCATTTTCTAGTAGGTTTCATGCCCTAAACATTATCATTTGGATTTAGTAATGCTGTAACATATTCATGTGACATATGTATTATTGCCCCTGGTTCTGTTCCCCAGACTTAACAGCCAGATGTAATTATATTCTAAGTAAAACAGCTAAGTAAGACTATTGGTCATGTAAATAATTCTGCAAAGCTTAAAGATTATTTGGCCATCAATGTCCTTGAGGAGCTCTCATAGCTCTGTATGTGGCAAAACAGGCTATATAAAGAAATGCTAGCTAAAGGTACATTCTTTTATTCTTTTATATAGGCAACATGTCAAAAAATGTCATCAGGTTTCTGGGAGTGTGTTTGTAAAGAAGGGTTTGAAGGCGATGGAAAATTCTGCTATGGAACTGTAGCAGATGTAAGTATTCACATAGATCCAAAGCACTGTTTCAGTTTGATATAAAAGATAGCAAAATGAAATGTCAATAATAACCCAAGTATCTAAACATCTGAAATATATTGAATTGTCAATTATAGCTGTTCCATTTTCCTTTATTTTTTATTTATCCTACATTCTTCATTCCCCTATTTCTTAGGATGAGGAGTTCAGTGCGAAGTAAGTGCGAACCACTTTTAACACATAAATTACACATTTTTTTCACTTGGTCTTAGGTGGTGACATCACTTCCAGAAGCCTCAGAATTTTATAAATGCGTAAATGTAAGTTGTAAATGTAAACGTAACATTGCTGTGATAACCTTATTATAAGGCCTAATGTATGTATTATGGATCTGTAAAACATGCTAGCCTATGTTGTACTTCCATGTTCCCCATACAAATGTCAAATGAATCAGTGTGAAAAAATTCTTGCATTCCATGTTGTATCACAAAATGATATCCCCATACAAATAAATCTCCTATCCACAGGATATGGTATAGGTGTCTTTTCATTGGAGTCTGACTACTGACCCACCAATCATGAGAATGAGGGTTTTTTTTGTACCTCCATCTGAATGACGCAACAGTCACTCTGTTCACATCTATGGGACTGCTAAAGGGAACCTAAGTACTATGCTTGGCAATCTGAGGCAGTCCCATAGTGGAGAGCTGAAAAGAAACAAAGGACCACAGTGTTTCTGCCCCTTTACTCTAGCGATCAGTGGGGATCTCAGCACCCCCACCGATCAAAACCTTTGATGTATCACAATGTTTGTAAAAAGGATAGGCACCCTTGTGTTTCATTTTCCCCCCTAGGGTTACTGAAATCTGTAGGATATTGCCCCTAGCTAACCAGAATAATTTTATCAATTTTTCCATACCATCCATGTTTCTATTCCATATATAAGTGCTTGCAAAGAACTCTGACCTGGATGAATATTCTTTTCCTCTGTAAACAATAGTAAAAAGTCTTATAACTGATATACAGTAACAATAGATGAAAAACTGTTGCATGCAAGAAATTGTGTTCAGTCACATAATCTGACTCTATGGCTTCAATTTTAGGATCCTGATATAAAATCCTTGATTTCTCAATCTTCAAATATCACGTTGTTTCTCCCCTCTCGACGGGCATTTGACAACATGAAGGACAAGACATACTGGACGAAAAAAGAGAATGCAGCAACCTTAGTAAAGTAATCACATCATTCTATATCAGTTCCTCTTTTCCATGCCATGTCAAGTTATTGTATTTGCAAGCAAATGAATTGACCATAAGCAGAATAATGCAGTGCTCTGTGTGTTTCATAAGGAAGTTATTTAATACACTCTGCAACTGTCAAATGTGCTATAAGGTGGGCCTATATGTACCGTAATATGTCAAAGAAAATGGTGTGTGATTATATATTTTTTTTATAGCTATGGAAATGACAAATTGTACATATAATGCTTGTTAAACGTTATAGAATGCAGTCTGTCCCTACACTCTAAGACCATAAACACTGTTACAAGTTTAGGGGGCCCTGAAAGCATGGCTAGCTATACCTATGAGCAACCTGTGTGGGTTCACATAGAATGCCAGCAGTCAAATTGTAAAGGGGGCACCAGCAAGGGACACCCACATAGATCCCTGCTAGTTTCCCCGTTCCTTGAGTTTTTATATCCATATCCTCAAGACTATTGGATATAGTAGCAGCACTAGCACTTCTAGGTGCAAGGGGGCCTTGCTTGGCAGTTACACCATTGCACTGCTGGTGTTGTGCTCAGAAGCCCATTTAAGTGGTAATATCGGAGTGTGTGGTGGCAGGGACTTTTTTACCTTATGGCACTATGTAGGGCATACATTTATTAAGATGATGCAGTGAGGGTTATTTTTTGTTATAGTAAGGGGCACAGCGGGGAATTGTCACATTGGAGGCACAGTGTGGGTATTTTATGTAATAATCCAGGGGCGCAATGGGAGTATTTTTCTAATTAACAGGCATAGTGGGGCATTTTTTCATAATCTGGGAACACATTGGGGGAATTTTTGAAGGGGTATTTCATCTCACGAGTTACGGAATCAGTGTAGAACAGCTGTCTCCATAACTCCTAACCACCTTCAGGGAGGCAGAGACATGGTGATTTCTATCTCAGCTATTAAAGTCTAAGATAGGAATAACCCTGTAACCCAAGAAAATAAACACATATTAAATGAAAAGAATATTTTACAGTATCTGATTTTAATCAGTAAAACATATAGGTGATATATTCCCTTTAATTTGTATATATTCATATAAACTTCAGTTCAGTAAAGTCAGTTCAGAAACAATATATGGAACTTGATACCAATAGATAACAGTTTATGTGTCAAAATTGCACATTTTAGATTAGATTCACATAGCATGTTTTAGAGGGAATATATAGAGACAAAGCAGGTAGTTACACTTTTCTGGAATCTACACTTTTTGTATTGTGTGTGAGCTTTGTAAATTGTTAGTCCAGTGCCTAATAACTCCACTCCAGTAATGTTATATTCCAACCTCTCCCTATAGAAATGGGGGCTGTAAATGAGTAAGTCCCAAATGATACCCTGACTACCTGTGTAATGCAGAATTCAAGTTGTGAGCCTCTGGTAGACCTCAACGTCTCCTTCAAAGTCTCTCTTTTCTCTCCAGAGACTTACAGAGCAGCAGCAATAATGTTGAAGAATCCTAACACACTTCCCTCATCTGAGGCTGTAACAGGCTCTCTCATTACTGCTCTACTACTTGGCTCCTTGCAGAAGATTCAACTGAACTTTAAGTTCAGTGTCTCTTTCCCTTACCCCCAGCACCCAAAAGGTAGGGGTGCACCACCTCCCCAGTGGAATGTCCCTGAAAAGGGTTAAAACACATAGGAAGCTGCAAACATACAGTATATACACAGAAGTGTCACACTAAACACACAACACAACAAATAAAACATTTAGGAGTGTCCGCTGGAATGCTTCAAGTAAATATATAGATTGGTAGAGAAATGTAATTTGTTTGGTTTGTTAACCGAAATGTTATGTTTTTGTTTCTAGGCATCACATTTTGACAGGTGTCTACCGATACGATGATATCAAGAACTTATCTTCATCTGATTTATTGGCTACTTCCCTTAATCGTAATTTTCTTCAACTTTCTAAAGAAAATGGGGTAAGTAAAGGCTGTATTTACACAGGCAGATACACATTGATCGGGACTCGTTTGTATCGGCCTAATTTCCCAAGTGGATGCAAACTGCATGGGTGAGGAACAATCTCTACTACAAATGTTTCTCCCCCATTCAGCTGAATTGCTTATGGGCTGCGCATCCCGGATTACAAAGGGCGATGTGCTACCAATAATCTACATATTGTATCCTGTATAAAAGATACAATCAGCCAACCAGCGAGCGTTCGCTCATTAGGACTATTAAACTAGTAGTGGTCGTTGCTGATAATAGCCCTGAATATTGGGCTGTCTAAAAGAGCCTGTATAAGGCCCTATAAGTCAACAAAGATTGGGATCTTATTGTCTTTTATATGGAATAGATTTGGCAGAGCAGCTGCAGGGAATTTCATTGCCCTATGGGTGCTTTTTTTTTTCTATTATTCACAATTTGGTTAAGCATATAATTGTTGATGGTGTATTGTAGTTCTCAAGTAGGGCAAATAATGATCCCTAAGGATATCTGAATTATGCATGTCAAATCCTAACTATACTTAACTAATTCTGGACCACCCTGTTGACTTTATTTGCCTGGGCTGTCCACTCTTAACACTGTAAGGATGTATATATACACCTACATTACAGGTTCTAGCCCAGCCCCTGGCGCCACAATAATTGTCACCTACTTAAAATTTACCGTAGCGGAGAGGGAAAACTATTTAAAAACATCTTTAGTTACACTTGTTTACATTTTCTCGGATATTACAACAAAGAAAAATATGGGAAAATAAAAGCAGAATAAAAATAAAGCCCTATTTATCACAGAAAATAGACGCACAAATTATTTGAATAACCCAGAGAAAAAAATGTTGTAGCCCTCAAAAGTACATGTACAAAAAAACACAAAACAAAAATGTGTCTGCTCCTAAAATAGGCCTGGTCCTGAAATGGTTAACGCAATAAATAACAGATTTTTTTTTTTTTTTTACATTTTAGAATATTACTGTTGGAGGTGCTAACATTATTGTCAGTGACATAGCAGCTACAAATGGAGTTGTGCATCTTATTGACAAGGTAAATCTCTTCATTATTTTGATGGAAGTTTATGTTTTGAAAGCCATGACATGAAGTCATTTTCCTTTTGCATGCCATACTATTACTGATAGGCATTTATTCTGGATTTAGGTCCATAAAAATTTCTAGTCCATACTAATTTCTAGTTTCCAATTTCACAGTTTTAGCATACTTTCATTTCACCTTAGCATCTTGTTGTTTTGGGCCTTTTTTGCACACAGAGTGATTTTTTTAGGTTAATAAAGTGATTATTGTATGGAGGCAAATAAAAGTTTCCTTTTTTTCCCATGGTTTGCCCAATAGCAGTGCTTTGCTTGCGGCTTGTGGCTGCTGTTTCCCTGCTTCTCCCAGCAGTCACAGCTGCCGGATCACTTACAGCACCTTCTTGGATTTGCTTCTTCCTCCTCTCTGCCATGCACTTGCTATCCTCCTGACTGCTCCTGTACAAAATGTGACTGTAGGCTACATGTGCCTGCCCTCTCCGCTTTTTAAAGGGCAAGTGTGCACCAAGTAAGTTGTCTATGGTCAATCCCAGCCTGCCATTTGTGATATGCAGCAAACCATTGGAGGAAACCTGGAGGATGGGAGTAGTAGTTACTTGAAAAAGGACTTGATACGGTGGCTAGATATCTTAACCAAATTCCTCCAGCTTCCTCCTGGGCTGGTGTAGATCAGAGGGGGCCTGTTGGGTACCTAATGCTGGTGGTAGTCTTTTCCCTGGAGCACATCCTGAAGATGGTAGTTCCATAGCCTGCACTTGTCTCAACCAAATGCCCACCAGGATGCCCTGTCTGTCCTATGGCTCAGGCAGGGTCAAAGCTCTGGGCACTTGCTCAACTTACTCTCAGACTCCAGGAAAGTCACCCTTGAACTCCAAAGTTTTTCTTTCTTTCTTTGTCTCTAAGCAGCCATACTTTCCCTAACTCAGGGCTGCAAGGCAGTGTTAGTCTGTCTACACCTGCACTCTCTACAGCCTTCCACTTGGAAGCTGGGTGAAGGCTCCGGGTCTTTTCCCACATTCCAGAACTAACTGGCTAGAACATACTAAAACTCAATTCCCCTGCCCACAGTGGTCCAGCTCAGTTAAGGGAAACACACCTGTTACCTGTTACATAGGAGCTATATACAAAATTACCTAGAAACACCACATACAGTGGGGAAAAAAAGTATTTAGTCAGCCACCAACTGTGCAAGTTCTCCCACTTAAAAAGATGAGAGGCCTGTAATTGTCATCATAGGTAGACCTCAACTATGAGAGATAAAATGTGAAAACAAATCCAGCAAATCACACTGTCTGATTTTTAAAGAATTTATTTGCAAATTATGGTGGAAAATAAGTATTTGGTCAATAACAAAAGTTCATCTCAATACTTGGTGATATATCCTTTGTTGGCAATGACAGAGGTCAAACGTTTTCTGTAAGTCTTCACAAGGTTGGCACACACTGTTGCTGGTATGCTGGCCCATTCCTCCATGCAGATCTCCTCTAGAGCAGTGATGTTTTGGGACTGTCGCTGGGCAACACGGACTTTCAACTCCCTCCAAAGGTTTTCTATGGGGTTGAGATCTGGAGACTGACTAGGCCACTCCAGGACCTTGAAATGCTTTTTACAAAGCCACACCTTCGTTACCCTGGTGGTGTGCTTGGGATCATTGTCATGCTGAAAGACCCAGCCACGTTTCATCTTCAATGCCCTTGCTGATGGAAGGAGGTTTTTACTCAAAATCTCACGATACATGGCCCCATTCATTCTTTCATGTACACGGATCAGTCGTCCTGGTCCCTTTGCAGAGAAACAGCCTGTTCTTAACAGTGCACAAATTTTGCATGCCCCACCCTTAGATGTGGCCCAAAGTCAAACCAATTTGGTAACACAGTGGGTCCACATCCACAGGGTGTTACAAGCAGTTGCATTTTTAGAAATGTCTTATTAATATTTGAAAAAAGTAAAAATTTTCAAGTTGGTACAATTTCTTTCAATTATGTAAAAAAAAAAAAAAATCTAAAAATAGAAATGTTAATAGCCACAATACAGATCCTTAAGTCAAATCCATACACAGTACCTCAGTAAGACCATATTTTTCTTCTAAAAGCGCTGACATAATATGACATAAAATATGCCATGATTTATTTGTGATGTATTCCATATGAGTTAATGAAAAAGAAACATGTATACTCAACATGGCCTTATAACAATCTATGGGCATGATATTACAATACGCATCCATTGAATAACACAGTCATGTACATGGGACTTTAGGCTGGTGTAGGGGTTAGTGATCATTTTGAAACTAATCTTGTGTCATTTAGCCCATATTCAGTGACATACCAGTCTTCCATTTTCCTAATTCTGAATGGACTAAAGGGAATAAGTCGCTACCAAGCCCCTTTGGTGGCTGCTTACTTCCCAAGAACAATTCCATCTGACATGTTGAAATCTAACTGCTTGATCCTTATCTCCTTCGACATGTGCTGTCTTTGGAGAGTCAGGAGGCCTCCACATATATTAGACAGTCAGCCTGTCCTGCCAAAAGCAGTAGCAACTTTATCCTAATGCGTATGGCCAGACTAAAGCTATTTTTAACTAAATAAAAAAAAAAACTAAAATGGAGTTGAAATCATCATGAGACTATGATGTTTTTTTTAGGTCTTGACCCCTGATCCACTTATTGCTGGGCAGTTGCCAGACTTGATGACCAGACTTGATCAGATGCCCGATTACTCCATCTTCCGTGGCTATATCATTGTGAGTGATACACAATATGATTGGCTGTTTGTTTTACTCATAAACTAGTATTTTTACAATAACTTGAACATAAATCTGTGCAGGCATATTGTATATTGCTGATATTTTTTATGTAGGAATACCGCCTGGCAAAACTTATTGAGTCTGAAGATTCCTATACAGTATTTGTCCCTCACAATGATGCTATCAACCGTTTTATCCATAATAAAAGCCCAGCCACCGTGGTAAGTATACTTGGCAGTTTTGGACTTTGGCACTAATTTGGCTACATACATACTGTATATGTAATAATAACCACACAGCAGGCATGTACACAGTGCACAGATAAACTCACTTATATAGTGTTAAGATAAAATATTCAGATATACATATTGCGTACATTGTCCAAATAAATCAAGCAGCCAATATAATTTCTGTTCTTCTTGAATATACCAAATATGGGTAATGGGGAGTTGTGGATGAAGGGAATTACAATATTTGGCATCCTGGTATTGTCTAAAGAATCGAAATGCTGTTTATGGCTGCCTGTGACTTGTCACAGTTTCCAGACCATTTATGTACATGCATTAGTATATCTTGAATTGGCAAATACTTTGAGCTTTGGCTTTCAGTGATGCTATATAACAGAACATAGCATTAGGTTCCAGGTATTGAATAATTTAGGCAGGTTGTTACGCAGGAAGAGCATTGGGTTGGATTCATCAAGACTGACATATTATACACCAGTCTTCATGATACCTGTGATGGCAGAGGATTCGCTTGATTCATGATAAGCCACAAGTTTCATCATGAATCAGGTGCATCCCACGCAGAGTGTGCTCTTCAGTAGAAATCTATATCAGCTCATAGCTTGTATAGACTGCTGTTATCATTTACGCCACAAAAGTGGCCCTACCTTCATCAAAAAAGTGCTATTTAATAAGTTGCAAACCCAAATCTGAAGTGTCTCTCAGGAGAAGCTGAAGGAGCAATTACATGTAAAGATTTGTAGATTTTACTTATGAATGGATAACAGAAATATTAGCCCCATAGGAAATAATATGGCTGATAGGAAGTAACTTCCTCTTGTGTAATAAAGGAAGAATAATTGTATAAGTAAATAGTTACTACATTCAGGCCCGTGGGCCAGTTTTAAGTATGTTTTCTTGGTATGTGTTCAATGGATCAGATATAAAAACAACTATAATGAAAAGTATTTTTTATCATTTTCAGGATGAAGATACAATAAAATATCATATCATACTAGGACAACTGCTAAAGAAGAATGATATGCTTGAAGGGATGCATCGGAAAACAATGCTAGGGAGCTCATTTCAAGTTGGATTTTTCATGCATGATGGCCAGGTACATACAGATATTTTTTTTATAATATTAGTTGCAGGTTCAGAAGACCAGACGTTCACCAGATGCAAGCCTAGAACTAGTAAAGCACATACATACCTCATGCTATGCTCACAATTGTATATCTGTGTGTCCGTTGTCCTGGTCAGTCCAAGGACCAGAACAACAGAGACACAGACCTGTAGAACAGCAGACATCAATGGTACCTGACAGACCCCACTGGCTATAATGGGATCATTCGGGTGTCCGTTCTTTTAAACTGAAACCACCGGACAAAAAAGCTGGACTTTATCAGATGACGATTTTTGCGGTCACTGCAAGAGAGTCTCCAATGCAGATGTGACCCCAACTTGACACAGTCAGACATCTTAATAAGAAAATAAGTATCTGAAAGCTGTCAGTAATCCATGAACTCCCAGGATTCAGTCAGCTAGGAAGAAGGAGAGAGAAACAGAAATATATATACATATTACATATAGATATATATAAATTATTCCCAAGCATAACACCTGTCTGAAAACAAGAATGACAGAAGAGAGATACATGGTAACATCCACACAGTTACCAGTTTATTAATATATCAGGAGGAATAACTGAGGAATGAAACAACTAGAAATAGTACTCCTAGTATTGTTATTTCATGGGGTATACAAGTATTTGCTGAATCAGACATTTGTGAGTTGCGACTGGTCCTCATACTGCTTCATTGTAGACTGACGCTCCATGGGACTGATCCTTTCTTTTCTCCTCCAGGTTTATGTAAACGATGCAACACTAAACTACACTAATGCGGGAACGGACAAAGGAGTCATCCATGGTATAGGGAAAGTTTTGGAAATTCAGAAGAACCGATGTGACATGAATGATACAACAGTAACTTTGGTAATTTTAAGTTCCACAAGTTATATAAATTCATATTACATTTGCTGTACCATTTTGCTGTCAAATGATTACACTATACCCATGGGTAAATCTAGACCGGAGCTGACAACCTCCTTCATAAATCCCTCAATGGTCCTCCAATCCACCAGTTATTGTGAGAACCGTAAGAGTATGTTGACACAAAGGAATTTGGCACTGATTTTGAGGCGGATTCAGTCTCAAAATTGGCTTCAAATTCTGCCTGAAACCAGCCTTCATTCATTTCAATGGGAATCAGATGATGATTTTTACTCTAGCAGATTGTTCCTCTAGAAAAACATTTTCAGATAGTGGAAAAATAAGTGTCATGTTCAATCATCAGGCAGATTCCACCTGATAACTCCCATTGAAGTGAATGGGAAGCTGACTACCTGGCAGATGCAGAATTTGAACAAGCGGAAAATTCAGCTTAAAATTCCTGAAGCTGAATTTTCAGCTAGTAAAATTTCCTCCAGGTGAACTGCCCTTAAAGTAAGTATACATGGTGGAATTTAGCACCAATTTTGAGGCATATTCTACCTCGGAATTGGAGCCAAATTCCGTCTTGATACTGCTTCCCGTTGTTTTCAATAGGAAGCAGATAGCTGGACGCTGAAAAAATGAGCACGATGTTCAATCTTGCTGCTGACAGAATCCACAGAGTGAGATGCTCTTTACCTTCAAGCTCTGCTTTGGCTTTCTGCCACGGGGGGCTGAAGGATCAGAAATGGAAGAGAAATTTGAGGCACAAGTCCACTTCAAATTCCTCTACCATTGAACCGTGTGAATATACCCATACAGTACACAGCAGAAATTCTTCCGCCTCAAATTCCCCTCCATTTTCTGGCCCTTGGCCTCCAGCAGTGGAAATCCCCAGCAGAGCTTTGGCCTTTTACTCACTGATTAAAATGGGCTAATAAGCAGAATGTCTTGTACTGTGAGTTCTGCGACTGAATCAGCCATGGAATCTGCGGCAGGATCGAGCAGGCCACATTTTTATCTTTATTGCAGCATACTGCTTTGGTCTGTGCCTTCCTTTAGATTACAATGGCTTGCAGATTCGGGGCTGAATTTGGAGCTGATTTTGAAGCAGAATCTGCCTCAAAATCGGCCTAAAATTCCTTTGCATGAACTTACCCTTATGCTGACTGTCCTGGCTGAATTTCCCGCTGTCAGTTTTAAACTTCTGGTTGGAGGCACGACTGTCACCATAATAAGAGGATATTAATGCAAGGTGCATGCTCATATACATACAGTCATATGAAAAAGTTTGGGCACCCCTATTAATCTTAATCATTTTTAGTTCTAAATATTTGGGTTTTTGCAACAGCCATTTCAATTTGATATATCTAATAACTGATGGACACAGTAATATTTCAGGATTGAAATGAGGTTTATTGTACTAACAGAAAATGTGCAATATGCATTAAACCAAAATTTGACCGGTGCAAAAATTTGGGTACCCTTATCATTTTATTGATTTGAATACTCCTAACTACTTTTTACTGACTTACTGAAGCACAAAATTGGTTTTGTAACCTCACTGAGCTTTGAACTTCATAGCCAGGTGTATCCAATCATGAGAAAAAGTATTTAAGGTGGCCAATTGCAAGTTGTTCTCCTATTTGAATCTCCTCTGAAGAGTGGCATCATGGGCTCCTCAAAACAACTCTCAAATGATCTGAAAACAAAGATTGTTCAACATAGTTGTTCAGGGGAAGGATACAAAAAGTTGTCTCAGAGATTTAACCTGTCAGTTTCCACTGTGAGGAACATAGTAAGGAAATGGAAGACCACTGGGACAGTTCTTGTTAAGCCCAGAAGTGGCAGGCCAAGAAAAATATCAGAAAGGCAGAGAAGAAGAATGGTGAGAACAGTCAAGGACAATCCACAGACCACCTCCAAAGAGCTGCAGCATCATCTTGCTGCAGATGGTGTCACTGTGCATCGGTCAACAATACAGCACACTTTGCACAAGGAGAAGCTGTATGGGAGAGTGATGCGAAAGAAGCCGTTTCTGAAAGCACGCCACAAACAGAGTCGCCTGAGGTTGCAAAAGCACATTTGGACAAGCCAGCTTCATTTTGGAAGAAGGTCCTGTGGACTGATGAAACAAAGATTGAGTTGTTTGGTCATACAAAAAGGCGTTATGCATGGCGTCAAAAAAACACAGCATTCCAAGAAAAACACTTGCTACCCACTGTAAAATTTGGTGGAGGTTCCATCATGCTTTGGGGCTGTGTGGCCAATGCCGGCACCGGGAATCTTGTTAAAGTTGAGGGTCGCATGGATTCAACTCAGTATCAGCAGATTCTTGAGAATAATGTACAAGAATCAGTGACGAATTTGAAGTTACGCCGGGGATGGATATTTCAGCAAGACAATGATCCAAAACACAGCTCCAAATCTACTCAGGCATTCATGCAGAGGAACAATTACAATGTTCTGGAATGGCCATCCCAGTCCCCAGACCTGAATATCATTGAACATCTGTGGGATAATTTGAAGCGGGCTGTCCATGCTCGGCGACCATCAAACTTAACTGAACTGGAATTGTTTTGTAAAGAGGAATGGTCAAAAATACCTTCATCCAGGATCCAGGAGCTGATTAAAAGCTACAGGAAGCGACTAGAGGCTGTTATTTTTGCAAAAGGAGGATCTACTAAATATTAATGTCACTTTTCTGTTGAGGTGCCCATACTTTTGCACCGGTCAAATTTTGGTTTAATGCATATTGCACATTTTCTGTTAGTACAATAAACCTCATTTCAATCCTGAAATATTACTGTGTCAATCAGTTATTAGATATATCAAATTGAAATGACTGTTGCAAACACCCAAATATTTAGAACTAAAAATGATTAAGATTAATAGGGGTGCCCAAACTTTTTCATATGACTGTATAATAAGAAGAAGTTATCATTGGCATTGTGCCTCAGGCTGAGGATAAAATCCAGATACAGCATTTGTCTATTAGCAATACTCTCCGTAGTGAGAACAGACACAGGAGCCTTTGTTTACATACTTAACATTTTAACTAATGGCTGAGCTATTGAAAGACTCCTTTAATCTTGCATCTTAAGGAAATGAATCATACACATACAGCTGGACTTGCTCATTGTCATCTCGTAACATCTGTCTGGTCCTGGTACTAATAAAATGGATAAATTGATATCATGTCAGCAGTAATTTACAGCTATGTTGTCACCATGAAAATTACAAACCAGATACCAAAATATACAGAGCTATTTTTATTTTCCTTCTGTGCACAGTCAGAGCTCAGAATCACACCCCTTTGCCTGCTCCTGCCAGACACCTCCCTTCTGACAGTACAGAGACTAAATAGCATATCAGGCACCAAAACCAACGGTGTTGGTTGCTCAGGAATGGTGGAGGCTAGAGAAATTACAACTGTGCTAGGAGCAGTGAAGGGGCAGCTATTAAAGGATATAAAGAACTGGACTTGGTGGAGGTGTGAAAGGTCCTCTTTAGTTCTGTATATACAGTGGGGAAAAAAGTATTTAGTCAGCCACACATTGTGCAAGTTCTCCCACTTAAAAACATGAGAGAGGCCTGTAATTGACATGATAGGTAGACCTCAACTATGAGAGACAAAATGAGAAAACAAATCCGGAAAATCACGTCTGATTTTTAAAGAATTTATTTGCAAATTATGGTGGAAAATAAGTAGCTGGTCACCTAGAAACAAGCAAGATTTCTGTCTCTCACAGACCTGTAACTTCTTCTTTAAGAGGCTCCTCTGTCCTCCACTCATTCCCTGTAGTAATGGCACCTGTTTGACATTGTTATCAGTATAAAAGACACCTGTCCACAACCTCAAACAGTCACACTCCAAACTCCATTATGGTGACCAAGCAGCTTGGTGTGAAGAAATCAACTGTGGGAGCAATAATTAGAAAATGGAAGACATAAAAGACCACTGATAATCTCCCTCGATCAGGGGCTCCACATAAGATCTCACCCCGTGGGGTCAAAATCATCACAAGAACGGTGAGCAAAAATCCCAGAACCACATGGGGGGATCTAGTGAATGACCTGCAGAAAGCTGGGACTAATGTAACAAAGGCTACCGTCAGTAACACACTACGCCGCCAGACGTGTCCCCCTGCTTAAGCCAGTACATATCCGGTCCCGTCTGAAGTTTGCTAGAGAGCATTTGGATGTTCCAGAAGAGTATTGGGAGAATGTCATATGGTCAGATAAAACCAAAGTAGAAATGTTTGGTAGAAACACAACTCGTCGTGTGTGGAGGAAAGTGAATGCTGAGTTGCATCCAAAGAACATCATACCTACTGTGAAGCATGGGGGTGGCAACATCATGCTTTGGGGCTGTTTCTCTGCAAAAGGACCAGGACGACTGATCCGTGTACATGAAAGAATGAATGGGGCCATGTATCGTGAGATTTTGAGTAAAAACCTCCTTCCATCAGCAAGGGCATTGAAGATGAAATGTGGCTGGGTCTTTCAGCATGAAATATGATCCCAAGCACACCGCCAGGGCACCGAAGGAGTGGCTTCGTAAGAAGCATTTCAAGGTCCTGGATTGGCCTAGTCAGTCTCCAGATCTCAACCCCATAAAAAACCTTTAGAGGGAGTTGAATAATAATAATACATTTTATTTATATAGCGCCAACATATTCCGCAGCACTGTACAATTTGTTCGGTTCAAGTACTGACAAAAAAGATACATTACAAAGAAATATTCAATTCACACACTGGGACTGAGGGCCCTGCTCACAAGAGCTTACAATCTATGAGGTAGAGGGGGTGACACAGGAGGTAGCAGGGGCGGCAACAGACGTAGCATTGTTTGTACAATGGTCAGACAATTCTGTAATAGAGGTTACTGTCATTACACATATATAAAGCTGTATGAGCCGTCAGTCGTGCAGATGTATGAGCCTTTAACGTGCAGATGGTGCCTGGACATATAAAGTTAGTCTGATACGGCATCATATCCTGTGAGGTAATGCGGGAACGTGAACAGAGGAGGGTATGTTTTAGGGATTCTAACTACAGAAGGGTTTACATTAGGAGTTGTGATAGGCCTGTCTGAAAAGATATGTCTTTAGTTTACGCTTGAAGCTGTGGAAATTGGGGGTTAATCTAATAGTCCGGGATAGAGCATTCCAGAGAAGTGGTGCAACTCGGGAGAAGTCTTGTATACGAGCGTGGGAGGTTCTGATAATAGAGGATGCTAGTCTTAGGTCATTGAGTGAACGGAGAGTACGGGTTGGGCGATAGACAGAGATGAGGGAGGAAATGTAGGGAGGTGCAGCATTATGGAGAGCCTTGTGGATGAGGGTGATACATTTATATTGTATTCTGTATTGAATAGGCAGCCAATGTAGTGACCGGCACAGACCGGAGGCTTCGCTATAGCATCTAGACTGATAGATGAGCCTGGCCGCCGCATTCAGAATAGATTGTAGAGGGGAGAGTTTAGTAAGGGGAAGACCGATTAGTAAGGAGTTACAGTAGTCAAGGCGACAGTGAATCAGGGCAACAATAAGTGTCTTTAGTGTATTTGTGGTAAGGAAAGGGCGGATTCTGGAGATGTTTTTGAGGTGGAGATGACATGATCGTGTGAGTGATTGGATATGGGGGTGAAGGAAAGGTCTGAGTCAAACAAAACCCCGAGGCAGCGGGCATACTGCCTAGGAGTTATGGTAAGGTCGGAGACTGCAATGGAGATATCAGGGACAGATCTATTAGATGGTGGAAACAACAGTAGTTCAGTCTTTGAGAGATTCAGTTTCAGATAAAGCGAAGACATGATATTTGAGACAGCAGAGAGATAGTCACTGGTGTTCTGTATTAGTGCAGGGGTGATGTCACGGGATGACGTATATAATTGGGTGTCATCAGCATAAAGATGGTACCGGAAGCCAAATCTGGTGATTGGTTTGTCCAATGGGGGCTGTGTAGAGGGAGAAGAGCAGGGGACCTAGGACCTAGCCCTGAGGAACCTCAACGGCAAGGGGAAGAAACAGAGCCCACAAATGATACACAGAAAGTGCGGTCAGAGATATAAGAGGAGAACCAGGAGAGAGCAGTGTCTGTGAGGCCGACAGAACGGAGCATAGTGAGGAGGAGTTGATGGTCAACAGTGTCAAATGCTGCTGAGAGATCTAGAAGAATAAGAAGAGAGTAATCACCTTTGGATTTAGCCGTCAGGAGATCATTGGAGACTTTTGTGAGGGCCGTTTCAGTAGAGTACAGAGTGCGGAAGCCAGATTGTAAGGGGTCAAGAAGAGAGTTAGCAGAAAGATAACGGATTAAACGAGAATAGACTAAGCGTTCAAAGATTTTGGAGATAAAAGGAAGGTTAGAGACAGGTCGATAGTTAGCAGCACAGGACGGGTCAAGGGAGGATTTCTTCAGTAGTGGGGTATGACAGCATGCTTGAAAGAGGATGGGAAAATTCCAGAAGAGAGAGAGAGAGGTTAAAAATTTTAGTAAGGTAAGTCGTGACGGCAGGCGACAGAGACTGGAGAAGGTGTGAGGGGAAAGGGACACTACTGCAGGTTGTAGTGCGAGAAGAAGAAAGTAGCTGAGATACTTCCTCCTCTGTAACCGGTTCAAAAGATGAGAATGAACAGTCTGAATTGCGGCTGGTGAGGGGGTCAGTGCCACCTGGGGATTGGACAGTTATTTCCTGACGGATCTTATCAATTTTGTCATGGAAATAAGTGGCCAGGTCATCTGCGCTAAGGTCTGTGAATGGCATCTGCACTTTGGGAGTGAGTAAGGAGTGAAAAGTTTCAAATAGCCTTTTAGGGTTACAGGAGAGAGAAGAGATAAGAGAAGTGAAATAGTCTTGTTTGGCTAGGTGAAGGGCAGAATTATAGGTTTTAAGCATAAATTTAAAGTGGAGGAAGTCTGCAGGTGTACATAATTTTCTCCACAGACGTTCAGCACACCTAGAGCACCGCTGAAGAAAACGTGTCTGTGGCGTTGAAAGTTGAAAGTCTGTGTTGCCCAGCGACAGCCCCAAAACATCACTGCTCTAGAGGAGATCTGCATGGAGGAATGGGCCAACATACCAGCAACAGTGTGTGCCAACCTTGTGAAGACTTACAGAAAACGTTTGACCTCTGTCATTGCCAACAAAGGATATATAACAAAGTATTGAGATAAACTTTTGTTATTGACCAAATACTTATTTTCCTCCATAATTTTGCAAATAAATTCTTAAAAAATCAGACAATGTGATTTTCTAGATATGTTTTCTCATTTTGTTTCTAATAGTTGAGGTCTACCTATGATGTCAATTACAGGCCTCTCTCATCTTTATAAGTGGGAGAACTTGCACAATTGGTGGCTGACTAAATACTTTTTTTCCCCACTGTACATTTAAAGTGAACCTGTCCTGTGATTTCTGTTGCCCTATCTAAGAGTGGGATAAGATAGGGGAAGAAAACTGAGCTTCACGATATACATTTTTTTGTGATTTGGAGCAGAGAAAAAGCAGAGCAAACCCAGACAGGGATTAATTGATGTTCTTTAAGGCTAAGGCCCCAAATAGCGGGCCGCAGCCAAAAAAGCACTGGGTGGAAACACATCGTGTTTTTCCCACAGTGCTTTTCACAGAAAGTCCGCAGAGTTTTCCTCTGCGGACTTTCTGCTTCAATTATACCTATAGGGAAACTGCCGGCGTTTCCGTAGGTATAATTGACATGCTGCTGTTTCCAAAATTGCAATGGTATTGGAAATTGCAGCATTTCCGCTGCGCTTATTTTTCTGTAATGTGTAGATGGGATTCGTTGCAGTTTGCAGGGACTGTAAAATGCCGCAGTTTACGCCACATGGGACCCCAGCTTCAATCCCTTTAGAACCTGCACTAGATATAATTATATATCAGATTTTCCTGGATTAAACCCTTAAGTTGCATTATATGACAAACATTGTAAAGACCCTAGAAATTCCAGAAAAACAAATTCTTTAAAATTGAAATAAATATTTTTGCTGTTGTTTCCATTTTCTACAGAATTGGATAGATACTTTGAGAATGTAAAGTGAATAAACGATTAACAATATTATACAGTGTATTTTTTTTTTTTTTTTTTTTTGTAGAGCAAATGCGGTGACTGCTCATTCTCTCCTGTCTGTGATACAAATATGCAGCCTATGGTAAGGATACCGAAGTCAGTGTCCACCAGCAGACCATTACAGTACACAGCATTATGAATCCAGTTCATTTGTGGTTAATAATATCTTTTTATTTTTTCAATTTTCATATTTTAAGCTCAAGCCAAAGAAGGCATGCGTATATACAAGATACAGCTTGGGGAAGAGATTCATCTTCATTGGATGTCAGTCTAACTGTGTTAAAACTGAAATTGTAAGTGCAGCTTTTTAATCCTGGAACTTATATTCAGACTGTTAGCTTATAACTATTTTACATGCACACATGGACAAAATTGTTGGTACCCCTCGTTTAATGAAAGAAAAACCCACAATGTGTCACAGAAATAACTTGAACCTGACAAAAGTAATAATATATAAAAATTCTATGAAAATGAACAAATGAAAGTCAGACATTGCTTTTCAACCATGCTTCAACAGAATTTTTTTTAAAAAGAAAACTCATGAAACAGGCCTGGACAGAAATGATGGTTCCCCTGAAAATAATGTGACCAAAGGGACATGTTAAATCTAAGTGTGTCCACTAATAAGCATCACAGGTTTCTACAATCTTGTAATCAGTCAGTCGGCCTTTATATTGGGCTACAGATACTCACTGTGCTGTTTGGTGACATGGTGAGTACCACACTCAACATGGACCAGAGGAAGCAAAGGAAAGAGTTGTCTCAGGAGCTTAGAAAGAAAATTATAGACAAGCATGTTAAAGGTAAAAGTTATAAGACCATCTCCAAGCAGCTTGATGTTCCTGTGACTACAGTTGCACATATTATGCAGAAATTTAAGATCCATGGGACTGTAGCCAACCTCCCTGGACATGGCCGCTGGAGGAAAATTGATCACAAATCAAAGAGAAGGATAAAACGAATGGTAACAAAAGAGCCCAGAAAAACTTCTAAAGAGATTAAAGGTGAACTTCAAGCTCAAGGAACATCAGTGTCAGATCGCACCATCCGTCGTTGTTTGAGCCAAAATGGACTTCATGGGAGACGACCAAGAAGGACACCATTGTAAAAACAAATCATAAAAAAGCCAGACTGGAATTTGCCAAACTACATGTTGACAAGCCACAAAGCTTCTGGGAGAATGTCCTATAGACAGATGAGACAAAAATCAAAATTTTTGGCAAGACACATCAGCTCT
This sequence comes from Leptodactylus fallax, assembly GCA_947044405.1. NCBI lineage: Eukaryota > Metazoa > Chordata > Amphibia > Anura > Leptodactylidae > Leptodactylus > Leptodactylus fallax. The sequence continues at coordinate 6,197,963 of CAMRHE010000094.1, forward strand.
ATGTTCACAGATGGAAAAATGAAGCATATCTTGAAAAGAACAGTGTCCCTATTGTGAAACATGGAGGAGGCTCTGTTATGTTCTGGGGCTGCTTTTCTGCATCTGGCACAGGGTGTCTTGAATCTTTGCAGGGTACAATGAAATTTCAAGACTATCAAGGGATTCTAGAAAGAAATGTGATGCCCAGTGTCAGAAAGCTTGGCCTCAGTCGCAGGTCATGGGTCTTGCAACAGGATAATGACCCAAAACACACAGCTAAAAACACTGAAGAATGGCTAAGAGGAAAACATTGGACTATTCTGAAATGGCCTTCTATGAGCCCTGACCTAAATCCTATTGAGTATCTTTGGAAGGAGCTGAAACATGCTGCCTGGAAAAGGAACCCTTCAAACCCGAGACAGCTGGAGCAGTTTGCTAATGAGGAGTGGGCCAAAATACCTGTTGAGAGGTGCAGAAGTGTCATTGACAGTTACAGGAATCGTTTGATTGCAGTGATTGCCTCAAAAGGTTGTGCAACAAAATATTAATTTAAGAGAACCATCATTTCTGCCCAGGCCTGTTTCATGAGTTTTCTTTTTTTTAAAAATTCTGTTGAAGCATTGTTAAAAAGCAATGTCTGACTTTCATTTGTTTATTTTCATATAATTTTTTATATATTATTACTTTTGTCAGATTCAAGTTATTTCTGTGACCATTGTGGGTTTTTCTTTCATTAAACGAGGGGTACCAACAATTTTGTCCACGTGTATACAAAATGGATAATATATAAGATAGATATTTTGGGAACATTTTTATCTTGAAATGTAATATACAAATGTGTAAAAAAAAAATAAATTGCTAATCCTATTGCTATTTTCTGTGCAGACCAAAGAGTGTTGCTCAGGATTCTTTGGTCAGCAGTGTCTATCCTGTCCTGGAAAAGCTGGAAATCCATGTTTTGGAAATGGAATATGCATGGATGGTGTCAATGGTACTGGAGTATGCCAGTGTGAAGGCGGATTTACTGGAACTGCATGTGAAACTTGTGGTAAAGGGAAATATGGGACACGATGTGCTCAAGGTACTTATTGCATTGTGAATATGAATATATATGGAGAAAAGTTGGAATAAAATTGTATAAAAAAATATTTTTTGTAAATGGAAAATACACATTGTTAATGTTCTTAATATTTTTTTTATAGTTTACCAATTTTCTAAGCCATATATATTTGCACTGGTCCTCGTAGTGGGATTACTGTAGGGTCAGGTTTATGGAAAGTTGGATAATGTGCTGATAATAAGGGAGATTTACAGACAAAGTGTGCTAGTGTTTTGATATACAATTGGGCAGATTTATGAAGACTGGCGTTTTTAATGCTGGTCTTCAGAGCCCCTGAGCTGCCGGAGGATGTACCAAATATATGACAAAGCTGTGCACCTCATTTACATTTCCCACGTCATTTACATCAGATTTCTGGTGTATATGGTAATAAATCTGATGGCCCCGACCCCTGCACACCCTTGCAATGCCTAGTTTTCAGTGGCGAGGATGGCACAGAAATTTTTTTTTGACTTTTTATGCCTTGTACGCCAGAAAACTGCCACACTGTGCCAATAATAAGTGGAGTACATGCTATACACTAAATTTCACAAATGTTTTAAACACTTTTTGCACCTTCCTCAATAGTTTTAAAAGATGTCTAGAAGAAGGGACCTGGCAAATGGAAATGGTGCAAATGGATATGGCAAATATTGGTGCAAAGTTCACCAGCCATGAATAAAAAGAAAACAAGGCTTTAACAGGTTTAGCAGGCTGTGTCATCTTTACCCTGTAGTACATTTGTCTCTGTTTCGACTTATCTGGTTTAGTCTGTATCTGATTTAATTCCACAATTAATAAAACTGCCTCAATAACATCCTCCAGCATTCCAAAGATACAAAGATAAGCAGAATATGGAATCTGTGCATTAAAAATAAATAAATCTGCCTGCTCTATCAAACACTTTGCAATCTTACTGACATCCCTCAGTGTGGCTTAGTAAATATTGGTTATCTAGCTCAGAAGTCGGCAAACTTTTTGAATGTGCAACTACAGTGTGCTACATATTGAATTATAGGGTGTGTGTGAGACCCATAGAGTGGATGCTTCGTGTCCTCAAAGCCATTTATAATTAGTGCAGATCCTCTATAAAGGGATTGTCCCATCTTAGTATTTCACCTTCTCTTTTGTCTCCTCTCCCCTCCACTTCCTAGTTTCAGTGATAAATTGGTAGGTGGGCTTAGCCAGTGTAATGTACACTGGCTAAGATATAACAGCTACATAGTGGTCTGAAACCTAGGCAACAAGTTGTAAACACTGAGGACAAATGGCGCAAGATAGATAACACAGTTAGCTTAAGCTACAACTTTAAATATCATGGAGATGGGAAGACCCCTTTAAGACCTCTAGCTAACAATTTAGCATTTATACCTTACATAGTTTATAACTCTGTTATACCCAAATGGCATTATCAATAATTACAGTATCTTAAAGGTATAACAGCAGTGTTTTTATGCTAACACCAGATCTGTTCTTGTGTTCAGAATGTACCTGTGTTAATGGAAAATGCAATGGAGGGATAAATGGAGATGGAACTTGTCAATGTAACGTTGGCTGGAGAGGTGTTAAGTGTGACACAGGTAAGTGCAGCATTCCCTGTTTGATGTTTTCCAGATGTGCAGACCATTCATAGAGAATGAGAGCATTTATTGATCTGGTCCTTGGTTGTAGAACATCTCTCTAATCTGAGGCTTTGGTCACACCTGTGTTGGGTGACCGTTCAGGGACTTTGTCCCACTTTCCGCTTAAAATACGCAGAGAGAGAAAAGCCCTGCAAGCAATTTCGGGCGGAAATCAGGCAGAAACCCGGCAGACCCCATTATAGTCTATGGAGTCTGCGGGTTTCTGTGGTTAACCACTATCTAAGCGGATAGGGAAACCCCACTGCTAGTGTGAACCTAGAGTAAGACTGAAACACTAAAAAGTAGATTTAACTAACCAAAGATAATCAAAGCCCTATACTATAATAGTGTGACCAATATTACTTTCAACAATGCATGCCCTCTATTTGAGTGGTGGAATATGATGAATGATGCCAGAATCTGAATGAGACGCATAGCACAATATTTCCCCTTTTGCTTCCATGAATCAGGGAACATCAAGGTAACGGAGAGTAAGTATCTTGGCGGAGTCACAAAGTTCAGGCTTTGATCAAACAGAATGAGCCTGGTAACTATCAAGCCATACCTGCATCTTTAGATAAATCCACTTAGTTTTGTTAGCTAAATAAAGGGACATTAACAATGATTTTTCCACTTCCAAGAATAGCTCAGTCTTCCATAAATTATGTTATTTACATCCCTTTCTAGAAATAATACAGCTCAGATATAGCAGTTTACACTACACAACTTTGTATTTTAGGCTCCAAACCAATAAACTTTAATAACATTGTAGTGTTCAGGTTGTAATTATAATCTCTCAATCATAACTCTCATATACTGTATACCTAAGGGTGTAGCTAGGAGGAGACAATTGGGCATTTGGCCCTGGTGCTGTGTGTGAGGGGTGGCATCAACAAAACAAGGTATGTAGATACTGGGCCATGGCAGTGAACTCAAACTTTAACCCATGTGAAGAAAAGGCTGGCTACAGCTCTGTATCTGTCTAATATTTATCATATTATGTCATATATATTATGTCTGTGTTGACTGTTTCCAATAACAACAAGCATAATTATGATCACAGCTCTGAACTATAATATAGGATGATACCCAGAATGAGTACAAGATAGGAAATGCAACACTGCTCAAGGATAAACTTACTCTTCATGTCTGAGACATGCAATGCATGTATTATATATTCTAATTATTCTTTTTTTCATTTATTTCTAGCAATTACAGACGATAAATGCAATAAAATCTGCCACACTAGTGCAAAGTACGTAATGCTTCCTATATATTGTAAAATATGTAAATTCAAAAGATTTTCCAGTCAAACTGGAAAACCCAGGGGGCTGGGGGAAAATGATAAAATATAAAAAGGGATACTCCTCTACTGTAGTCCTCTGTTGTAGTGTCGGATCCTCTGTCTCATCATGTGCTTACCCTGGTCAAGCCAGAAGTAAAGGACCTCATAAGTCACATGTTAGATACTAGTGATGTATTAGCAGTGACATCACTGGTAGCTAAGATGCTGTCACCTGGACCCCTTCACTTTCAGCCTGACCAGTACGTGATGGAACCATGGACTCGACTCCACAAGAGAGAAACAAGGGGTAGGTGAGTATTCCTTCTTTTTTTATGTTACTCCACCCCTGACCCCCTGGGTGCTCCAGTTTGACTGGAAAACCCCTTTAACATGGCAGCTTTATATGTTTGAATGGACTGTATGCACTGCAGCTTCTTCACTGTTTGCATCTGGTTGTCGATACTGCAGTGCTCAAAATGCTCTACTTACTCCAGCTTCTCCATACTGTTACTCCTCATTCAATAGACTTCTATAGGTAGGATGTAACCCTATCCCTGACTAAGTTAATAGTCTTATACCAGTCTTCTCTCTCAAAATAGGTTTTTAAAAGGGGAATGGGAGTAAATGATCATTGCAGAAGGCGGGAGAAGGAGAAAAAGAGGCTCATAAATGCAGAAAGAGCCATTTTCTATGAAATATAGTGCTAAGTTTCTTTTATTGATGTACTATTTATTGTAACCTATCGTTCATGGGTGTAGTATTTGTGACATCAATCATAGCAGTGCAGACTGAAAAAATACTTTGTGTGTGTGTGTGTATGTGAGGAGTAGCTCTGTTTTGGCCACATACATTTTCACCAATTTCCTACCTACGCAAGCTCAGTCTCTCAGTTATCCCTCAGCTACTATGTATAGATTAGCTGTAATGATGTTTCCTATTCACTGCATGTAGAGAAGAGGACATTCTATTCCTCTGTCTCTATCTCCCACATACTAAGAAGCAGCTGTAGCATGGAGAACATAATATAGCAATAATGACAGTGTAGCTGTAAATCTAATACTGGAGATAAGTGTAGCCCTATTTGGGGGGGGGGTATGAGTATTATCCCTCCCGCAACAGACTCTGGCGCTGACCTGTGTGTATAATGGAACCTGAAGCCTTCGCTGAAGGGAAGAGTGGGAACATATATGAAATATATCAGTGCCTCCACCCAGGATAGAGCCTCTGTATTACAGGGAGGATCTCTTCCTGGGACTTACCCATGAGGTACAGTTAGTAGCCTTAACAAGGATCACTGTACTAATCTCACAGTCTGAAGAATACATACATATACCACATAAGGTTATAACAGTAGCTTTATAAGAATCAACAGGGTAATAATACATACATACAATATACTCAGAACACAGCAATACTACAACAACCAGCAAGTCCTCAACCGTCTTAGGTTATATACCCGGGTATATATATAGATATATAGCAAGAGTCCGGTGCACAATACCTCCAGGCAACAGAAGAGATGCAGGGGCCCCTGTGGATGACTGTGGATCCTCGGATTCTTCCAGGAGATGACAGACAGCCGATCAGGAGATGATGATGATGATGGTGAGATTCTTCACAGGCAGCAAACAGGGCGACGGTGACGGAAGTAGATGCAGGCCTGACTACCCTAACACTGAGTCCTTAACCTGCCAGCTAAACTACTAGTGCCACCGGGCCTCTAACTAGCTAGTTGGCCTTCGGAAGCCTAACCTATCACTGCCCTGAACTGTATATATATATGGATCCCTAACTACGGTTACTAGCTAGGTCCTGTGAGTATATAGGGGGTAACACATACCTAACTATATACTGTGAAGTAAAGAGGAACAAGTGGCTCTTAGACTCCCCCAGACATAACATGTCTGTCTCAGCAGCTCTGCTCACATCTCTCCCCCCAGCAGCTCTGCCTCACATGTGTCTGACTCACTGTATTTACAAAACAAAACTTGCACTAAATGCCTGGGGTCTCTGAAGCCAAACTGCAGGGGCAAAGAAGCCAGATACATTATATACTAGTAGAAATGGCAGTTCCCTACATAAGTCATGCACATGAAGCTGCAGACATGTCTATGTGTGTCTCTTCTCTCTCTCATTCCAGCTGCTCCCTCTTTTTCTTCCCCTTTCCATAGACTTCTATGGGCAGGATGTAACCTGATCCCTGACTAAGATAATAGTCTGTGTTCTCTCACAAAACAAATGAAAGGTGATTGTGAGTGAATGATCAGTGCTGTACGTTTTATGTACTGATTTATGTTAAGTCTGTTGAAATGCCAGTGTCTGTTCAAGCACTTGTCCTCTATTAAACAGGCAACAATACATTAATGTTCTGTAGGCAACTTGCTAGGACACTTATATTGATATCTGTTTCTTCTTTAGCTGTCTTGTGAAAGCAGATGGTACTGCCTACTGTCAATGTGCTTCTGGATTTGAAGGAAATGGCACTATGTGCACAGGTAATACCCACATAAATGCTTGTCATCAATGCATTCTTCATTGTTCTTCTACATGACGTGTAACCTCATGTCTTCAGGTTTTATAACATCATTTATTGTGTAACACATTGCAGCTATCGATGCCTGTGCAGTGAGCAATGGGGGTTGTTCAGCAAATGCAGAATGTCGGAAAACTACTCCTGGAAATCGGATATGTGTTTGTAAAACGGATTACTCTGGAGATGGAATAGTTTGTCTAGGTATGTATATGTACAGCCACTCTTTTTGGAACCACATTTCAAAGCCCTAACCAGGGGCGTAACTACCGGGGTAGCAGTGGTAGCGACTGCCACAGGGCCCGGAACATTACGGGGCCCGGAGCCCTGTGGCAGTCGCTACCGCGAACCCCACAATCACTGCTATCGTTATACTCCGGGGTCTTTTGAGACCCCGGAGTATAACGATCGGGGGCCCAGGGGAGGTGAGCGAACATAAAAAACACAGTAACTCACCTCTCCGCCGCTCCACAGGCTTCGGGCCTGTTTGGTGACGTCCCAGACGTCAGCCGACGTCATTATGCGTCGCGACGCCGGCCTGGATTGCGCGAGATCCGGTCTGACTTTGAAGTTGGCCGAAGTAGCGCACGGGAGTGCACCGGAGCGAGGAAGAGGTAAGTTGCAGTGTTTTCTATGTTTCTATCCTCCCCTGGGTCTCCGATCATTATACTCTGGGGTCTGAAAAGACCCCAGAGTATAATAATCGTTCATGGGTGGTCCACTATGGGGCATAATACTGTGTGCAGGGGCTACTATGGGGCAAACTACTGTGTGCAGGGGCTACTATGGGGCAAACTACTGTGTGCAGGGGCCACTATGGGGCAAACTACTGTGTGCAGGGACCACTATGGGGCAAACTACTGTGTGCAGGGGCTACTATGGGGCAAACTACTGTGTGCAGGGGCTACTATGGGGCTAAACTACTGTGTGCAGGGGCCACTATGGGGCAAACTACTGTGTGCAGGGGCTACTATGTGGCAAACTACTGTGTGCAGGGGCTACTATGGGGCAAACTACTGTGTGCAGGGGCTACTATGGGGCAAACTACTGTGTGCAGGGGCTACTATGTGGCAAACTACTGTGTGCAGGGGCTACTATGGGGCAAACTACTGTGTGCAGTGGCTACTATGGGGCTAAACTACTGTGTGCAGGGGCTACTATGGGGCTAAACTACTGTGTGCAGGGGCCACTATGGGGCAAACTACTGCGTGCAGGCGCCACTATGGGGCAAACTACTGTGTGCAGGGGCCACTATGGGGCAAACTACTGTGTGCAGGGGCCACTATGGGGCAAACTACTGCGTGCAGGCGCCACTATGGGGCAAACTACTGTGTGCAGGGGCCACTATGGGGCAAACTACTGTGTGCAGGGGCCACTATGGGGCAAACTACTGTGTGTCGGGGCCACTATGGGGCAAACTACTGTGTGCTGGGGCCACTATGGGGCAAACTACTGTGTGCAGGAGCCACTATGGGGAATAATATTGTGTGCAAGGGCCACTATGGGGCAAACTACTTTGTGCAGGGGCCACTATGCTGCATAATACCGTGTGCAGGGGCCACTATGGGGCATAATACCGTGTGCAGGGGCCACTATGGGGCATAATAGTGTGCACAGGAATGCGGTTTGTGTGTGTGGGGGGGGTTGGGGGCGGCGGCTTGGGGGGGGCCCCATGTCAAATGTTCGCCTTGGGGCCCAGCCATTCCTAGTTACGCCACTGGCCCTAACAAAACATATACGATTTAATAATATATATATATATATATATATATATATATATATATATATATTATAAAGTACCATCTAGCATGTATATATGTTGATAGAAATATTTAGCATTATGCTGGATTCATTTCTGTGTTTTTTGTTTTTTTTACAGAGATTGATCCATGTGCTGTGAATAATGGAGGCTGTGACCAGTTTGCTGAGTGTACCAAAACTGGTCCAAACAAGGTAACGTCTAGCCAGGCATTGTTTTATCCCTTAGCGTATTATCATAGAGCACAGAGCATATACCTTCAGCACTCCAACTGTTGTGAAATCCCAACTCCCAGCATACACACCTCTTCACAAAACTCCCACAGAAGTGAATGGAGCATGCTGGGAGTTGTAGTTTTCACAACAGATGGATTGCTGAAGGTTGCTGATCTCTCCCATAGAGGCCGCAATGTTTGTTGAAGAGATAGGAAGCCCAGTTAGTGTTGGCCCCATCCACTTAAAAAGAACCTATCACACTGGTGAGTATCAAGCTATATAGCAGGAGGATCTGGGTAGATTGTATTTAAATTATTGTTCTTTCTATGCTTCGGGGGTGGAGTCACTCTATAATTTATATAGACACATTTAAAGTAATACAAGCTATACTGATTCTTTTCCCACAAATCTACTGTATATATCAATCTTGACTGCTCCGATCAGACAATGGTAGGGGATAAGTGGATAGGACATAAGTTGAATTCATGGACAAGTCCCCATCAGTGTTGGTTTGTTTGCAGATTTTATTATAGTGAAGAAAAATTAAATATAATGTGCAAATGTTTGGTTATCCATACATGTGTATAAAACATCTCAGTCTTTCTTTGTATTCTTTGTGTTGTTCTTAAGGAACTTTTCTCGTTCTTCTAGTATAGAAATATCTTTCATTTTTCTTGCACACATAGTACTTTTCGTATGGACCGTTTTGAGTATTGCAGTATTGTCCTTTTCACTTAAATGGGACAACACTGAAATACCCACAACAGCCGCTACAAAAAGAGCATTTTGAGCACTGCAGCATTGGCAACCGGATATAAGCAGCCCATTTTAACTGATCATAATGTAAAATTAAAAAAAAAAAAACAAAAAAAAAAAAACTACTCCTCTGCCCCCAGTGCTCTGTGTCCGTCTCACGCCGGGTCCTGGTTGCTGGGTGTGCTGCAGCACATGTAGCTGCTAACACCAGCCTCAGCAGTCGCTGGTAAACAAACAGTGACGTATGTCAGTGACATCATTGGTCCCTCAGTGACCAGAAAGTTACATTAAACGATGCTGCATCTGTATATCTAATATCTACAATATTGTATTCTTTGTTTATAGTCAGTCTGTAATTGCTTGGAAAGATACAGTGGAGATGGTAAAAAGTGCAGTCCTATTAACCCATGCTTAACTGTGAGTACAATACCTAATTTATCTAATAAGATTTGTATTGCATAATTAAAGCAGATATCCTCCTCCTTTTCACATACACAGTAGGCATAATACTCACAAAAAATTTGTATTTTTTATAAAACATTAAATTATTATTTTATACTGATCCTGAGTTACAGCTTGTATTATAGTTCACAGCTGCATTCACAATACTGCTGGCTACAGAGCTGCAGTCTTCCATGATTTCTTGATGGCCCAGCATGTGCCCAGAACTTGCTCTGGTAATTTACATTCTGGGAAGGGTAGTCTTTACATGAGCCCCTACATAGTAATCCGATGCAGGAATAATATAAAACTAGCCATACACATTAGATGGAGCTCAGCCAGACCCACCAATTTCAGGTACCCAAAGCAAAGTATTTGATTTCATTATTACTTTTCAGAGACCACTTGGAAAATGAAAGCCATCGCATAATTTTGTACTATGGGCTACTGCTGAACTTTTCCCTTGTACTAGTTTATATTTTTATATGACTTTATATTATTTATATGTATCCTAAAATACAGTATTTTTCACAATACAGCATGCTTATGCATGGAATTTGTGTTGTCCTTTTCTCTATTAGACCCAATAACAGTCTTCAACTTTGCATTTTATAGTATATACAGTACCAGTAAAAAGTTTGGGCACACCTTTTCATTTCATAGTTCTTCTTGTCTTGTTTTTTTTATTTATTTTTGTTTGTTTTTTACAGTGTAGATTCAAAGTGAAAACATGAAACAATGAAAGAACCCAAATGGAATCAAAAGGGGTTTTCAAAATCAAGTTATCCCCTATCCATAGGATAGAAGATAACTTGTTGATCAGTGAGGGTCCGACCTCTCAGACCCCCACTGATCAGGAGAACGGGGGACTTTTGCCTCCGTTCTGAAAGGAGTGGTGGTCAAGTAGCACTCACACCACTTCATTCATTTCAATGAGAGCACTAGAGAAAGAATTTTCTACAGAAAACATTATTTTACAGATTATTCATATATATATATATATATATATATATATATATATATATTCATTCATACTTTATTTTTCAGAAAAATGGTGGTTGTAGTGAATATGCCACATGCAATCATACTGGTCCAGCAGAAAGAACCTGTACCTGCAAATCTAGTTACATTGGAGATGGAATAATTTGTAGAGGCAACATCTATGAGGTATTATTGTACAGACAAGTATACATTTTACAGATATAGGAGGCGATTATCAACCCCTCCACACCACTTTTATGGCATAAATGGGTGATATTATGGTGCACTTCGCTCACTACTTTGCTGGAGTCCTAGGTTTGAATCTGACCAATGACAACATATGGAAGAAGTTTGTATGTTCTCCCCGTGTTTGTGTGGGTTTCCTCTGGGTACACAAGTTTCCTCCTATGCTCTAAGGACATACTGATAAGGAGATAGATTGTGAGCCCTATATGGAACAGTGTCTGACAAGATGTTGTGCTCTGTCAGACGACCAGAACAACGGACAGGCAGACGGCTAAAATAGGGGTTAAATATGGAGCCTAAAGGACTCCTTTGACTATATGGGGACCTTCAGGTGTCCGTTGTTTTTAAACTGAAAGCACCAATTTCAAGCAGATATTGCAGCAGAGTCTCCTACAGAGACTCTGACGTAAATGTGAATTCTAGTCTTACCTGTAAACTGATAACACACCCCTGAACCACCAACAACTACATAGAGAATGACAGTGCAGTGATGGGCAGAAAGAATGATACCATAAAGATGTGGTTATGTAACGCAGTCATGTAGAATGGTTTTCTGGATTTGTACTAACATATTGTATCATTCGATAAGCATTACTGTAGGTTGAATGGTGCCATATGCAGAACTTGGTGGCTAAACCGTTTATGGCTCAACATGATACACCAAGTGCAGGACTTAGGGGCCAGTGAATCCACTTTCAGTAATGACAGATGATGGATACTGTGTGACAGCACAAGACCAGTATGTCACTGGCTGTCCCTGGTATCAATTAGACATCACAACATAAATCCTATGAAATTGCTTTAACACCACAACAACTCCACATCTAATATTTTTCATCTGATATATGGCTTATAATTCTATTCCCTCTAAAAATGTAAGTCATTAATTTTCTTTCTTTTCTGAGTAGGAATTGCGGAGAAATGTGAAGACATCAAATTTATTTTATCTATTGCAGGTATGTGTATAAAATTATATAAACAGGTATAAAAAACATTTATTAATGAATGCATATAGCCTCCGTTTTATTAAAAAAAAAAAAAAAGTGTCTGGTCATTTTGAGTCTAATATTTTCCTTGGATATACATGTCTATACTGGGTGAAAACCAATGAAATATTACATATTGTGGAGAGTTTATGTATTCAGGAAGAGTTCTACGTTTTTGTATATTCTATCATAAAGCTGAATTTAGAAGGGCTATTGGAGATCAGCAAAGAGACTTAATTTTTTTTTAGACACAGTGCCAAACTTGTAAATTGGCTGTCCGGTATCATTTACGTAAAAGATGTTGAGCAGCCATCTAGACACAGCCAATGGACAAGAGTAACACTGTCTTCAGCAAACAGTTGACCTTTACCCTCAGATATCTCCTTCATTGTATATTTCAGACCTTGATATTGCAATATCTGCAATATTAGCCATTTGATGGCTAAGCATATTATACATATTGCAGACGTGAATATCTTATTATTCTGTTGATGTGTTTTTTTTAGTCAAATGTTATTGATGAGCTCTCTGGATCTGGCCCATTTACCGTTTTTGTGCCAAGCAATGATGCTCTGAAAAATGACCCTAGGGTAAGGGATGGATGAATTATGGCTTTTTAGAGTTTCTTGATTCTTACATACAGCTTACAAATATTCTCCTTTTGTGCAGACCAAAGAGTGGACAACTAAAGGTATGATGGAGCAGGTTCTCTTGTATCACATTGTAACCTGCACACAACTCACTAGAGAAGACCTTTCATCCATGACGTCAGTGACCTCACTACAGGGTGAAGCAGTGAAAATCTCATTCTCCCAGGTACTGCTATGGACGTTTCTCTGTACTAGTATAGTGTATGCTAATGATAAAGACACAGATGGCAGATTTACAGAGAAAAAACAGGATAGACAAAATAATGTAGCTTGTCAGCCAGTAAGCTCTCTCATACAAACAGCGGGCAGCCATAATTTATGATTTTTTTTTATTGGTCTAGCAATAAAATCATGAGCCTTAACTGAAAACAACCTGAACAGTTAGTAGGGTTATTGACTGCAAGTATTTGTCCTGCTCCATATTTTTTTAATACTGGTTATGTGAGAGCCATGTATTATACTTTCAAAGTAGATCTACTGTAATATTGCGGGAACCCATCTGCTATACTACATGCTACATCTATGCTTGTCCTAGGCAAATCACCTGTGGCTCCATTCTACATGTTGGCAGTTTCCATATCTCTATTATTGTGCCCTCATACCAGTTATTAAGACCAGTATGTGGTCTAAGCCTGCTTTCACAGCACACTTTTTGTTTCGGGTTAAGGCTAGGTTCACACCTATGCTGGGTCTCCGCTGGGGAATTCCATTCCCCATTCCGCCTTAAAAATGTGTAGAGAAAAGTCCTGCAAGCAGCGCTTTTCTCTCTGCATTTTTCCACCCTTTCTGGGCGGAAACCCAGTGGACCCCATTATAGTCTATGGGGTCCATGGGTTTCCGTGGATAATCACTTTTTTAAGCGGATTAGGTTTCCATTCATGGGGTCCCCGAACGCAGGTGTGAACCTAGTGTCAGCAAAAAAAAACGAATGTATTGTATCAATTTCATCACTTTGCTTGCTGAGAACAAACAACGTAGTGTGAAAGCCACCTAAAGACTCTAATAGACATCCAGATATCGAGGGCCATTATCAGTAGCTGAGCTACAATATATGCTTATCATTCAGCTTCAAGCATTACAACCACGACTACATCCACTTCCTTTTTGCTGCTTTGCATAACAAAAGGATAAGTTAAAATTAAACCTACAAATCCATATTAACCATAACCACATCAAAATGTTCAACAGGAATATCTACTGTGCTGGCAGAGCATATGCCTAATTTATGAGGCGCACCCTATGCCCTGTTTTAAGAAAGTGGCGAGGGCCGCATACAAACACCAGTTTTGACAAAATTCCATTTCATGCTGCCATGACGAAAAGGGGGCATGGTGAGGGCAGCATAAAAGCGGCACTCACCGGATCTTCTATCCAAACATCTTTATTGGCAAAACAGTTTAAAAGCAGGCAACAGGATGCCTGGCACCACAAGGCAATGGGCTGTTTCACATTACACGTGCTTTTACTCCCCCCCCCCCAGTGTCGCTCCCGTGGCAACAAACACATATCACATGAACTTAAAACATACCAATGCACAAAATGCTGCACATCAAAAGCACATTCAGGTTATTGCACATGTATTTATTATCTATCTCGCTTCCTGCTGTAATAAACGCTTACGGCGAGCCATCCTTGTGGAGCTTAAACTCCCTCTTTCAGTCCACACAAAACAGATGTCCAGATCCCTGATATGACACTCCCTGACATGCTGAATTAGGTGTGGGGAACCTTAGTTGATCTATAAGATTCTGTGAAGTGAATGTATATAAGTTGCGGATGGAAACTACCAAAATAAAGTAATGCACTGTGGCAGTAGGTTTCTTGTATCCTTGGATGACAGTTCTGTTCCCCTGTACTGATACTTCCACATTCAGGAACTAATACTAGAAATTAGCTGATGTACTTCATATACAGATTCTTTATATTAAACACATATCTACCTTCAAATACCACCAGAATAATGTTACATTTTCCCCTGGGCACTCCTTTATGATCAGGAATGCACTTCGTCATATATGAGGCGACCCCCCCCCCCCCCACCTGATCCGAGGCTATGAAGACTGGTGTGAGTAATGCCATCTTCAGAATTTTGCCCCACTATACGCAAGATTGAAGTGCACGGACTCACAAACAAAATTCACATTATCAACACTCTAAAGAACCAACCTGGTCATCTGGAATCCGGGTATAAAAATGTCAGTTGCAACAAATTTGTTACACAACTGGTGTTTAAAAAGTTGCAAGCCCGAGGTTTTCAGCTTTTTTTACGCAATTAAAGTGGTATAAGAGATTAATAAATCTTCCCCAGTGTGTAGAGTCTCCCTGGCATTTTTAGGAAAAATTTCAGAGCCTGTTTTCTACTTAAAGGATATAAAATTGTTCACCAAAGACCCCCTTACACAATAGTAAAGAAAATTAAACTATAGTTACAATTTCTTAAAGTTTTACAGAGCACAAACAAAATGATGTGTCCTATTGCTGAAGAAATTCCAGTAGCCTACTGAAACTTAGTGTGACCTTACTCAATGATCTGTCTACAATTTCTGTTTCCTTCTAGAATACTATTGTTTTAAATGAAGACACGAAAATTATGTCAGATGAAGAAATGTTATTCCTCACAAATGGAGTTGTGCACTTCATTGATAAAGTTCTTGTTCCCCAGAAAATGCAAGATAAATCTGAGAAAACAATGGTAGGTACTGTTGTTAAGAGCAACAGTATAAAATAGAGAAGTGTGGAATATGTAGCTAAACTCTTGATAACTTCACAGCAAGGGTGCTGGGGGCTGTAAAAGTTTCTGTTGTAATTGGGGCCTTAAGTTATATGTTCTAATATCCTAGATATATTATTATATATGTTGTATTTTGTTAGTGGCAAATTCTCTTCACTGAGATTTGATGGCTTTTGTTACAAAAAAAGCTGAAAAAAAACGCAAAAAGACAACGGATAAGCTGGGGCCCCACTTTGCGAAATCCCATGCACACATTGCAGAAAAATGCATGCAGTGGAAATGCTGCGATTTCCAAAACCGTTGCGTTTTTGGAAATCGCAGGATGTCAACTATACCTACGGAAACACCAGTAGTTTCCCTGTAGGTATAATTGGAGCAGATAACTCTGTGGGAAAAACCGCGATGCCTTTCCACTGCAGTTTTTCCTGCAGCACTTTTTCGCTGCAGCCTGCTACCTGGGGCCTTAGCCTCAAACAGTTATTTCGAATGTGTTATGTTGATAAGTTGGGACAGCTAGAGTTTTAAATATCATGTGGAGAAATGAAGCAACATGAAGATTCACCATAATGTCATAATTAAGCTTTATAGCGCTTGGAGCTACTGTATTGGTTTCTATTTCCATTTCACCCTTCCCTCTTATACTAGGTTCACATTGCTGTTTTTCAGTCCATTGTTCTGAACCATCATCAGATCAGAAAAGCAGACTGAAAAACTAAGAATGACAGATACAGGCGGAGCACATTCTGACTGCATCCATTATCATAAACTCCAATGTTAAAAACAAGTCGGAAACTTTCTTCCATCTTATTTGTTTACTTTTCAAACAGAAGATAAAGTCCTGCATGCAGGAGGGTGGTCCGTCTGCATCCGTCATTCTATTAATTTTTCAGTCCGTTGTTCTCCCTCTGTGACAGATCAGAACGATGGATAGAAAAACGGTAGTGTGAACTAACCTTACATTTAATGAAGAGGGAATGGAGAGGGATGTCTCACAAAGCAGGTTTAGCTTCAAAACCCCCTGACTGGACTGCTACAAATATTACATATCAAAAATGTGTCTGCCAATGTAAGAAGAAGGCTGGGTCTTCTAGAGCTAGATCTTCTCTTTGTGAACTGCTCTCCACTTTCGCTAATAGATGAGGGTACCGATAGGGAATATAGAAATAGGTTGTCTTTATGAGAAAACCCCTTTAAGGTATATGTCCTTTAAACTATACTTGTGACCTGGCATCAGGTCGCTCATGCTGGCACTGGAGGCTCAAAAGTGAAGGGACTCAGGTTATTCCTGCAGCTATCACTTGGGCCAGTGGCTATACGGGATTGAACGGGGACCCAACATTGGAACAGAGGACCAGAGGAAGAGAGTATTGCTTCTATTTTTATTTTACTTTACTACTGGCCCCCCCATTTTACATTAACTCCAATACCAACACAGCACTCAAATCTGTTGCACTATTGTTATACTTCTTACATTGTAATCAAAATTCATGTGCTAATTCAGATTTTTTTTTTCTATCAGGATAATTTAAAAAATATTGCAGACATAAATGGATATAGTGCCATGTTCAAATTACTACAGGTATGTGAGTTTCTGCTTTGTTTGCTTTTCCTTATCCTTATATGGAATGTGTCAGGTGTTTTTTCTACCATAAAATGGCACCATCATGTGCAGGATAAAGTAATTATTCCCTTTCCATTCATCGGACAGGTTCTCTTTAAGGCCGGGCCCCATGAGGCAAGAACCGCGGAATTCTAGCAAATCCCATCCACACATTGCAGAAAAATATGTGCAGTGGAAATGCAGCAATTTCCAAAACCGCAGCATGTCAATTATACCTACAGAAATGCCAGTGGTTTCCCTATAGGTATAATGGAAGCAGAAAATCCACAGAGGAAAACTCTGCAGACTTTCTGTGAAAAGCGATGCAGGAAAAACCACAATGCATTTCCGCCGCTGTTTTTTCCTACAGCGCTTTTTCGCTGCGGCCCGCTACATGGGGCCTTAGCCTAAGCCTTATTTCCATGTCAGTTTTTGGCTACTGATTTTCATGAATTCAAAATGGCTATGATTATGACTATGACTGTCTCACATTGCACTACAAAGACCAGCCCCGGCATACAGGCTGCTGCTCTAACAAGTGTAAGGCAGGCCATACACTTTTCCTTTGGCCGAACACTTGTATACCTGAAAACTATTCTTCCCAACTCACCCATATATATACACACTGGGCTTGGTTAAGTGTTCATGTGTTCTCAACAGTGAGAGGGGAGTAAGCCTCTGAGTATGACTTATCTTCATTGAGAATGAATTGAGAAATCCAACATATCCCAACTTATATTTTCCCAACAACTGCTGTTGAGGGAGTCCACCATACTGATTAGATGGTCGCCGGTCCTGCGGAAATTGGACACCTTAATAGTGAGCAGTGAAAAGGAACGGGAACATGTATAATATACGCACATTCTCATTTTAATATTTCTATACATGGTTTTATGTTCATTCAATAATAAGAAATTTATAATGGGCTTTTTATTATTTGGCAGGATGCAGATATCATGAAATTCATCGACGATCCAATACATCAACCGGTCACAGTGTTTCTGCCATCAGACCAAGCAATAAAAAACTTACCCAAGGAACAAAGTGATTTTCTGTATAATGTTCAGAACAGAGATAAACTTGCACAATACTTAAAGTATCACATTATTAGGGATGCCAAGGTAAGACCCCCAGTCACTGTGTGAGTATGGTATTGTGTCCTGCACCAGTTTTAATGTTTTAAGCTTTTTCACGCTGGAAAGTGTAAGAAACATTGGAGTTAACCATTGAGTTACATTGTCAGATAAGAGAAATTATTGTGCCTATAGAGTAAAATACAATACTTAGTATTCTCATGATAAGAATTGATATGCCATTGGTATATGTTGATAGGACATCACTTCTTATTTGGTGGGGATACAACTGGCAGGACCTCCACCAATCCTCCAAATGAAGAAACCTTCACATTTTTTTACACAGTGAGTAAATTGGAAAGTCACTGTCTAGCGAAAAAACAGAAGAGACTTCTGCCCCTTTATTTAGGTGATTGGTGGGGTCTCCAAATGTCAGACCCCAGTGATCATGAAGTGATGACATATCCTAAAGATATACCGGTACAGTCATTTGTTACTTTATTGATTGCTGAAACGGAGACACTGATAATAGTCTAATAATAAGTCCCAATCCCAAGGTTCCTTCTACGATCCCTGACACTACAAGACAAAATCAATGCTTAAACTCTGTTCTGCTTTTTCCATCAGTTGCACTTAAGATGTATTTTTTCTATCTACAGATTGACGCTTATGACCTTCTCGCTCGAGGATCAATAAAGACACTACAAGGCTCTGATCTCAGCGTGAAATGTGCTGACAAGGATTCTTCTATTGTAAGTAGATGGAATTTTATTTCCATGTACTTAGCATATATTAATGTTAATGAGCATAACATACTAAAAATCACAACAAAGATAATGAGAGGAATAAATGGTCAGATGGTTGCACATGTTTAGGTAGATATTCATTGAGAGCTGGTGAAGGGTTGGGTGGTACAAGAGCTACACTGTGACATCAAGTTTTAAGGTGTATTACAGATTATCAATCCTGTACATTAGTGTAGTAGTCTAGGTGTCTCATGACCAACCATAATTTCGCAACCAGTCACAAAAGTCCCAGTGTACTATAGTTTAATAGTTTTTAATCTACCCTTTAAATGTCACAGAATGTATTCTTTGTGAGCATTCGCATAATAACCATATTTCTGGCCCAATGGTTCTTACCAAAAAAAAAAAAAAAATGGATGGAATTCACTCTGTAGGGATATGGAACTGTAGGGCTATGGACCAAAAAATAAGTGTTCACTATCTCAAAGTTGCTTTCAGTTTTATAAGAAAAACAATTACAGTGCAGACTTTCTCTATAATTGTTTTCCTATGTGACTGTATTAAGATATGTCATAGGTAAAGCCCTGCACGGAGCGCACAAAGTTCATGTTATGGGCTGTGCTTAACTAAACAGCGTCCTGCTCTGCTGCAATAGTAAGTGTATTAAGATGGGGAGCCATGACATAGAGATGCTACAGTGCCAGCTCCTGGCCTTAGTACAGTTGCTAAGACAGCAGAAACTCCTATATTTTAATGTGGAAAATCTCCATTGCGGTGTCTGTTATTGCAGCACATTCCAATTCTACTGAATGAATTTGTTCTGCAATATCATACTGCTGCTCACACACAACAGAGGCGCTGTTTCAAAACGTTTTCTAGTCCTGCATAGGGTCTGCTGTGAACGGCAAAGCCCTATTCCAAGTCTAAAGTCTTAGCATTGTAGTACAGGGTATCCTAATATGAAGTGAATACTGCACTCACTTGGCATGTGTATTACTCACGTGATGTCATGTGATCTGCAGACTGTCCAGCCGGTCCACACACCAGTCAGAAGTCATTGAATTCTATCTAAGTCTATGAGAGTGTAAAATCCAGGCTCTCATAGATTTCCATAGAAAAAGTTACTGGTTTGTGAATTGATAGGGCAGTCTGCCGGTCACATAACCAGTTGGGTCACTGACTGGAGGCTGAATAAAGTGAACAATGCACTTGTACTTCAGGGCTAAGACATAAAACTTTTTGCCCCAGTGGGGCTTTAAAGATTATGTACACCTTTTAGGTCCATTTTTTAATTACTGCATTGCACCTATTATCACTTTAAAAAAAAAAAAACGACCTAATAGTTTCTGTTAAAATTTCTCAACCATTTTTACTTTTTTGCATGCACCGCAGAAGGATATGTCCCATTCAAAGAGAAATTCACCAGGGGAGACCTAGGCCTTATCTCTGTTTCCTAACGGATCAAAGACACTCATTGAAGCTGATTCATAAGAAATAAATGAGCCTTTATGACCCCTTAGAAAAATAAGGATAAGATCTAGAGACCCAGCCTTCAGACAGATTCTCCAACAATTATCACTGAAAAGTGGACTAAGCAGACTACACAAGCGAGAAAATGTCCAGGCTGTGTAAAATGGTTGACAAACGTTAATGAAAATCTATTAGGAAAATATTTTTAGCCACAATAAGTACAATGTAATAATGTCTGCAATCGTGTGCATAGCCTTTAATACCACTGAATATGCTACTTATTTTTTTATCAATATTTTATTAATAAACTTAAATCATATCTGTCTATTATAGT
Source organism: Leptodactylus fallax (assembly GCA_947044405.1). NCBI lineage: Eukaryota > Metazoa > Chordata > Amphibia > Anura > Leptodactylidae > Leptodactylus > Leptodactylus fallax. The sequence goes on from CAMRHE010000094.1 coordinate 6,218,466, forward strand.
AAGAATGAAAACATCACCTATAGGAAACTTACATAGTAATACACTTGATTTTTTGTCTAGGGGGACATTCTTGTAGACAACAGACAGTGCAGAATTATCCAGCGGCAGCTTGCTTTTAATGGAGGAATAGCCTATGGCATTGACTGCCTGCTTGCTCCATCTACGTTAGGAGGTCGATGTGACAGTTTGATGACTTTTGACATGACGGTAAGTTTAGTATTTTTTAGGCTGGGGCCCCACAAGGCATAAACACCATGGTTTGGCAGCAGCAATTTTACAGTCCCTGCAAAGTGGATTAGCGAATCCCATCCACACATTGCAGAAAAATACCCATATTGGAAATGCCGTGGTTTCCAAAACCGTTGCGTTTTTGGAAATCGCAGCTTGTCAATTGTACATATGAAAACTCTGGTGGAAAGTCCACATAGGAAAACTGCATACTTTCTGAATAAAGCACTCCACGAAAAATCGCAATGCATTTCCGCCGTGGTTTTTCCCGCACACTTTTTCTCTGTGGCCCACTACATGGGGCCTTAGCCTTAGGCTGTTTTATGTTTTCACTTAGAATTACAAATAATGTACAATGATGGATAATGGGATTGTATTATTGATTTTTAACAGGGAGAATGTGGTCTGTGTTTTAATGTTCCAAAGTGCCCTGCAGGAAGCAAACCCAAGGTAAAATAACATGCAATGAGGTCTGTGCATTTCATATACACTGAACCTTTAAATACTGTGCTAAATTTTATGTTTCTCTGTGTGTTTTATTAGGGTAGGGAGAGAACAGTAGATAGGCTGGAATTTTCATGGAAGTAAAATGTACAGTACTATGCAAATGTTTTAGATGAGCGTAGAAAAAAGGCTTCAAAAAATAGTTTATTCTTGCAAATAACAAAATGAAGTGAATGAACAAAAGAATAATCTAAATAACATCAATATTTGGTGTAACCACCCTCTGGAGGAGTCCTGGAAGTGAGGATATGGTGCCCACAGAGCCCTGATCTCAACATCATCTAGTCTCTCTGGGATTACAAGAAGAGACAGAAGTATTTGAGTAAGCCGACAAGATCTGTGGTTAGTTCTCCAAGATGTTTGGTACAACCTCGCTGCCAAGTTGCTTCAAAAAACTGTGTACAAGTGTGCCTAGAAGAATTGATGCTGTTTTGACAAAAAGCGGTCATACCATATATATTTAGATTTAGAATTCTCTTTTGTTGATTCATTTAATTTTTTTCAATTGACAAAAATAAGGCAATTGACACTTATTTTTTATAGCATTCTTATTATGCCAGGTCCTGCTCCTGAACAATTGCAGGTAGACTGCTGTAATCACATTTACACACGGAGCCCAGCAAACCCCATTGACTATAATGGGGTCCGTCAGGTGTCCATTGTTTTAAAACTAAAACCAACGGAGGAGAAAGTCCTCCATGTAGGACTTTTTGTTGTCCGATTTCAGGCAGACATTGCGACAAAGTCTCCTCCAATGGAGACTCTTCTGGCACAAATGTGAACTCTGCGTTACTTTGTGGCATTTTTTTCCACACCTAACTAAAACTTCTGTACAGTACCGTATACCACAATATAGGTACAGTCATATATCTAGATGTCTGCTTATGTGTTTGCACTAAGAAGGACAGATCATGATATGAACAAGTAGCAAATCAGAGGCAACTGAAGTATCAGAAGTAAGAGGCGCTAAATAACTACAAACTAAATCAAACAGAAGCAAAATTGTCCATATATACAGTGCTGGCCAAAAGTATTGGCACCCCTGCAATTCTGTCAGATAATACTCAATTTCTTCCAGAAAATGATTGCAATCACAAATGCTTTGGTAGTAATATCTTCATTTAATTTGTCGTCAATGGAAAACCACAAAAAGAATTGTCAAAAAGCCAAATTGGATATAATTCCACACCAAACATAAAAAAGGGGGTGGATAAAAGTATTGGCACCCTTTGAAAAATCATGTGATGCTTCTCTAATTTGTGTAATTAACAGCACCTGTTACTTACCTGTGGCACATAACAGGTGGTGGCAATAACTAAATCACACTTGCAGCCAGTTGAAATGGATTAAAGTTGACTCAACCTCTGTCCTGTGTCCTTGTGTGTACCACATTGAGCATAGAGAAAAGAAAGAAGACCAAAGAACTGTCTGAGGACTTGAGAAGCAAAATTGTGAGGAAGCATGAGCAATCTCAAGGCTACAAGTCCATCTCCAAAGACCTGAATGTTCCTGTGTCTACCGTGCGCAGTGTCATCAAGAAGTTTAAAGCCCATGGCACTGTGGCTAACCTCCCTAGATGTGGACGGAAAAGAAAAACTGACGAGAGATTTCAACGAAAGATTGTGCGGATGGTGGCTAAAGAACCTCGACTAACATCCAAACAAGTTCTAGCTGCCCTGCAGTCCGAGGGTACAACAGGGTCAACCTGTACTATCCGTCGGCGTCTGAATGAAAAGGGACTCTATGGTAGGATACCCAGGAAGACCCCACTTCTGACCCAGAGACATAAAAAAGCCAGGCTGGAGTTTGCCAAAACTTACCTGAGAAAGCCAAAAACTTTTTGGGAGAATGTTCTCTGGTCAGATGAGACAAAAGTAGAGCTTTTTGGGAAAAGGCATCAACATAGAGTTTACAGGAAAAAAAAGAGGACTTCAAAGAAAAGAACACGGTCCCTACAGTCAAACATGGTGGAGGTTCCCTGATGTTTTGGGGTTGCTTTGCTGCCTCTGGCACTGGACTGCTTGACCGTGTGCATGGCATTATGAAGTCTGAAGACTACCAACAAATTTTGCAGCATAATGTAGGGCCCAGTGTGAGAAAGCTGGGTCTCCCTCAGAGGTCATGGGTCTTCCAGCAGGACAATTACCCAAAACACACTTCAAAAAGCACTAGAAAATGGTTTGAGAGAAAGCACTGGAGACTTCTAAAGTGGCCAGCAATGAGTCCAGACCTGAATCCCATAGAACACCTGTGGAGAGATCTCAAAATGGCAGTTTGGAGAAGGCACCCTTCAAATCTCAGGGACCTGGAGAAATTTGCCAAAGAAGAATGGTCTAAAATTCCAGCAGAGCATTGTAAGAAACTCATTGATGGTTACCGGAAGCGGTTGTTCGCAGTTATTTTGTCTAAAGGTTGTGCTACCAAGTATTAGGCTGAGGGTGCCAATACTTTTGTCCGGCCCATTTTTGGAGTTTTGTGTAAAATGATCAATGATTTGACTTTTTTTTTCATTCTCTTTTGTGTTTTTTCATTGCAAGCAAAATAAATGAAGATATTATTACCAAAGCATTTGTGATTGCAATCATTTTCTGGAAGAAATTGAGTATTATCTGTCAGAATTGCAGGGGTGCCAATACTTTTGGCCAGCACTGTAATATCAATCTTTCACACAGGGCCAAAAGACAAAATGTCAGTATGAAGTTACCTCAAGGAGAACTATAGAGGGTTGTCGCCAGGAGTGCACCATGATCCTTTGGATGTCCCAGTGCTGCAGAGGCTACTTTGGGAAAGATTGCCAAGGTCAGTACTGTAACATTTTCTGAAATGATCACCTAGGTATAGGTGTATATAAATGCATTGTATTTATTGCTGCTACCAGCTTGAACCTATGAGTAAATATACCATAAATTAGTTATTACATGTAGAATTCTTTCCACAGTAAAGGAACACTAAACACAGAACATGCACAGAAAATTTTGTATATATTTCAGCACTTTCTACCTTAATTAACTCATTTTCCTTACTCTTATTTTAGTTCATTTTACAGGCTGTAAGATAACTGACTGCAGCAGTGCCCTGTCTGTAGTGAGACAAAAAGATTGTTAATCCCCACCCCATTGCTGAATCTGACCCCTTCAGTTGACTTCAAGTGAGGATTGAGTACTAGGGGATTAAGCACTTTGTTCTCTGCAAGAATGTTTGAATGGAGAAAACATTGCAGACCAACAGTGTGGGCAACCTTGTTTATTTTTAGCATTCATTGCCATATTTAGGGTTGTTGTTACTCCAAGCTTGCACTCATTCTGAAGTGTCCCATCTCCTTCAGGATTGCTGTTACCCAATACTCAATGCACTGGGATTAGTCCATTTCAATGCCTTGTCTGTCTGTTCACATTGAATTGTAAGGGAGAAGTAGGGGACTGCATTTCAGTGCCTCACAATGTGTTGTAGTTAATATATGAAAATAAATGAAGACATCTGTTAATGTTTAAGAATTTCTTTTGGCTAAGGCCCCACGTAGCAGGCCGCAGCGAAAAAGTGCTGTGGGAAAAAACGCGGCGGCAATGCTTCTCACAGAAAGTCCGCAGTTCTGCTTCCATTATACCTATAGGGAAACCACCGGCGTTTCCATAGGTATAATTGACAAGCTGCAATTTCCAAAACCACAACTGTTTTGGAAATCGCAGCGTGTCCACTGCTCATAATTTTCCACAATGTGTGGATGGGATTTGCTAGAGTTTGCAGGGACAGTAAAACACCGCATTTGTTTCTGCTGTGTTTACGCTTGTGGGGCCCCGGCCTAAAGGGGTTGTCACACAGGAGAAGTCATCAGTATATTATCCATGGGGGTGCAACACCTGGACCCCGCACAGATCAGCTGTTATAGCAGTGGACAGGGAGTGCGTGTAGCTGCTCCTAATAATGTAGTGCAGCCTCGTCATCTCTATAGTGGCAGTTTCACGGAACTGCAGCGATGCTCCTATTGCTTGAATAGGAGCAACTGCAAGTTCTTCTCACCCACTGCTCTAACTTCCTGTGCCTGGAGACATGTGGGGTCTAGGTGTCGGACTCCCACAGATCACATATTGATGATCTATTCTGTAGGAAAAATCCTTTACGGGCTAGGCAACCCCTTTAAAAAGCTGCAGAACTGCCCATCCTACCCTCTATATCAGGGGTAGGCAACCTTTTTTGTTCGGCGTGCCGATTTTAATTAAAAAATCGAAGCTGAGGTACTCGGAGTGCCGGTCAATAATTGTAAGTCTGACGACCCCTAAACTAAAGTCATATACCACAAACCATATCACAGAAGTGCTGCCACCAGATGCTTTAGGACGCATGCGTTTACTGCTATTTCCTGGGACGCTCCTGTACTTTCCGATTAGAAGCAATGAAAGTCCATGTGCAGCTGCCAATTAGTGGTAAATGTATGTGTCCAGGAGCACCGTTTGGCGGCATCCTTATGGTGAATACACGCTATGTATCTGGATGCAGATATAGTCTTAGGCCACTGGAACTTTTACTTCAATGTAAAACTGCATTCACATGGTGCATTTTTGCACAAAAAAAAAATGCCTGTGTTTTCTGTGCAAAAACACATCCTTAATGCATAAAACACACCATTATACAGAATAATGTCCCATAGCGGCCCCTGCACAAGGTATTATATCCCATAACAGCCACTGCACACCGTATTATGTCACATAGTGGCCCCTACACACCGTATTATGTCATATAGTGGCCCCAAGACACGATATTAGGTCCCATAGCAGCCTCTGCACACGGTATTAGGTCCCATAGCGGTCCGGTATTAGGTCCCATAGTGGTCCCTGCACACAGTATTATGCCCCATAGCGGTCCCCGCACACGGTATTAGGTCCCATAGCGGTCCACGCACACGGTATTAGGTCCCATAGCGGTCCCCGCACACGGTATTAGGTCCCATAGCGGTCCCCGCACACGGTATTAGGTCCCATAGCGGTCCCCGCACACGGTATTAGGTCCCATAGCGGTCCCCGCACACGGTATTAGGTCCCATAGCGGTCCCCGCACACGGTATTAGGTCCCATAGCGGTCCCCGCACACGGTATTAGGTCCCATAGTGGTCCCTGCACACAGTATTATGCCCCATAGCGGTCCCCGCACACGGAATTAGGTCCTATAGCGGTCCCCGAAAACGGTATCAGGTCCTATAGCGGTCCCCGCACACGGTATCAGGTCCCATAGCGGTCCCCGCACACGGTATCAGGTCCCATAGCGGTCCCTGCACATGGTATCATGTCCTATAGTGGTCCCTGCACACGGTATTAGGTCCCATAGAGGTCCCTGCACACGGTATCATGTCCTATAGCGGTCCCCGCACACGGTATTAGGTCCTATAGTGGTCCCTGCACACGGTATTAGGTCCCATAGAGGTCCCTGCACACGGTATCATGTCCTATAGCGGTCCCCGCACACGGTATTAGGTCCTCTAGTGGTCCCTGCACACGGTATTAGGTCCTATAGTGGTCCCTGCACACGGTATTAGGTCCTATAGTGGTCCCTGCATACGGTATTAGGTCCCATAGAGGTCCCTGCACACGGTATCATGTCCTATAGCGGTCCCCGCACACGGTATTATGTCCCATAGCGCTCCCCACACGGTATCATGTCCTATAGCGGTCCCTGCACACGGTATCAGGTCCCATAGCGGTCTGCACACACGGTATCATGTCCTATAGCGGCCCCTGCACACGGTATAAGTTCCCATAGCTCTCAGACTTCCGAGTACAGTAAGTGCAGGACCAAGAGAGGGGACAAACATTAAAAAACAATGAACTCACCATCCCACGCTCCGCAGCCACTCTGTTCTCTTCGGCGCTTCTGCCGCTGATTGGGTCTCTGGGGTCACGTCGCGTAATGACGCATGCGTAATGACGCCAGACATGACCCCTGTCAGCTGTCAGAAGTGCCGGCAGATCGCACAGCCGCCGCGTAGCGCAGGGAACAAGGTGAGTATCATTGTTTTTTACGTTTCTTCACCTCTCCTAAGTCTCCGCTTATTATAGTGGGGGTCTGAAGAGACCCCACAGTATAATAATAGCAGCTTCGTTTCGGCCGTGTTTGGTCCGATCAAAGCTGCTGGGTGAGGACTCGGGCTGCCGTGCCAGGGGAATAAGCCTCGCGTGCCACTCTTGGCACGCGTGCCAGGGGTTGCCGACCCCTGCTCTATATGAATGGCAATTATGGCATCAGAAAAGGGCAGTTAACTGAACTTTGCCTTTGTAACATGAGTGCTACATATGTGATGACATTACCATTATCTATGTATTGACAGCATGTCCTGGAGGTCCCGAAACACCTTGTAATAACCATGGAAAGTGCAGCGATGGCTATTCAGGCACTGGAGAGTGCGCTTGCACAGAAGGATTTAATGGAACGGCTTGTGAATCCTGTATGCCAGGGAGATATGGACCAAATTGCAAAAGTATGGAGAATGAAAAAGTTTTCTTACAAAGCGTAGTATGGTGGTTAAGTAGCATGATAGAAGGAATATCCTGTAGGACTGTCACTGAGCCCTGCTGAGGAAATCATTCTGTGGGATCACTCTCCATCTATATAGAACATTGCATGTAAACATTGCTGTTACCACTGCGCACATAAGACGTGTCATGAGTAATGTCTAATAGGTTATTTATGAATCACTTCATCAGTCTGTTGGCAAGTTAGTGTTCTTTTTTTTTCGTATATAAACTTTTACTATAGCTTTTTACTTTATGTGAGACATAAACCTGCACATCCAGAAAAAAAAGAGCTATCTGGTTGCAAAATAAAATATTTCTGTAATTCTAAGACAGTATATGTTGAAAGGTTTGACAGAAAATAGTTCAGAACTACCATCTCTTTGGCAACTACCATCATGTATGTTAGTAAATGATACAAATCCACAGAATTGAACATCCTGTTCCCTGGACAGTCAGGATTGTGTTATGTACGACATTCATGGAAGAGTTTCACTCATTTAGTTCTATATCTTTCAGCCTGTGACTGCACAGACAAGGGTCAATGCGATGAAGGCATAAGTGGAACTGGACAATGTGCCTGTGACAAAGGATGGACTGGAAAACGCTGTGAAACACAATTAGGTTTCTCTTATTTCTATCATTTTTTTGTATAAGATTTTTTATCTTTGCATACCTAAACTGAGTGCAACAAAAATAGAAGCAGGGGGTCAAAACAGGACAAGAGAAGGCCTTTAGACCAGTGGCGTAACTAGGAATGGCTGGGCCCCAAGGCGAACATTTGACATGGCCCCCCCCCGAGCCAGTTACGGGTCCCCAAACGGTAAAATATGCTCAACAGTGGCCCCAGATAGTATTATATGCTCAACAGTGGCCCCACACAGCAGTATATGCTTCACAGTGGCCCCCATACAACATTATTTGCTCTACATTGCTCCCCCCACACACAGTATAATATGCTCCCCACAGTGACCCCACACAGTATAATATGCTCCACACAGTGGCCCCCACCCTGTATTATATGCTCCACACAGTGGCCCCCATTCTGTATTATATGCTCCCCGCAGTGGTCCCCGCCCAGTATTATATGCCCCCCCACAGTGGGCCCTGCCCAGTATTATATGCTCCATACAGTGGCCCCACCCAGTATTATATGCTCCACAGTGGCCCCAACCCAGTAGTATATGCTCCACAGTGGGCCCCACCCAGTAGTATAGGCTCGATAGTGGCCCCCACTCAGTATTATATGCTCTTCAGTGGCCCCCACCCAGTAGTATATGCTCTACAGTGGCCCCCACCCAGTATTATATGCTCTACAGTGGCCCCACTCAGTATTATGTGCTCTACAGTGGCCCCCACCCAGTATTATATGCTCTACAGTGGCTCCACTCAGTATTATATGCCCCCCACAGTGGCCCTCCACCCAGTATTATATGCTCTACAGTGGCCCCACTCAGTATTATATGCTTTACAGTGGCCCCACCCAGTATTATATGCCCCCCACAGTGGCCCTCCACCCAGTATTATATGCCCCCCATAGTGGCCCTCCACCCAGTATTATATGCCCCCCACAGTGGCCCTCTACCCAGTATTATATGCTCTACAGTGGCCCCCACTCAGTATTATATGCTCCACAGTAGCCCCCACCCAGTATTATAAGCTCCCAACAGCCCCCTCCGCTTCTGTGCTATTATTATACTCTGGGGTCTCCTCAGACCCCAGAGTATAATAATTGGAGGCCCAGGGAAGGTGATTAAAAATAACAAACATTCATACTCACCTTGCCTTACCTTTCCTTGGCATACTCGCTCCATCCTGCCGTCTTCAGTATCTTCAGGCCCACTTCCGACGTCGCTGCTGAGGCCAGTGATTGGGCCTCATTGGTCACATGGGGGCGCACTGACGTCATTACGTGGCTGCGCCCCATGTGACCGCTGGGGCCTAATCGCAGGCCTCAGTCACATGACGGAGGAGTGCCGGAGAGAACGCTGTGCCCAGGAGAGGTGAGAATATCTATTGTTTTCAGTCACCTCCCCTGGGCTGCCATCTATTGGAAAGGATCCTGCAATATGCCAGGGTCCCTTTCCAATAACAGTATGTATAGCGGTCAGGGAACCAGGCTTTCCCTGTCTGCTATCATAGTGGTCTGAGGCCCGTCCATCTCCAGCTGGCCGCGAGCCCTGCACCCTGCCAGGTCCGGTCGCTGTCGCACCCCCTGCGACCATGATCGTTACGCCACTGGTTTGTGGGGTTCGCGGTAGCGGCTGCCACAGGGCTCCGGGCACCCTAATGTCCCAGGCCCTGTGGCAGCTGCTACCCCGGTATTTACGCCCCTGCTTTAGAGTAAGGCCCCATGTTGCAGAAATGCAGCATTTTTGTGGAAATGTAGCAGAAAAAAAGCTGCGTTTTACAGTTCCCACAAAGTATTATTATTATTATTATTATTAAAGTGAATTATTATTAAAGTGAATGATTTTATTAAAATAAAAAAAAAATGCTGTGGAAAATTAGTTTTTAAAAAATGCCAAAGAAACCAATGTGTTTTCCCTATAGACTTATGGGAAGGGGGGGTGGGGGGGCAAAATGAAAAACACCAGTCTTTTTGCTGCTTTTTATTCCATTGTGTTTTTTTACACAGTGTTTTTTTTAGCTTGTGTTACATGGAGCTTTAGCCTAAGATAGCCTGAAAGAGATGCAAAGATGTGGTCATGATCCAGTGGGCGCTGAGATATCATATCATATCATTTATCTTTAAACCATGTGCATGCAAAAGTTATAGTACTTTACACCTTCCCGCTCACATTAAAATATAAGTTTTACATATTGTAGGACATATTTCTCAGATTTATATAGGGTTACCTTCAACAAGCCATTTGTTTTTTACGACTATAAACTTTTCACACTGGTAAGCTTGGCACACATATGACACATATATCACTTTTATATTTTTGTTAGCATGCCACATAAGAACCTCTTCAGTTTGGCAGCCATTTCACATGTCCATATTAGGGCTGAGAATTACAATCCATATTTCCCAGCCTACGCAAGGCTCTTTTGAACTGAATTTACAGCATCATACTGACTTATGATACTGACTTATGATGCTGTATACTTCAGCATTACCCTACTGACAGCACAATAGTAGATTGGAGTGTGTCTGTAGAAGAAAAATAAATCTAGTAACTATTCATAAAAAATTAAATAGCATTTCCCTGGATATGGCTGTATTGGAGGCATAAAATCATACTTTCCAAAATTTTGGCAGAAGAGCCCAGGAAAATAGTGAGCACGTAGTGTGCTATGAACATTTTGGAGTGAGACCATGCCACCCATGGGTGTGTCCATGTCACTTCAGGATGTCGCCATGTCCTCCATTCCTGTGATGAAGGCACAAAATGTGCTGGCCATGCCCCCTTTCAGATGTGTCTGGCACATTACATGTCCAGGTCACATATAAAATGACTGTTAGCCTGGCAAATGTGGGAGCATTCCAACAGGCGGGAGATTTGTCTGCCCTTTTGGGAGTCTGGGAGGTCACCCCTTTTTTTCAGGAGCCTCCTAGTCGTTCCACGAGAGTTGCCAAGTATGCATAAACTTCTTTCCTGTATTGTCTGTATAGACAGTGCAACAGGTAGTGTATACTTTATAGCAGCTAAAATGAATGGTAGTCCCCAGAGTGACAGAGGAGATTCATAGGGCTCTATGTGTGATTAAAGAGGTTGTCCAAGCTAAAATTTTATTTTTTAATTAGGCCATGGGAGGTTAAAATTTTTTTTAAAAGTCATACTCATCTGTCCCCGGGGCTCCAGTGTCCTCCCAGCACGTTCCGGTCCTGCTGCTTGGCCGTCTACTTGCAATGGAATTCCTCACTGGCTGTGACGTCCCGGGTCCCTTCCGCTGAGGCCGCTGATTGGCCTCAATGGTCTTGTGTGGCGGGGACTTCCACTGGAAGATAACAATGGAGCTGTGGGACCGGACCACGCTGGCAGGCATCGGACTACCTGCCTTATCTAGGTGAACAGCAGAAGAATAGAGCTGCGATTCAATCCCCCTACCTATAGTGAGATGACTGATCATCCTGCCTCAGTCTATACATACCTACTAAAGATTATTGCAGGCTTGTTATGTGAATAGTCATATAACAAACCAAAATGTTTGTAATAAAAAACAAATTTTGCTATTAAATAGGTTTCTGGGCTTTATCAGTTGATGGCCTATCCTTAATATAGGTCATCAATTAAAGATCCGTTGGGATTCCACACCTGGACATTTATGAGTTACATCATGGCCTTTTGGCAGTTCGGGCCCATTCAAGTAAATGGGGCTGAGCTGCAATACCAAGCACAACTTTATACAATGTACCATGCTCTGCTTGGTTTTTTGTGAAGATCCCGGACCTCTACCAAGCTTCAATTGATGACCAATCCTAAAGATAGGTCATCAAACGATAAGCGCAGAAAATCTCTATAATGATGATACATTCCCTGTAATCTTGGCTGCCTCAATCTAGTTTGCATAATATTAAGAGGAATTACAAGAAAAATCATTCCAAAATAAGGGTTAAATTGACATTTTACAGTGAGTTGTTACTTAAATGTGTAAGCTAGTGTATATATAATATTATCTTTTATTATTACAGCGCAGCCACCTGTCTGCACTCCTCCATGTTCTAGTAATGCTGTGTGCAAGAAAGAAAATGCTTGTGAATGCAAAAAGTTTTATGAAGGCGATGGAAGGACATGTACAGGTAACAGGCAGCTCAAATGTAATGATTGGTATATGGGTAAGAGGTTACATGCCATGTGTTTTAGAACAGCATCAAACACGCCTCTGAGATATGGATGCAATGCCTCTATGTCAAGCATCTGAATAACAAAATAGTATATGATACTACCATTAGAACCTGCTTGTGATACAAGGTTCCCGTTTCCCCCATCTTAATGGAGTGTCAGGAATAACCCTTTAAGATTCAATTGACTGTTCACAATGCAGCATTATGAGTGCTATGTAATGTTCCTATTAATAAGTTTATTGCTTTTGTTCACCTCTAGTGGTCAATCTTTGTCAGCCAAATAACGGTGGATGTGACACGAATGCAAAATGTTCTCAAAGTGGTGTTAAAGTCACGTGCAGCTGCTTGAAGGGATACAGCGGAGATGGAAAAGTTTGTATTGCCATAAACCCATGTGCTGATGGACTGAATGGTGGTTGCCATGAACATGCCATCTGTACCATGACTGGACCAGTAAGTTTGATATTATGGTATAATGCAACGATGGTCAACCTTTTGAGCTCAGTGTGTCAAAATTCGCCAAAAAACTGAGCATAACTCGGGTGGTGTGTCACTTCAAGAAAAACCCATAATTTTGTGATATTTGTTGACTTTTTTGATGCTGAATTTCTTTGGCCAAATCTTCAATTGAAGGTTGGTATTTCGTACACTTCAAGCTTCAATAATGGAATTTACTAAGACAAGTACACTGTCTTCTTGCTGGCTTCACTAAGCAAGATAATATGGTGCCGTTCGCGCCGCGCTTGTCAGCATCTGGAGGCGGGGCACTATCTGAATGCTGCTCTTGTTTCACTTAGGTGAGGTAATATGGCGCCGTTCGTGCCGCGCTTGTCAGCATCTGGAGGCGGGGCACTATCTGAAAGCAGCTCTGGCTTCACTTAGGTGAGGTAATATGGCGCCATTCGTGCTGCAGTTGCCCTGCCTCTGGATGCTGACACTGTCAGATGCTGCTCTGGCTTCACTTAGGTGTGGTAATGGGTGCCGTTCGCACCGCGTTTGCCCCGCCTCTGGATGCTGACACTGTCAGATGCTGCTCTGGCTTCACTTAGGTGAGGTAATATGGCGCCGTTTGTGCCGCGCTTTTCAGCATCTGGAGGCGGGGCACTATCTGAATGCTGCTCTGGCTTCAATTAGGAGAGGTAATATAGCGCCGTTCGCGCCGCACTTGCCCTGCCTCCGGATGCTGACACTGTCTGAATGCTGCTCTGTCTTCACTTAGGTGTGGTAATATGGCACCGTTCACACCGCGCTTGCCACGCCTCTGGATGCTGACACTGTCAGATGCTGCTCTGGCTTCACGTATGTGAGGTAATATGGCGCCGTTCGCATCAGCATCTGGAGGTGGGGCAAGTGCAGCACGAACGGCGCATTAATGAAGCCAGGAAGCAGTCAGTGTCATCAGAGGCAGGGCAAGCGCGGCGCCTTAATGAAGCCCCCAAGTAGCCATTGTTATCGGCGGCGGGTGAAGCTCAGTAAGCGCTGCACGAACAGCGCCATGACACTCGTGTCAGCAAAATGCCTTGGCATGTCAATGCTGACACGCGTGCCATAGGTTTGCCATCACTGGTATGTAATAAAACAAAATGCAGTCTATATCTGCCTGACTCACGTATTCTTATATGCATAAATTCTCTGCTATTTCCTGTAATTTGCTGCTGGACTGAGAGTTGATGGCCTTTTAGATCATATTCTCATGTTTCTTTCTGTTTAGTATGAATATATTCAGCTGCCGTGTGTTATACTTTGTTTTCTAGAATAAACAGAAATGTGAATGTAAGGACCAATACATAGGTGATGGTGTGGATTGTGAATTAAAGAATCTGCCCATTGACAGATGTATGCAGAAAAATGGGCAGTGCCACTCAGACGCACTATGTGCTGACTTACACTTTCTAGGTGAGTGACAGCAGTTTGAAGTAATGAACTTTATACAGTACTATTTTGTCCACGTGTCGAAACTTTGTTTACAAAGGCAATTTTATGGTACATTTTGTGCCTCGGCACAAGTATCAAGGATATGGAATGATAAACTCATGGTTATGAGATAAGTGTTCTGAGCCAGTGAACATAAACTGTGGGCAGCTGAAAGTTGTTATCATTATGGCTTGGCCAGATAAGATTTTGCGTGCTGCTCTTAGTACTCAAAAGGCTGTGGATCTAGAGTTAGAATTTAAAGGGGTTTCCCAGAAGAACAGCCCTATCTTGGTATTGAGCTGCAACACCAGATAAACCCCATGGACATGATGGCATTTGGGGGGCACTACATTTTATTGTAATCTTAGACAAAATCTCCCAATAGTTTGTTCAACTAGTCCAGCAGATTATATGTATGTTACTACTCACATTTGCGTTATTTTTCTGCCATAGATGCAACAGTTGGAGTGTTTCACTTACGTTCTTCTAAAGGCCAATATAAGTACAATTTCAGTGAGGCCACCCAAGCATGCAAAGATCAAGATGCTGTGCTGGCTACATATAACCAACTGTCGTACGCCCAAAAGGTATACTGCTAGCTGTGAATTATTGTAATGCTGCTTATTCCAAAGTGTTTACACACAATATAATACAGTGCAATACACACTTCATATAATATTATCTTGTATAGTAGATTGAAGGTTCAGACTATACAGTATACTTTCCAAATCTGGAATACTACTGCATCAGTGTTCACATGGAGAATCCATTGCAGTCTACCAGAAAAATTTGTTTCATGTTTTGTCATGCTAATAGCACTGATACTTTTATACGTGATACAAATGTATTATGAGAAGCTTACCCTCTTCCTCCTTCACTATCTACGTGTAATACTATAAAGACTCCTTATTCAGTAAAAACATTGTTTTTCTTCTTCAGTGCTTTAAAACCAAGACTACCTCGCATTGTTCCCCCAAGCTAAACCCTTGTACTTCATTTTATTTTAGGCAAATTACCATTTATGTTCAAAGGGATGGTTGGATGGATGTAGAGTAGGCTATCCAACAGCATACTCAAGCCCTAACTGTGGATTTGGACATGTAGGGATAGTGGACTATGGGCTCAGGACCAATATGTCAGAGACCTTTGATGCTTTCTGTTATAGAATTAAAGGTAAGGTCTCTTTTCCAAAGTGCCATGTCATAGTGTCTTTAACTAAACTGTGTATTTGCTAGTCAATGACATGTAGAGTGTATCAGTCTAGGCAATCTGTATTTTATAGTATTGTGTATTACTGTATATGTCCGGGATAGCACTATCACTTGTACAGGCCTGCATTTACTATGGAGCATACAATATACTGTATATTTTGTATGAACATACAGCATGCTTGTGCTTTCTAAAGGTACTGATACACACCAGTAACGTGCTACTGCTGTAACATGGTAGAAAATGTAAGCAGCTAATACAATGATTAAAATGTTCTGGTCAGTTCTTAGTTGTGTCATCAAATGTATATATTATTGCTACTCTTTAGATGTAAAGTGCACCTGCAAGCCTGGCTATATCGGAGATGGCTACACCTGCAATGGGAACCTGTTACAAGTCCTTATGTCTATCCCTGAATTTTCAAGCTTTATATCGGTGTGTTAAGTATAGAAAAAAAATACTGTACTGTGTGACTATTTCTCTAGCCTTGTAGATTATATAGGTGTCCAGAAGAAGGGGTTCTCAGGGAAGATTCTATTGGTAAATGCAGTGATATGTACCAAATTATTCATAATGCTATATATAATGGGCTTGTTGTGTATCTATAGGTTTAGTTATCATTGGAGCTTATTTTAGAATTGTTATGAGGTTGAATACTATTTAATATCTGTGGTCTTATCCTCTTCCCACAGGAAATCTTGAAATATTCCAATACTTCAGCAAAAGGCAAAGAATTTATCAGTTATCTTTCTGACTTATCTATAAACGCTACACTATTTGCACCTAGTAATGATGGCATTAATGAGAACGTGGTAAGTGACCATTTTTATGTTGAGACCAAACAGGGGAGTTAGGGGGAGTGTTACCTTTAAGCTGGGGCCCCATGTAGTGAAAAAGGCTGCATTTTAATCCCATCCACACATTGCAGAAAAAAAAATCTGCAGCAGAAAAGCTGTGATTTCAAAAACGCTTGCATTTTTGTAAATCGCAGCATGTCAGTTATACCCATGGAAATGCTTGCATTTTCCGTATAGGTATAAATAGGGTTAGAAAATTTTCCTCTGCGGACTTTCTCTGAAAAATGCTGCGGAAAAAAACAATGCGTGTTTGTCGTGTTTTTTTTTCCACAGCGTTTTTTTTTTTTTTTTGCTGCAGCTCACAATGTGGGGCCTTAGCCTTAAGGTACAAGATTGTGCACCCTTTCATATCCCCGTGCTCCCTAAAACTGAAAGCACTATCTGAGTGTATGCATGCAGGCTTAAAGAGAAAGTATCACCAGGAAAAAAAAAAAAAAAAAAAAAGTGTTTAAATCACATTTTTAGATGAAACCTAGTTTTAAAGAATTTTTGCTGGTGTTGTTTTTAATTTTCCATGTTGTTGTTATTTAAAAATGCTTAAAATATTGCAATTCCGACACCTAAAATAGTTTGTGACTTCCTGTCTCCTGGAGATGGACCATGGGCTTTAGACATAATGTTCGGGAGCAGATCCTATTGACTTCTATGGCAGAGTTTTTTTGGCATGCTATGTGACTTCTGCAGAGGTCATTGCACAGGGGATAGATAAGCTGTGAAATCAAATATTGTGACTGATGGATTCTGTATCTTATCTACATATACTCGATAGTTGTGCTCATCAGTGTGCTGAGAAGTGAGGCAGATGCTGTTAAAAAAAAAAAAAAAAAAAAAAAAACAATTCTAAAGTCAGAACTGTAGAATTTTTGGAATTTTTTAAAAATATACCATATTTTTCGGACTATAAGACTCAAGTTTTCCCCCCAAATTTGGGAGGAAAATGGGGGTGCGTCTTCTAGTCCGAAAGTGGGGTGTTTTGACTGGGGGGGCACAGAGGAGCAGGGTCACAGCATCGCCCCACTGTTGGGACGATGTGCGGGCCCTAGGCTGCGAGGACAGGGTGTCCCAGCTAACCCATCCCGGCATCTGCCGTCCTACTACAGCGTATGCCGGGTCTGTAAAGATGATGCTGCAGAGCGGTCGCCATAGCTACCGGGTCTCCGCTGTAATGTACAGCAGAGACCTGGAGCTAATGCCTGTGATCAGAGTCCACTACTACTTCAAGGCCCCACCTAAAGTGTGAAAATAGCCCCCTGGGGTGCCCCGTACCTTTCTTGTTGTAGGACTGCTCCCGCGTGGCGCCATCACGGGAGCCGTCCTGTTCCTGTGACAGCCGGAAGCCTAATGAAGGCTCCAAGGCCTGTCATAGTAATATTACTATTATAGCTGGTCTATGACCAGCCTCAATAGTAATGTACAGAATCTCCCATAGACTGCAATACAGGTGGGGGGGGGGGGGATAATAATAGTTAAAAAAAAATTAAAAGTTCTAAAATCACTCCCCTTTCTCTAGAATACATATAAAAGTAGAATATTACTATGAAACACATACACATTAGGTATTGCAGGAAAGAAAATCAAAAGTGCCAAACCGTCGTTATTTTCACTGTTTTGCCTCTGATTTGAATAAAAAGTGATCTAAGCAATAGACATTCCCCAAAATGGTCTAACTAAAAAGTACACCTGGCCCTGCAAAAATGGTGCCCTATGTATCCCTGTACAGCTGCAGGGCCACCTTTCAATGCGGCTTTGCAGCTGTTGCAAAACTACAACTCCCATTTATTAAATATTTTACCATTTTTTGCTTTAAATTTTTTTTTTTCCCCTATTTTCCTCCTCTAAAACCTAGGTGCGTCTTATGGTCCGGTGCGTTTTATAGTCCGAAAAATATGGTAGATACGAACATGGAAATTTCTTAAACCTCGCCATAAATTCTTTAAAAATATGTTTAACATAAAATGTTATATTTAAAAAAAAAAAAATTAAAATAAAATTCTGGCGACACTTTAGGCCCGGCCTCAAAAAGCTCTGATTATATCTCCTGTTTCTGAGTAGACAATTATTGTGGCCAGTAGGTGGCAGCATCCTACAGTGATGCTGCCTCTGCTGGTTGAATCTTCCAGAGCTGGAACCCAGCAGTATGACTTAGACTGCTCTTAAAGAGGCATGGGGAGGAGAAGCAGAGCAGGCAATGGCCTTCTTCCATCCATCCTGCTACCAAAATCAGCTGTTTCTGATTGGTCAGTCAGTACTGCTGCCTCATCTCATGACGTGGTTGTTTTGTAGTTTTGGAAATCGCAGCATGTATTATAACTACAGAAATGCCGGTGGTTTCCCTATAGTTATAATTGAAGCAGAAAGTTTACAGAGGAAACCTCTGCGAACTTTCTGTGTAAAGCGCTGCTTTTTTTAAATCTGGTAATTGTTTGTTTCACTATTAGAAATTATGACAGTTTTCTTTTACTTTGCGGTGGATATTTTTTCAGAAGTGACAACTGGTTATCAAGCCAGATGAGCTGCCACCTTTGACTTAGCTTCTCAGCCACTGATGGCCAATTCAGATATACATGATAATACCCAAACTGTGGCAACTAAGTCAGTCTTCTAATTTACTGATATATGGCGTGTTGGATGTTTTGGGAGTTAATCCTTTTAAAGCTTTGTATACAGTATACTCTCTGTTCTTTTTATTTCCAAAGACTCTCTCTGGTCGTGACATTGAATATCACATTGCCAATGTCAGCACAGTATTCTCTAGTGACTTCACCAATGGAACGTTACTGCAGACGAGGACAGGCAGCAAGCTGCTTATTACTTTTGAAGAGACCTTCTCAGACACAGTAAACAAGGTGAGAGAATTAGAATAATGATAATTTTTATACAGCGCTATTACTCTGTAGCACTTTATAAATCAAGGGGTACATAGACAGACAATATTAGTAAACTAAATGGACAGACAAAATAATTAACATATAAAACAACAAGAAGGGGAACCCTGCTCACAAGAGCTTACAATCTATGACATCATCTACATAATACATCGATGATAAGAGGCAGGTTGCATTTCTTAGCTTTGAGAAACAACGTAGAACATATAGGGTGTTTGTGCATATAATTTTGAATGCTCTAAATCCTTCATGGCACCAGATGTTGCATATGCACTTGCATAGGTTTTATACATAACAGAGTCAGAGGATAAGGGAGTTATTCTATACTGTGGATTGTTTCAGCACTATATGGTTCTATTTTTTGGGCTGCATGTAGTATTTTTGGCACAATCTGAAAATATTCTGTATTAGACAAGAATAGTGTAAGGTTTGCTTATTCTTTTCTAGAATCAAATCAGATATGTTGATGGAAAACGTATAGTACAGGTGGACTACATTGCTTCAAATGGAGTCATACACATGATATCTGAACCCCTGAAAGCTCCTCCTGAGCCATTAGTAAGTATAACGCTATGTCCAACTGTACCTGTACAGGTATGAGTTTTCAATTTTGGCTACAAAACAAAAAATATATATGTATATATGTAACATTATGGTACATTGTATAACCATAAACCATGTACATTAAAGATGATACTGGCATGTTCTATTAAATTCTATGTTAGAGGATGCGGTAGGAACTCTGGTTGCCATTGGTAACAGTTCTTTTCATGCAGTTTTGCTGTGCATATAGACTGTACCTGTAGGCCTCGACACTGGGGTACAGGTCATCTTGCTTCTCTATCTTATCACTGACTCTTCTTTTCTTCTCTACTAGGTTCTACATGCTGGGCATGGAGCAGGAATATTTTTTGGCATTGTCTTGGTCATTGGATTAGTGGCACTTGCCATTTTTGCATACAAGAAGTTCAGCAGAAAAGACTTTCAGTTTCAGCAGTTTCATGAGGTAACAGTCACCTAAAATACCCAGCTGATCCTCACTACCAAGATGTCTATATTTACTAACAAGAGCAGAGCCAGTCTCTCATTCTACATACATACCTATGTGTGCTCAGGTAGACACCTCGCCAAGTGTATGACCTTTATCACTATATATTGCTACAGACTAGAAACAGTCTTTTTATATTGTATTTCTGGAAATAAAAATCAAAAAGTATAGTATTTACTGCAACACTTTGGTTGACTCTGAACATACATCTGCTGCAAGGTCCCCCTGCTGAAATTACCACTCACTAAGTATACCGATACCTCCTCCACTCATTACATTTCCCCCTTATAGAACGGAGCTATATGATTATGTACTGTTCTGGTTTATTCATTTAAAATAGAATAACCCTTCCAGAATTTATTCAGTCCATTCTGTTCACAAATGCGTCATGTACAATGCAATGAGAATATGTGAATAATATGCTGGAATGAATGTCTGACATATGAAGTCTCTTATGTTACAGTATGATGAAAAGGAAGTGGTGTCTGATTTTAACATCGCTCCATCTGCTAACATTGCAAATCCCATGTATGACAGCGTTGAAACTGCCAACCCTCCTCCTGAACCCTCAACAGAACCAACGTTTCATCCATTCTCTGTAAGTTTTTTTTTTTTTTAATTCACATTTACTACAATTGATAACAGGTTATGTTACTATGATGCTAAATATTTAGTGAACAGTTTACAAGGATTTTTTAGATTGATTGATCCACATAAACCCTGCTGCCAAATCCTGACCATGCCAACATAACAGCCCACATTAAAAGGTCTTTCAGTTAAACAGCCCTTGCTGCGCTGGTGATAACCAATTTTTATGTCCATATAAAATCAGTACACATCATTGGATTATTTTGTCTCTGTACGTTTTTAATGATTGAGACTGAACATTTATGTGCCAGAGTGCCGCCTAACTGTACTCCAGCCAAAAAGCAGTCACAGCCAGAAATCGCCCCATACACATGGCCCTCACCAGTAAATTTAATGATAATAATCCCCACACCTCTTAACTTCCTGTTATCAGTAGAGTAATGTGTGAGCAGCCAACAAGCAGCTGCTGACATACTTTCTCCCAGTAAAGATTCAGTCTGGTGGCAGAGTCAGTGACTACCTGCTTTGGCTAAGCTGACTTTATAGGACATTTGCCTAACGTTCCATAAGGTCATGGGAATCTCTCTGTTTTGCAGGTGAATAGACAAGTACAGTTGGGAAAAAAAAGTATTTAGTCATTTAGTGCAAGTTCTCCCACTTAAAGATGAGAGAGCCCTGTAATTGACATCATCGGTAGACCTCAACTATGAGACACAAAATGAGAAAACATATCTAGAAAATCACATTGTCTGATTTTTAAAGAATTTATTTGCAAATTATGGTGGAAAATAAGTATTTGGTCACCTACAAACAAGCAAGATTTCTGGTTCTCACAGACCTGTAACTTCTTCTTTAAGAGGCTCCTCTGTCCTCCACTCATTACCTGTAGTAATGGCTCCTGTTTGACATTGTTATCAGTATAAAAGACACTTGTCCACAACCTCAAACAGTCACACTCCAAACTCCACTATGGTGAAGACCAAAGAGCTGTGGAAGGACACCAGAAACAAAATTGTAGACCTGCACCAGGCTGGGAAGACTGAATCTGCAATAGGCAAGCAGCTTGGTGTGAAGAAATCAACTGTGGGAGCAATAATTAGAAAATGGAAGACATACAAGACCACTGATAATCTCCCTCGATCAGGGGCTCCACGCAAGATCTCACCCCGTGGGGTCAAAATGATCACAAGAACGGTGAGCAAAAATCCCAGAACCACACGGGGGGACCTAGTGAATGACCTTCAGAAAGCTGGGACTAACGTAACAAAGGCTACCGTCAGTAACACACTACACCGCCAGGGACTCAGATCCTGCAGTACCAGACGTGTCCCCCTGCTTAAGCCAGTACATATCTGTCAGAAATTTGCTAGAGAGGGTGGGCTGTCGGCAGCGAATAAGCTTTGCCCTACCCCATCTCTTTCAAACGAGATTAGACAATACCAATTACAATTGCAAGGTCTGATGGCTCATCAACAGGATCTTGCCTTTAAGAGATTTCAGTGCCAGGCCTATATCCATAACAACAGAGCTAGTGCTTTCCTGGCAAAGAAAATCAAACAAGCCCAACCCAGATCACGTATTGAGTATCTTTTTAATGCTCAGGGGGACAAAATTACAGATCCCCGTCTTATAGCTGATCAGTTCAGGGCCTACTATAAATCTCTATATAATTTAAAAGAGGATACCGAGGTACATCAATCCTCACTGACGGACATCGATAAATTTCTAGAATCTGTCTCTCTTCCCCGCCTCTCGGAGGAACAGCGCCAGTTACTGGCTGCTCCTATATCTCTATCGGAGATCTATAAGGCTGTTGCATCCTTGAAGCCATTAAAGTCCCCGGGTCCTGATGGTTTTTCTGGTATCTATTATAAAAAATACAGGGATATTTTGTCGCCCCATTTATTGGGAGTGTTTATGAGAGCTGCGGAGGATCAGAGATTCCCAGAGGAGATGTTAGCCGCAACTGTGGTTACCCTCCCCAAACCAGGCAAGCCCCCTACTAGTCCAGCAAATTTTAGGCCTATTTCTTTACTGAATGTGGATGTTAAGTTGTATGCGAAGGTGCTGGCGGAGCGTCTGGTACGTATCCTGCCCTGGCTAATCGGGCCAGACCAGGTGGGATTTATTATGGGTAGACAGGCCCCGGATGGCACCCGCAGGTTTATTAACTTAATTCAGAGCGCAGAACGTAATAGAGGACCATCCCTTTTATTAGCTCTCGATGCAGAAAAGGCCTTTGACAGGGTCCACTGGGGCTACCTAGATCGAATACTGGATAAGTTTGGCATGGGATCTTTCTTTAAAAAGGCCACCCTGGCTCTTTACTCCTGCCCGTCCGCTCGGATTCTATCCTCGGGGTTTTTGTCCAACCCCTTTCAGATCAGCAATGGGACCCGCCAAGGCTGCCCTCTCTCTCCTATCATATTTACATTAGTGATGGAACCGTTGGCAGAGGCCATTAGACTTAACGTTAATATCACAGGTATTTCAGTTGGGCAACATCAGCACAAAATTGGCCTATACGCTGATGATGTGATCCTCTCCTTGGCCAACCCTATGTCATCCTTGCGAGCTACTACAGATACCTTGGAGACCTTTAGTAAAGTCTCTTATTATAAGATTAACCCGGCCAAGTCCCAGTTGCTCCCAATTGGTATTTCCCCGTCTCTAAAAAGGGAGCTGAGTGCCCAATTCCCGTTCAGGTGGGGGGAAGATAGCATTACGTATCTGGGAATCTCCTTGACGACCCCAAGCTCTAATCTCTTCTCCTTAAACTATGTACCGTTGCTGTCCAAGGTGTCCTCCCTCCTGGCCGGTTACTCTAAATCCATGTTGTCCTCGGCTAGTAGGATTGCCATAGTGAAGATGATGGTGCTCCCCATCATACTTTATTTGTTCCGCACTGTGGTTATCCCCCTCCCCAACTCCTACCTGACAAAACTACAAAAGCTAATTTCGGATTTCATTTGGGAGGGGAAGAGATCAAGGATACGCATGTGGGTTATGACTAGACCCTGGGCTAAAGGGGGAGCAGGTGTCCCAGATGTTAAGAGATACTATGCTGCAACTGTTTTGGAGCAGTTGAGGGTCTGGTGGGGGGGGGGGGGGAGTCACCGGAGGTTGGAGGTTGAGGAGTCCTCTATGAGCATCCCATTGATTTCCCTCTTGCGTCCCAAATCATTCTGCCCTTCCAACACTCTAATTCCCCTACTAAGTATAAAGGCATCTGTCTGGGCATGGCGCTTTCTGACCTCATTCACCCCGGTGGCAGAATTAATTCCTTTGACGGACCTGCCATTACGTTACCTGGCCTCATTCCTGCCCAGTCTGAGCTTGAAGCGCTGGTCAGACGCTGGCCTCCAGAGAGTCGAGCAGTTATTCGGGGGGGCCCAATTGAAATCGTTCACTGCATTGATGGAGGAATTTCAAATCCCACAGCGGGAGTTCTATAAATATCTGCAGATAAGACATTTCCTTCATCCCCACAATGTCTCAGACCCCGTGTTTCCTAGACTGGCCCTCTGGATGTGGCAGACATCGGCCCCTATTAAGGGTGGTTCCTCAGCTTTCTATAAACTCCTCTCCACCCCCTCAGAGCAGGTTAAACCTCTCTGTCTGATACGCTGGGAGATTGAGCTTGCTAGAAACATCTCTCTCCAGGAGTGGTATGAAGCGTTCGGGTTTGTTAAGCGTGTATCGAGGGGCGCAGCCCACTGGGAGACGGCGTGCAAGATATCTCTTCGATGGTACAGGACCCCCACTCAGCTAGCACACATAGACCCTTTGTACTCAGATTTGTGTTGGAGAGGTTGTGGTGCAAGAGGTACACTTATACATATGTGGTGGGACTGTCCCCCTGTGCTTGCTTTCTGGAGTGCCATCTTCCAGTTGATGTCCAGTCTGGCAGGCATGAATGTCCAATTATCTCCAGGCCTGGCGCTCTGCTTCCTGGATACTGAGTCTTTTCCAGGCGATATGGCAGAGGTTCTGGGCCAGATTATATTAGCGGCCAGAGCTATGATAGCACGCCAGTGGAAGAATGCACCCTGTTTGACGCTGTCGGAACTAATACAGCACGTCAACTTGGCCTATACACTAGAGAAGATGTTGGCATGTAGAAGCCATAGGTATACTGCCTTTCGCCTGAAGTGGGCCCTTTGGTCTGATTATGTCGGCTGTGGGGAGTCCCTCTTTACAGAAGGCCGGACCCCTCTTTCCATACATGATATTCTATTGCTCCACGGCTCTAGTAGTGTGGTGATGTGCATATTATAAACCCTTTTTCTAGATAATTTACTGAGCGGTATGATGTTGATTTCTGTTTCCCTTGCTCCCTTCAAATTGTGTTACCACTACAACAATATGTATATGGATACTGTTGATGCCTTACTATCCCTATGTATTATTTCTTTCCCTGTTATGTATTACAAAAATTCTCTCAATAAAAATCTAAATTTAAAAAAAAAAAAAAAAAAAAAAAAGAAATTTGGTAGAGAGCATTTGGATGTTCCAGAAGAGTATTGGGAGAATGTCATATGGTCAGATGAAACCAAAGTAGAACTGTTTGGTAGAAGCACAACTCGTCGTGTTTGGAGGAGAGTGAATGCTGAGTTGCATCCAAAGAACACCATACCTACTGTGAAGCATGGGGGTGGCAACATCATGCTTTGGAGCTGTTTCTCTGCAAAGGGACCAGGACGACTGATCCGTGTACGTGAAAGAATGAATGGGGCCATGTATCGTGAGATTTTGAGTGCAAACCTCCTTCCATCAGCAAGGGCATTGAAGATGAGACGTGGCTGGGTCTTTCAGCATGACAATGAGCCCAAGCACACCGCCAGGGCAACGAAGGAGTGGCTTCGTAAGAAGCATTTCAAGGTCTTGGAGTGGCCTAGCCAGTCTCCAGATCTCAACCCCATAGAAAACCTTTGGAGGGAGTTGAAAGTCCGTGTTGCCCCGCGACAGCCCCAAAACATCACTGGTCTAGAGGAGATCTGCATGGAGGAATGGGCCAACATACCAGCAACAGTGTGTGCCAACCTTGTGAAGACTTACGGAAAACGTTTGACCTCTGTCATTGCCAAGAAAGGATATATAACAAAGTATTGAGATGAACGTTTGTTATTGACCAAATACTTATTTCTCGTCTACTTCACTGGGGGACACAGCACCATGGGTATAGACCTGGTCACTAGGAGACAAGACACTAGGAAAAAGCAAAAGCTGTTGGCTCCGCCTCCAGGCTATACCCTGCCACAGCCACTGTGCATGAATCAGTTTGAAACCTAGTGTCATAGGAGACAGACACGACCTGACTCAGGTCTTCTGTCTTGCATCGTTTTTATTTTTACCTTTCTTTCAGGTGCAGGGGGTCGTCAGCGTGTACGCCACACTAGTCATACCCTCCTGCGGGCGCAGCGCTCTGCAAAAGAGCAGCCTCGCCGGTCACCCAGTCCCCACTCACCGCACCCCGAAAGCGGCCGGAGTAGCGGTGACCCCACTCCCACGTGCGAGGTCCTACCGAGGGGGTGACCCTGCGGCGCCTGAAGTCGCCAGACTGGTGAGTATGAGAAGAATAGAAGGCTGGTGAGTATGAAAGTTACCTCAGCCCCTCTCCACCTCCCCTTCAGGCCCTCTCAGCCCCTTAGTGCCATTTCCCAGGAGGACAATAGTATGGGTCCTGTTTAGGGGGGGCATCACAGGGTTCCCCTGAACTGGGCCTTAAATCTTAGTAAATAAGCCCCTTTTTTCTGGGGCGTTTTTGGGCTTTCCGGTCGCTCCTACCGAGCGGCCCCCGTCGGGGGGGGGGCACTCGGTTCCCCCCCCCCGCTCGTGTGGGGACCCCCTTTCCTGGCCCCCCCGGTACCTTTTCCCAGGCCTCCGCAGAACCTCCGGAGTTCGCGGTCGCGCCGCGCCGCCGACGGTGCCTCGCGGTCGGCCGCGTTGTAAGCGAGTCCGAGGCCTGGCCGGGAACTAGGCCGCAACGGGTCCGTCCCTTTCCCGGGCTTTTCTGGTACCCAGACTCCGCCTAGGGCCTTCCAATGGCCAGGGGGCTGTCCTGGCAAGCCATCCAGCCTGCCCAGTAGCTACTGAGCCTGTTTTTACCAGGGGAAGAGCTTTACTCTCCTCATATTCTCAATTTATTTATTTATTGGCTTATTTATTTATTTTTTGGCTTGCTGGGACAGCAGGGATTCTTCCCAGTTCCCTGGGAGACATTGCACCTGTGGAACCCTTGCTGCAGCAGTTTGTGAGCGGCCATCTTTTGCAGTTTGGTAGGCTAACCCCCTGGGTTACCCTAATTTTCTTGGGCTCCCCCTCCAGCCCCTCTGGTTGCGTCACGTTTTTATACGTGCACCCGCTGTATCAAAAACAGTTGCCATGCGGACAGCCCGAGCCCATGTGCTCTCTCTGCCTTCCGCCTCAGCCAGTCAGTAACCTCCTGGCCCCTCTCCGGTTTTTCCATCCCCCGGATTGGGCGGCCTCCCTAACCTTGGCCATGGTGTCCTTACCAGACTTAACTAGTCAGTGCTGGAAACTTGGAAGGGCTGCTTTCCCAGATCTGTTGTATTGTTTGCAATGCAGAACTGATACATTGCATTGCCCTAAATGCTGGCTATTGCATTGCTGCAAGAAGGTGGCTTCCCTCACCAGGGTGGCCTTCGTAGTGGCTGGTTTCTCCCTGCGGCTCTCCTTCGCTGCCTCTTGGGTCATCAAGGCCTTCTTTTCCTGGGCCAAACAGCTTCAGTCAAACCTCCCTGATGCAGTTTCCCTCCAGCCGCTCGTCTCTGAGATCCTGAACGCTTCCCAATAACTGGAGATGCCTCCCAAATCTGCTAAGGCGGCCGCCAATGCAGTGATTATCTGCCATACCGTTGGGATCCGTTGTGGAATACTGGGTCCGCCTCCAAGAAGGGGAACGCAGCCCTTCTCCCTTTCCAGGTCGTCCTGGGCGAAATTTTTTGTTAAGGGCGTCGAGAAGCTTATCCCTGAGGCCACGGGGGAATAGATTCTTCCTCCCTCAGAGGCGTCCTATGTGTCAGCCGTTCTCCTGCTCCAGAAAGCTTCTTTCAAGTCCAGGCCTCCCTGGCGGTTCTGCACTAGGTCGTCCAGGTCTTCCTCTTCCTAGCCTCCTCGGCATGAAGTTTTTTCCCCTCTCTGGGCATCTCAAATGGCGGGACGTCTGGAGCCTGGGCCTGAGAGGCGGTGTCGTCCGGCTACTCCAGTTTTCGCTGGAGTCTCTTTGCCTTCGCTATGTCGGACAATCCAGGCTGTCTCCAATCTCCAGCGGCAGGGAGTCAGCGTCCCTGTTCCCGTTGCAGAGTGTATCTAGGGTTACTATTCTTACCTGTTCTCCATTCGCCTAGAAGGACGGCTTCCTCTGTCCCATCATGGACCTGAAAGGGCTCCACAGGTTCTTCCATGCCTGCAGGCTCCGTTGTAGTCTATGCAGTCTGTGGTGGCATCCCTGGAGATGGGCGAATTCTTCGTCCATCTACATCATCTCGCTGTGCCGTCAGCGGTTTCTTCGTTTTTGCTGTGGATCCTTGACCTTTCCAGTTGTCTCTCTCCCCTTCAGGCTGGCCTCTGCCACCGGGGGTTTTTTCCCTCAGTGATGGCGTCTCTCATGGCCATCCTCTGCGCCAGAGGTGCTGCCGTGTTTTCAGACTTTGACGACCTCCTGGTGAAGCCCCTCCAGGTCAGACAATCTGACCAGCTTGTGGTTCACCTTGGATGTTCTTCGCCGGTTCTGCTGGCTCATCTATGAGGATGTATCGTGTCCTCTAGGCACATGGAATCCGGGACATGATCCTCTGCTCGCTCCAGGGTGTGATTCTCCCTCCGGAGGCCAAGATCCTGAGTGTCCCACCTTTGGAGGTACTCTCCTTGCTGTCTTTGAATCGGCATGTGGGTCCTGCGCACGATCGCCTCAACCATCTAGGCTGTACCTTTCATTCACTCTGTCGTTCTCTCCTCTTGAAGATTACGGCCTGCTGGGACAAATCTCCGGACAGCCTCATCTGCTTGGTTCTCTTTCCACCTTGGTTCACTGAGAGATTCTTTATTGTATATTCCTCCCCAGGAATTTCTCAAGGGAAGTCCTTCTTCCCCTCTGTTGGTAAGTGATTCCCACTGCCGCCAATTTCCCCAGCTGGGGAGTGGTCCTCGATGCTTTGATTGTTCAGGGCCTGTGGTCCAGGGCCGATTCCTCCCTCTGGTTCAACCTGCTGGATCCCAGGGCTATCTTATTTGCCCTTACTCCTTGGACCTCTCTTCTCCAAGGACATCTGTCACAGTCCAGACTGACCTCTCCTCCATGGTCGCCTACTTGAACCCTCAGCGTGGCACCAGGAGCCGTGCGGCCTTACTAGAAGCCTCACAATTTCTTACTTGGGTGGAGCGCCTTGTTCCAGCTCTTTCGGTGGTCAACCTTTTTCTGGGTGGCAGACTACTTGAGTCGAGAAAATATTGCTCCGGGCGAGGGTCGCTTTATCTGCAGATCTTCCATCCACTGTGCTCCCGCTGTGGTGTGACAAACGACGACATTTTTAGCCTCCGCCGGAACCACAAGGTCCCCGGCTAAATTGCCAGGTCTCTGGATCCTCGAACCATCACCGCTGGCGCTCTTGTAAGTTCGGTTTTTCACTTCCTCTTCTCCCTTGGGTCCTCCAGAATCTCAAGACCAAGGGGTTTCAAGCTATCCTGGTGGCACCAGATTGGCCCTGCCGGGTCTGGTATGTGGATCTCATTTTCCTGTTGGCGGATGCTCCTGGCCTCTTCCTCTGCTGGTCGACCTTCTGTCTCAAGGACTGCTGTTCCTCCCCACCTTGACTCAGCTGCGTTCACGGCGTGGCTGTTCAATCCGAGGTTTGAGGCATTGTGGTTTTTTCGGAGTTTGTTATTCTAACATACTCAAGGCCCGGAAATTCCAGATAGCTTAGATCTGCCATCAAACGTGGAAGGCTTACGTCCACCGTTGGAAGAGTAACGATTCTCATCGGATCTTCTCCAGTCTGGTCTGGATCAAGGTCTTAGTCTTCTTTCTTTTTAAAAGACTTTCCTACAGGAGTGCCACTCTGTGCTCCTTTGAAACCCTTGGATCAGTGGGATCTTAACCTCATCTTTCTGGTGGCCATTACCTCCATCCGCAGGGGTCCCTAATTGGCTGCCCCTTTTTTTCGGCAGCCTCCCTTTCTGGTCCTCCACAAGGATAAGGTTTTCCTCTGTCTGCCACAGTCTTTTTTTCTTAGGGTGTTTTTCCTGCTTCCACTTCGAGGACTTGGTCTTGCCCTCTTTCTGCTCGGTCCCCAGGCGTCCGTGTGAGTGCTTGCTCTTCCCTGCCCGGTTGTTGCCCGGGCAATTAGCGTGTATACTGTTCCTCACGGATCCTTTCTCTTGTTCGGACGCTTTGCTCATTCTCCCTGAGTGCCCTTGCCAGGGCCTGCCTGCTTCCAGAGCGCTCATCTTCCGATGGCTTTGGTCTGAGATTAGGGAGACCTATCGATTTAAGAGTACGGCTCTGCCTCCCGTGTGACGGCTCTCTCCTCTAGAGCTGTTGGAGTTCCCGGGGCCTCCGGCATCAGGCTTATGCTTCCCAGGTCTGTAAGTATCCCACTGGGCCTCCATCCTTTTTCTTTAAGTTTCTCCAGATTCATTCTGTGGCCTCTGCTGATGCCAATTTGGGTTGTAAGTTTCTGGAAGCGGTTGAGTATTACAGGTTTGCATGGCCGTGTTATTCCCACCCTCTGGGACTGCTTTAGGACATCCCATGGTGCTGTGTCCCCCAGTGAAGTAGACGAGAAAGTGGGATTTTTGTGTACTCACCGTAAAATCCTTTTCTCGTTGTATTCACTGGGGGACACAGATCCCTCCCTTGTTTTTTTCAGTGTTCCTGCCCGAACTGTGTTGGTTCCTTTTTGGGTTCAGGCATTGTTGGTGGTTGTTGGTTCCATGTTCCTTTGTGTCTCTCTCTCCTACTGCTACGGTACAAACTGATTCATGCACAGTGGCTGTGGCAGGGTATAGCCTGGAGGCGGAGCCAACAGCTTTTGCTTTTTCCTAGTGTCTTGTCTCCTAGTGACCAGGTCTATACCCATGGTGCTGTGTCCCCCAGTGAATACAACGAGAAAAGGATTTTACGGTGAGTACACAAAAATCCCACTTTTCCACCATAAATTGCAAATAAATTCTTTAAAAATCAGACAATGTGATTTTCTGGATTTGTTTTCTCATTTTGTCTCTCATAGTTGAGGTCTACCTATGATGACAATTACAGGCCTCGCTCATCTTTTTAAGTGGGAGAACTTGCACAATTGGTGGCTGACTAAATACTTTTTTTTCCCCACTGTATACTTATAATTATATGTCCCACAGAAATCTATATATTAGTATATTGCACAGTTTTGTTACATTCTGGTTATAATGTGAAAGACTAGGGCTACATACCAATCTTGTCAACAAAGCCCATATAAAAATAAATAATTCACTTTCACTATGCTACAGGGCTTCTTAATAAAAGTTATGGGATTGGGTTGCAACTCACCAGTTACTGCGACCTTGCTGGCATTTTGCAGTTACAGCAACACACATATCACATTGTGACCTCAATCATTATGCTCTAATGTAGCATCGGGAACGTGTGATGTTTGTTCATGTAACAAGGGGCCAAGATCGCAGTTTAGCCCTAGCCTCATAGACCTTTAACAAAAGTGAACAGGAAAAGTAGTAGTTGTCATCTTTGAAATAAAATAAAGTACATATGGAAGTCATGAAGCCTAATCCAATTTTATATGGCCACAGTTATGCCCGGAGTAAAACATGGCATGGCAGCAGGGAGATTATCAATGTCAGGTGGAGTTATTGCTAAATTTTTCTTAGAAGGTAACTTTACCAGAAAATACGCCATTAATGTAACAATGTTATTACTACCACATAGAGCTTGAGTTCAGGCTGAATGAAAAAGCAGGAGTAAAATGTTTGCTCTTGGCCCACAGTCATGAATGCAGAGCTTATAAGTCAATGTCGGCATTGATGGCGAGAGAACAAGTTTCTATTTAAAGTGCACCCTATTAAATTACTGAATGCCCACAGTGCCCTGTACAAACAGAGCTCTTGCCAGTTAGACACAATGTTCCTTCCTGTGCACACTGTAAAAAGGACACACCATAGTATCTGTATACTATTTTATGCTGTTGGCAGGATTACTTACATAAACAGTTTATTTCACTCAGGCATCATTGAGTGGATTTCCAGAATATATAGTATGCTATATATTCTACAACTGACCTATGGATTCTGTTAGTAGTTTTCACCTCTCAAAACTGCGCTATAAAGAGGATAGGAAAGCAGACCTTAGGCAATATAGCATGCAGGCTGCATGACCAAGAAATCCATTTTGATGTGCCCATTGCCATAATGCCAAGTGCACTTGCTAGCTCCCTTCACTAAATGCTCCCCAGCCCTGATTTGATGCTAGAGGTGTCACTCAGAGAGGGGACAGCCAGCCAGATATGGTGGGTGCTCGGAAACCTAGGCACTGCATATGAAGGGGCAGTGCTCTTGGCACCGGTGTCCTCTATATAGCGCTGTCAGCAGTTATGAGTGGTCTAACTGCTGACAGACTCCTTTTAATATGATTGCACAGCTAAGCCAAGTAGTAATAATATCCATATAATGTCCATATCACTACATTTTCTATCTGGTGGATTTCAGCTGAAAACTAAACCTGTACTGACCTGTAATAAATGATAACTGTACATTGTTACATTTGCCTCTACAGTCTTAGAAATAAGTTTTAAATAAAGTTTTCCCTTTTGTTTTTTCAGGACTCAGACGATCAGCAGCTGGTGAGCTTTGGTGGCCGAAACAAATGATAGTACATAGGTTAGGTGGCATCTAACTGACTGGATATAACACTAGTCATCTGCTTGAGATGGACCAGACACTTCCAGTCTCCAGCTGTTTTAGCCTGGTCTGAGGCTATCCCCTTGTATAAATTAGAAGGTGTCTGACATACAGCTATCGTTCTATGAAGTGTACAGTTTTCCTGCCTGCAGAGATAATGGGCCTAGCTTTGGGGCAGTTCCACATTTTATTTGGCTCTTTTACTGTGAACCTGTAAATAAAAACTTTAATTCAGTACTGACCCATCCACTCATGTTCTAAGATTTGGAGTCACCTGCAAGACTTGTATGGGAAAAGCACTGAAGGTGTGTGTTACATATGTCACACAAGACAAGTCAGGCTCTTTCTGCATTTCTGCTTGCCTACTTAATTTTCCTATTCACTATCATCCACTCCAGAATGGTATTACTTCTTCATGTCACAAACATGCAGCACGTAACTTGTTCTCACTTCAGGCTGGTATGTGTGTGTATATTATATATAGATATATGTTTGTCAGGGAAAACTGACCATTAGAAATGGTCAGAAGACATACTGTTGGTTCTCATGCATATACATACATACGTACATACATACAGTACAGACCAAAAGTTTGGACACACCTTCTCATTCCAAGAGTTTTCTGTATTTTCATGACTATAAAAATTGTAGATTCACACTGAAGGCATCAAAACTATGAATTAACACATGTGGAATTATATACTTAACAAAAAAGTGTGAAACAACTGAAAATAAGTCTTATATTCTAGGTTCTTCAAAGTAGCCACCTTTTGCTTTGATTACTGCTTTGCACACTCTTGGCATTCTCTTGATGAGCTTCAATAGGTAGTCACCTGAAATGGTCTTCCAACAGTCTTGAAGGAGTTCCCAGAGATGCTTAGCACTTGTTGTCCCTTTTGCCTTCACTCTGCGGTCCAGCTCACCCCAAACCATCTCGATTGGGTTCAGGTCTGGTGACTGTGGAGGCCAGGTCATCTGGCGTAGCACCCCATCACTCTCCTTCTTGGTCAAATAGCCCTTACACAGTCTGGAGGTGTGTTTGGGGGTCATTGTCCTGTTGAAAAATAAATGATGGTCCAACTAAACACAAACCGGATGGAATAGCATGCCGCTGCAAGATGCTGTGGTAACCATGCTGGTTCAGTATTCCTTCAATTTTGAATAAATCCCCAACAGTGTCACCAGCAAAGCACCCCCACACCATCACACCTCCTCCTCCATGCTTCACGGTGGGAACCAGGCATGTAGAGTCCATTCGTTCACCTTTTCTGCGTCTCACAAAGACACGGTGGTTGGAACCAAAGATCTCAAATTTGGACTCATCAGACCAAAGCACAGATTTCCACAGGTCTAATGTCCATTCCTTGTGTTCTTTAGCCCAAACAAGTCTCTTCTGCTTGTTGCCTGTCCTTAGCAGTGGTTTCCTAGCAGCTATTTTACCATGAAGGCCTGCTGCACACAGTCTCCTCTTAACAGTTGTTGTAGAGATGTGTCTGCTGCTAGAACTCTGTGTGGCATTGACCTGGTCTCTAATCTGAGCTGCTGTTAACCTGTGATTTCTGAGGCTGGTGACTCGGATGAACTTATCCTCCGCAGCAGAGGTGACTCTTGGGTCTTCCTTTCCTGGGGCGGTCCTCATGTGAGCCAGTTTCTTTGTAGCGTTTGATGGTTTTGGCCACTGCACTTGGGGACACTTTCAAAGTTTTCCCAATTTTTCGGACTGACTGACCTTCATTTCTTAAAGTAATGGTGGCCACTTGTTTTTCTTTACTTAGCTGCTTTTTTCTTGCCATAATACAAATTCTAACACTCCATTCAGTAGGACTATCAGCTTTGTATCCACCTGACTTCTGAACACCACAACTGATGGTCTCAACCCCATTTATAAGGCAAGAAATCCCACTTATTAAACCTGACAGGGCACACCTGTCAAGTGAAAACCATTTCAGGTGACCACCTCTTGAAGCTCATCAAGAGAATGCCAAGAGTGTGCAAAGCAGTAATCCAAGCAAAAGGTTGCTACTTTGAAGAACCTAGAATATAAGACATATTTTCAGTTGTTTCACACTTTTTTGTTAAGTATATAATTCCACATGTGTTAATTCATAGTTTTGATGCCTTCAGTGTGAATCTACAATTTTTATAGTCATGAAAATACAGAAAACTCTTGGAATGAGAAGGTGTGTCCAAACTTTTGGTCTGTACTGTACATACACACACCTTGTTCTGAAAAGTCACCTGAAATGTCAGGAATGTTTTAAGTGCATGAGAAGCATTTACTGAATCACTTTATACATGACACCCATCACAACGATCATTAATGACTTTTGGTATCCCCATAAAACTTCAAATTTTTTTTTTTTTGTTTATTAGCAATAGTCAAAATAAAACAATATCTGTTGCAGGCAGTAGTACTCACCTTTATAGCCAATGCCTTTCTTATGTCCTCCTCTGAAGAATTCATATTATTGCAGCACTGCCCACATCCTACAGGAAAATATTCCATCTGGAAAAAAAAAAATTATTTCCTGGAAACCCCTTAAATTAATATACCAAAGTGCAGTCATTTTTACCAAGAACCCTTCTTTGCATAACACAATGTGAAAGTGGTAGAAGCTATATTATCTATAAAACTTGAATTTATTGTAGGGGCCATCATGGCCCTTATCTTTCTGCTCAATTGCCGAGGGCTTTGAAGCCCATACACATGCACTCAGGCCACGGAGGTCCTTCACATACCTGTTCTTTAGTAGACACAAACAAGTGACAGCTGGAACTAAACATTCTATACTGTACTATGTGAACAACCTTAGGACCTCACATGACCATTGGTGGCAGAAATTTTCTGCAAAAGGCTAGACTTACCATTTGCCTGACACTACACATTGTTCTTTTCAAAGTAGATGTAATACATCAATATACCCATTAAGTCACTGGACCCTAAATCAAATAAATAAAATAACAAAAATGTACACACAAATTTGTTATTCTACTAAAATCACTGTTTTAATAAAAGAGAAAAATGAATTTCTACATAAATGTACAACACTAAGTAATACACAGTTTATTCATTTCACCTGTCATAAATAATAACATTCCACAGGATCATACTGAAGTACAATGTGGAGATCAGCCGCTGCCATTTATAAATACTATAAAGCTGCATTTACTACTTAATATAAAATGTGCAATAAGGCAACATAATGTACTTACAGTACAATCCTACGGTAGTGGCTGCACTGGTATAGATGAATATATAGTGCACAAGCTGCAAATATACAATATCATTAGTTTAACATCTGCAGTGTAAACATATTTCACAGTCACAGTCTATGGCCACACAAGAAATATACAATTGCTTACACAGAGTACAGTATTAGAATAAGATTAAAGAATCAACTAAAAGGAAATTAAACAATCATCCCTCAGGCAAAGACTCCCAACTGGAAACATACTTCTGCAGCATTAGGCTGGGTTCACTCTCTTTTTTAATTAAAGGAGTTGTCCGCTCAAAAATTTTATATTTTAAATAGGCTGGGGGAGGGGTAAAAAAAAAAAAAATAAATAAAAAAAAAAAATCACTCACCTTTCCCTGGTGCTCCGGTACCTCCCAGCGTGGTCCGGTCCTGCCTGTCCATTGTTGTCTTCCAGTGGAGGTCCCTACCGTACGTGACCGCTGAGGCCAATCAACGGCTTCAGTGGAAGGGATCCACAGCCGGCGAGGAGTTTCACTTTTTGTAGACACCGGAGCAGCAGGACCAGACCTCGCTGGGAGGACACTGGAGCATCAGGGACAGGAGAGTAGGATTTTTTTTTTTTTTTTTCCCACCACCCCCGGCCTAATTTTAAAATTATTTTTGCCCGGACAATCTCTTTAAGAGCCGCAGTTATGAGTAACACATTCCTACTAT
Organism: Leptodactylus fallax; assembly: GCA_947044405.1. NCBI lineage: Eukaryota > Metazoa > Chordata > Amphibia > Anura > Leptodactylidae > Leptodactylus > Leptodactylus fallax. The sequence continues at coordinate 6,254,809 of CAMRHE010000094.1, forward strand.
GCCAGTAAAGCACAGGTTTCAGTGTAATAGTCGTCATATGGATGAAATGCATAGTAACGTGCTAGGCATTACTGCAATTAAAAACTGCATGCGGTTCTTCAGCAAAAAGCGCCATGTAAATTCAGCCTCATCTGAATGTGCTAATATCTAAAAGAACCAGTAGCTTCAATGCTATAAACTATGATAAGAAATAGATAAAGGGAGGGCTCCTATCACATTTCTGGATTTCCTATTGGACTGACATACAAGCAACATCCATTTTTCTTATGGTGTTAGTTACAGTTCATGACCCCCCTCCATATTCCCAATTCTTTAAAAAAATATATTAATTAATTTTTTTTTTTTTTTTTTTTAGTTGTGCCAGGAACATAGAACTAGTCTAGAGCTAAAAAGCAGAAAGCAATATATTCACACTAGCCAAGATAATCACAAGCTAGTCTGTTGCACTCCTGGTGTGACCATTCAGGAAGGAGTCAGTTTGCTATCAAAATTCAGCTATAGTTTATCTTCCACTTTGTTCTGTAAAGACATAGCGTAACAGTAGGGAACTCACAAAATAACCCAGACATAACCACAACGAACAATCATGTCTCCATGTAATAAATCATGGATTACGTGCAATGCATTTTAACTTCTGTTCCACACATTCACCATGGCATATACGTAGCTCACACATCCATTTCTGCCTTATTTACTGGGGCATCATGCAGGAAGTCTGGTCATCTCTTTATACAAAGCAAAGTACAAAAAGGGCGAGTAACCCTCTGGATACCATGTATACAATATTAACCTTTCTGCCCTGGGCCAGAAGGGATACAGATATCAGTCTTTTCACTGTCCTAGACTGATGGGGATGCAGACATGAACCTCTTCTCTGCCCCGGACCGCAGGGATGTTACCATAAACTTACCGACTACCATAGCTTATTATGGTAAATAACTTGGTGGGCTACAGGAACATTTACTTGCTGCTATTTTAGATCCCTGCTAAATTCCCTGCCCACTAACTACAAAGGCTTAAGGGGAACATTGGATATAGACAGAGCTAAAATGAAAACTTTAATTTGTTACATAGTCAGATAAACATGGCCTATACAAAATCTAATATCGGTCACATTATTACATTACCAGTCAGGTAAGTTCTCTGCATTGCAGCACATCTGCACTACAAAATTCATCTACAGCACTGTCTGTAATAATCATCTTTCTATTACATGATATTGACATGTCCATTATGCTGGTTCAATAAACCAATTATTTCTCACATATACATTTGTTCTGAGGCAAGTACACACTAGCACAGCAAAAATAAAATATTCTATATTTTACAAGGCAGCACATCATAGTAGTGTGTAAACAGAACACAGTCCTTGTAGTTACAAACTTCTACTCTAGCAGCAAAGTAAGTAACCGTGCAGAGTACCAGCGGACTGCAGAGGACTAGGTGAAGGATGCAGACAATGGGCTGGATCTGTGGGAACAATGATATCGGATGGGGGAAGGGCCATTCAGACCAGATTAGTATTACAGATTCACTTGGTCACAGCTGACAGCTCATTTAGATTGCAGTTACATAAAGCAAGCCCCCTTGGGCTTCATTGGGTATGGGTTTTTACGACTGTGGCCGATACTGCAGGTTTTACTTAGTGGCAACTAAGTAAGCTTTAGAAGAGCATAGTCTTCTAATACAAATACAGCAATCCTAAAATAAATCTTAATAAAATACATTTCCAAATTATTTGAACTTAGTCTATATTTGTAAAAATAGCTGCGTCATGAAGAGAACCATAAAACAAATCCATTCTCAGATGAACCAGTAATGGCTAAAAAAACACAACAAAAATAATGCTGCTTCGTACCAGTCAGCATTCAGATTCACTTCTAAAATATACGTGCCACTATGCACTCCAAAAAAGCTGGTAAAAATCGGGTGTTACAAACAGCCACATAAAATGACTCATAAAATCTACATTCAGTCCATCATCTAAGCCAAAATGGTGCACAACTGGGAGGTTAAACACATGGAAATCACTTCAGTTGAGCAATTTGCTGTAAAAACGGGATACCAAAAGTACCAGGGTACTGCTGGTCTGACCACACCGGAACTTCATGCTGTAGTGGCGTCCTCTTCGGATAAAAAGTGTGATGCAAGTCATAGTTCAGTAAGCAGCTTAAGGATTCCATGTAAATATCAGCAAAACGAGAGAGGCGCCTCAAGAAGTAGGTTGGATTATGATCAGTCCGGAAAATGCTGCCAAAACGAGGGTTAAAGATTCTTCGTGCCATGTCCCTAATGTGGAGAGAACAAGTAGGATTACTTTAACCGATATCTGTATGCAGAATGATAAAATGGTGATAAATGGGAATGAACATTATTAGCAAACAAGTGACCCTACATACTGTGTAGTAACACAAGATAGTTTGAGGAGCAGCAACAACTGCTATTGTCAATCTAGGAGTTATCATGGCTGCTCTCCTCTGTGTATCACATTTTCTGCCCTGGAAACAAATATAATACAGATCTCTAAAAGATGAGCTTTAGGATTTTCATACTGGAAAGAAGCCCTAGTCTATATGACAAAGTAAATCCAGGGCCCCACGTTGCAAAAACGTTGCATTTTACAGTACCTGCAAATTGGATGAGATTCTGGCAAATCCCATCCACACATTGCAGGAAAAAAAATCTTCAGCGGAAAAGCTGTGTTTTCCATATAGGTATAATAGGAGCAGAAAGTCTGCAGAGAACACTATGTAGGGCCTTAGCCTAAAAGTGTTAGCTGTAGATTTTCTACACCAAAATTGGTGATAAATTCGCACATGGATTTTTTTCATGGATTTTGTTGCCAATTTTACCCCTTCATTGAAATCGGTCAATTTTGTCATAGAAATACACACAAAGGATTGACCTGCTGCAGATTTTAAAATCCACACCATATGTCAATTTCTGCACTGTGTAAAAGATTATGAAAATGTCATTGACTTAAATGCTTCTCTATTATGCTGTAGTTTTCCGTATGAAGTTCCATACATAAGCTGAAATGTGTGCAAGTAGCCCAAGGGTGCCCACAGACAGTAGTGTTTAGGCTGGGAAACCTGCTGTGGGCCGCGTTTCCCCACACCGACAGCAGCTTGGCTAATCACAGCCTCTTTTAAAGGACCAATCACAGCTGACCCGAGCTGAACTCACAGCATCGTTTCAAAGACCAATAGTGGCTTGTCCAAACTCAACTCACAAGAGTAGATTTCTAAGTGGAAGTGTGGCCAATGGGAGTTATTTATCAAATGCGCCTCTTTTCAGTGAAATTTAGTGCAGTTGCACCTTTTGTGTGCCCTTTCAATTTCTGGTGTGATTTACTAAATCGGGAACAAGCTTTTGATAAATTCCATGCACATGTCCTCGCCATATGTCTTGCGCCTTTTTTGCGCAGACACAGAACAGAATGGTATTTAAAGAAGCAGAAACAAGTGACTTCTCACCCATTCAGCTTGTCCAATGAAGAGAGCTTCTCTGATTTTTCTCAGAGCAAACTTTGCCCACAAAATCCAAAAAGAAAAAGCAATTCTTTTAAGAAGTGTGGCCAGGTCCGCCGCACCCTCTGCTCCCAGCTAGCTACACCTCTGCTCTGCATTCTTTATGCAGCCTACCATTATGCACTTGAGTTGGCAATGCATTTTAGGATTTGACACAAGTAATTGAATATGATTTATAAAATTGATTTACATGTTAAGTCTGCTAACTTGTGTGTGTCTAATGCTTCTGCAATTGTTTCATGTAGTCTGCACTGTTTCGTACGTGACTCCCAGAGTGGAGTGATTTGGAGCTTACTTAAGCGCCTTTTTCAAAAAGGCGCAAATAGTAAATCCGGCGAACACATGTTCGCCTAGGCAGCCACACCTACTTTTCTTGCCAAAACCACAAAGTGGCAGACAGGGAATTCTCACGTAGAAAAAATGCGCAAACATGTCATAAATCTGACATAATGGCGAAAAAGGCGCAAGAAAGGTGCAGCTCACGCCAAATTCAGGCGCAAACATGTTGATAAATGTGCCTCAATGAGTAGTGCCAGTGTGAGTAGGACCAGTGAGATTTTCTTAATCTCAAGTACACAATACAAATTTTACCATGCCTGATCCTTTGTTTTCTTTGGAGAAAAACTACCACCAGAGATTTCTGGTAGTGGCTCACTCTTTTTGTCTCCAATGAAAATACAGAAGACACTTGGCCATATGAGTGTGCATATGTATGAGGGAGTAAGGAAGAATAGCTGTCAGCGTATGAGTGTTCGGCAAACAGCTACTAAAAGGTGTACGAGTACCTTTAAGTAATGCTCTAACCATACAAAACATTCCTAAAAGAACAATTAATTACTAGCAGTTTTAAGGCAGAGTTTACATAGCACTTTTTCTCTGAAGAATTGCACGAGGTTTTTAAATTGCAGTAATGAGCAGCACATGTTACTATGTATTTCACCTGTATATCATAGAAAGTACACCAGATTTCCAATGTAATAACCATTACCATACAGGTGACATACATGACATGCGCTAGATATTACTGCAGTTAAAAACTGTATGCAGCTCTTCAGCAAAAAAGTTTAGTGTAAACCCAACCTAACAAACCAGTTTAAAGACTTCAATTACCATAACGGAGTGGCTGAAGAGCCTCGGGCTGGGTTCACACCAGCGCATGTACTCCATTTGGGGTTTCCATCCCCAAACCCGTTTAAAAAATGCGGAGGGAAAAGCACTACTTGCAGCGCTTTTCTCCCCGCATTTTTCGCCCTTTTCGGGCAGAAACCCTACGAACCCCATTATAGTCTATGGGGTCCACAGGTAACCACTTTTTTATGCGGATTAGGTTTCTGTTTGGGGAGCTTCCCGAACGGAGACCCGAACGCAGGTGTGAACCTAGTGTCAGCCTGACCAAAAAAAAAAAAAAAAAAAAAATTACCTCATCTCTTGCCTTTCTTTTATCCAGTCGTTTAAAACCATTTGTGACTCAGCATCTCTGTAAACCTATTTAACATATAGAACATAAGTGAATGTTACTTCTTTGTAAGTCTCTGTAAGGTAAAAGTAGGACAAAGGTAAATATAAAAAACCCATAATAATTACTGTGCTTCACAGATGGGCTCAATTTAACCTCTTCCTGCGCATCCCATAAAACTGGCCAACAGCATGGCTCTTGTGCAAGACGCCCATTAATTCACTTGGGTGTATGCAGTGCCATCTGCAGGATTGACCTGTGACAATGACAAGCATGATCTATACTGTGATAAGGAACTGAAATAACCAGTTCCCAGTTACAGAAAATCCACTCACCACTGATCTGAGTGCGGTACAGTCCCTGCTTGGGTATACAGTGGCATACATAAAAGTCTAAAAAAAATCTTTATCTTGTCTTATTACTTGCTGGTTCCCATTTGAAGTTCAGAAATTATTACTTGAAGAAAAGCATGGGTGATTATTATCCGCTGCTGAAACCGCCGGAGGACTTTTCTCTCTTACGATTTCAGTATAAAAATGGCGGACACCCGACATAGTCTATGGGGTCCGCAGGTGTCCGTGGGTAACCACTGTTTTAGTGGTCCGGGCTCTCCTTCGTTTGGGTCTCCCAGCGGACCCGAACAATGGAGACCCATGCGCAGATGTGATTTCTTCATAAATCCATAGTGCAGGTTAACAAAACATTACAATATTCTTAATAATATTTGCAATACAAGATTTGCCTCCTTCTGCTGCCAATCAAATCAACAGTGATTATTAAAACTCAAAAAAATAAATTAAAAAAAATAAAATAAAAAATCCATTCTTTCTTCTATCAACACAACATTTGCAGTGTTGCTGGCTGCTACACAAACCTAAAAGCAGGACTGAACAACTCCCCCATGCTTAAATCTAACCTCTCAGGTAACTTCTGCTCCTAAATCTGAGAACAGTGTGTGGCAGTGAAAGTCTCAATTACCTCACCTACACAGCGACTGACAGCCTGCAATGTACACACACACACACTTACAGAAGAAAATCTGCCTATGTGGGCAGAGAAATATAGACTCTAAAAGTCTCTTCTAAGGCCATGGCCCCACGTGGCGTCCTGCAGCAAAAAAAGTGCTGCGGGAGAAACTGTGGCGGGTTCGCATCGCGGTTCTTCCCGCAGCGCTTTAGACAAAGTTTGCAGAGTTTTCCTCTGCGGACTTTCTGTTTCAATTATACCTATGGGGAAACCGCCTGCGTTTCCGTAGGTATAATTGACATACTGCGATTTCCAAAACCGTGCTGTTTTGGAAGTCGCTGCGTGTCCGCAGCGCGTTTTTTTCCGCAAAGTGGGCATGGGATTCACTAGAATCCCATCCACTTTGCTCTGACTGTAAAACGCCACGGAAAAATTTTTTCCGCGGCGCCACGTGGAGCCTTAGACTCAGAGTTCATTATGATTTTACTCAAAAGAGGAAGAAGGTTCCAAATCACAAAACCCTATATATCAAAGAACTCAGCTTCTCTCCCTCCATCATATGTTGTCAGACCTGACAGGTGCAGTTATTTCATCTACAGTATATCTTTATATCTTAGCATAAAGGAACACAGTAATTTACGTCTCATTCCACACTACCCAGCATTGAATGATCTTATAAACTGAGTTGTCCAAACATTTGCATTAGACTGTATGTTACCTCCGCAGTGCTAGCATGTAGCAAATATTTGAAATAAAGCACCATTAAATATAACCAGTTTTATCTTCTACATACCTGCATTCGTTCAAGTAAACCAGTTAAACCCTGAAGCCAGGCCATAGTCTGAATATACTGCGATGTGTTCATGATGGTAAGTTCTGATTTCAGCTCAGGAATAATGGCGCCTGTCCTCCAGCCATGCTTTAATGTTAGGTCCTAGTTAACAGGAAGATTGCAGTGTTTTAAAAGGATATTCCCTAAGATGTTCTCTGACCATGTTAGTGGCAACAGTCTGTTGTCTTGATTGGTTGAAATGCAGTTAACTTTCTATGGTCTAAAATCCAGCCATGATTTCCACATTGTAGCTGAATTATCTTCTTGTACATGTAGTGACACTCCTTGATAACCCAGATACAATAAGGAAATCTTGGCTGGGTTTCTGACACGTAGCAGACCTCACCTGCATTATTGGTCATATCCATTGGCAATCGATGAAGACTGCAGAATGTTTAAGTGCTGACATTCTGTAGAGTTTTAAAGATTTTCTCTAATAATTTAATTTATTATATGTACAAACATGTTTAGATATAAATTCATAGACAATGAAAAGTTAGTCATGTTCATGGGAATACCCCTTTAAGGTACTATTTACAGCTGCACATTGTAGAATCTCAAACTTCAAATCCTTTAAAATGTAAATGTAATAAGGTTTACAAAAGGAAAGTCTTGCTGTCCTGCCATAGGTTTCAATGTAACAAGGTCCACTGAAACCTATGTCAATATAAAAGCAGATCAAGTACATTTATATCAGGTAGCAAGCTTTTGCGGTTGCCAAAAAAGGGCTTAAAGATGAAAGTGGTAAAATTATTCCCCCACATTTAGAATATTTCACTGAGACATTATTGTGATACTAGAATAACATCTAGTATGGATGTTCCATAATCTCTATGTAAAATTATGTTTAATAGCATTCCTTTTCATTTATATGCAGGAATGAAGTCCAGCGCTGCTCAAGTCTGATAAAACAGCTTTATTGGTTTTTCTTAAAACATATACACAGTCTCTGGCATCAGAGACTGTGGGTTTTTAAGATAAACCAATAAAAGTTTGATTTGATTTATAAGATTTGAGAAGTGTCAGACTCCATTCCTGTAATCTGTCTTCCAGACTCGTCCAAGCATTCACCTGGTCCTGACAGACACTGAATTCAGTGTATACATGTAACAAGCTGGTGTTTGGTGTGCATTAACCTTGTATTCTGGGAAAGGAATAAAGTAAGTTTTCCTTGATGGAAAAAGGAAAACTCAGTCTTAGACGTTTATTCAGCTGCTGTAGGAGAAACCAATAAGTGAAACAAGTTACAGCATCTCAGTTACTCGCAAATCCTAAACTGGATTTAGTAAACAGACAGTCCTTACTGCTAGATCACTGTATATATGATCACCAAAGTATAACACTTTTGATCCTCGCCAGCCAGTCAGCTTCAAAAATTCAAACAGATTGCCCTATAAAATAGAGAGGCAAAAATTAGATTAAAAAAAACAAAAAAAAAAAAAACACACACACACCAAAAACAAAAACACACACTGTAATATATATATATATATATATATATATATACACATATATATACACACACACATATATATATATATATATATATATATATATATATACACACATATACATACACACACACACACACACACACACACATATATACATACATACATACATACATATACACAGTTCTGGCCAAAAGTATTGGCACCCCTGCAATTCTATCAGATAATACTCAATTTCTTCCAGAAAATGATTGCAATCACAAATGCTTTGGTAATAATATCTTCATTTATTTTGCTTGCAATGAAAAAACACAAAAGAGAATGAAAAAAAAAAGTCAAATCATTGATCATTTTACACAAAACTCCAAAAATGGGCCAGACAAAAGTATTGGCACCCTCAGCCTAATACTTGGTAGCACAACCTTTAGACAAAATAACTGCGAACAACCACTTCCTGTAACCATCAATGAGTTTCTTACATTCTTCTTTGGCAAATTTCTCCAGGTCCCTGAGATTTGAAGGGTGCCTTCTCCAAATTGCCATTTTGAGATCTCTCCACAGGTGTTCTATGGGATTCAGGTCTGGACTCATTGCTGGCCACTTTAGAAGTCTCCAGTGCTTTCTCTCAAACCATTTTCTAGTGCTTTTTGAAGTGTGTTTTGGGTCATTGTCCTGCTGGAAGACCCATGACCTCTGAGGGAGACCCAGCTTTCTCCCATTGGGCCCTACATTATGCTGTAAAATTTGTTGGTAGTCTTCAGACTTCATAATGCCATGCACACGGTCAAGCAGTCCAGTGCCAGAGGCAGCAAAGCAACCCCAAAACATCAGGGAACCTCTGCCATGTTTGACTGTAGGGACCGTGTTCTTTTCTTTGAAGGCCTCTTTTTTTTTTCCTGTAAACTCTATGTTGATGCCTTTTCCCAAAAAGCTCTACTTTTGTCTCATCTGACCAGAGAACATTCTTCCAAAAAGTTTTTGGCTTTTAAGTTTTGGCAAACTCCAGCCTGGCTTTTTTATGTCTCTGGGTCAGAAGTGGGGTCTTCCTGGTTATCCTACCATAGAGTCCCTTTTCATTCAGACGCCGACGGATAGTACGGGTTGACACTGTTGTACCCTCAGACTGCAGGGCAGCTAGAATTTGTTTGGATGTTAGTCGAGGTTCTTTAGCCACCATCCGCACAATCTTTCGTTGAACTCTCGCGTCAATTTTTCTTTTCCGTCCACATCTAGGGAGGTTAGCCACTGTGCCATGGGCTTTAAACTTCTTGATGACACTGCGCACGGTAGACACAGGAACATTCAGGTCTTTGGAGATGGACTTGTAGCCTTGAGATTGCTCATGCTTCCTCACAATTTTGCTTCTCAAGTCCTCAGACAGTTCTTTGGTCTTCTTTGTTTTCTCCATGCTCAATGTGGTACACACAAGGACACAGGACAGAGGTTGAGTCAACTTTAATCCATTTCAACTGGCTGCAAGTGTGATTTAATTATTGCCACCACCTGTTATGTGCCACAGGTAAGTAACAGGTGCTGTTAATTACACAAATTAGAGAAGCATCACATGATTTTTCAAAGGGTGCCAATACTTTTGTCCACCCCCTTTTTTATGTTTGGTGTGGAATTATATCCAATTTGGCTTTTTGACAATTTTTTGTGGTTTTCCATTGACGACAAATTAAATGAAGATATTATTACCAAAGCATTTGTGATTGCAATCATTTTCTGACAGAATAGCAGGGGTGCCAATACTTTTGGCTAGCACATACATATATATATATATATATATATATATATATATATATATATATATATATATATATATTACACAATTCAAAAAGAAAACTATCAAACAAACCTGCTTGTAAATCTTGCCTTTTTCTAGTTGGTTAATTTTATCCCACAGTAAAACACCTCGATTTGTAACCTTACGGAATGGTCTAAGGGAGGAAAAAAAGATGGAAAATAAATTAAAAAAAAAAAAAAAAAAAAACAACCACATTTATGCTGGATTAATGTAGTAGGAGTACCAGATTGTAAAGTGTTCTAAATTATCATACAGCCATAAAATCTGCCAAAATAAACTCTAAAATCTGGTGATTATACTGAGATAAGTTTCATATTTGGATGCTGTTCTTAGGGGCAGATGTCAGGAGCAAAGTAGTATCAGGCATGGTGCATTTCAACATACAAGATCATAGTTCCTGAGGTAGATAAAGAATTATTTCAGAGGTTTTCTGACAGCAGTTTATTCCCTTCTGCCCATTAAAACAAACATGTATACTCTGCAAAGTGTGCACATTTATGATGGGGGTTGGGAGAAGTGACCATTGGCTAACAGCTATGAAGTGCATGACTGTCGTAAATGCTATGTACACTGTACAAACATGTTCGATTATCTTAGTGCACATAAAATGAGAAGAACAACTTTGCAATATGTGAGAATTTTCAACAGTTTTGTTTAGAGCTCTATGCAGAGCTATGGGTCTTCGCGGTAACAGACAACAAACGCCATGTAGTCTGATCCAGTTGTCATATAAGATTCTACCCTTCCCTACCTCATCTAACCTAAAATATCTGTAGAACAAAGAAGGGGAAAAACGGAAGAACCTATGAGACTGCAGGACTACCCTACAAACAACAATAATCTACATAACACCTGTAGAAAATTACAAGAGCAGAAGATAACTTTTTTTTTTCACTTCAAATGTTTTATTGATTTTCACAAAAAACAACATAAACCAAAAACAGACCATAAATGCAACCATGCAAGCACTGCGGTCTAGAAGCCATCAAGGGGGAAACCCCAAGACAGCAACAGCCAACAAGGGCAACCTATACATGAATAAGAAGAAAAATAAAGGAAAGAGAGTAGAGAGAGAAGGAGCAGAGAGAAAAATAAAAAAGGGGTGTGGCGTAAACAGGAGGAAATAGGGGAGCATTCCATGTGAGGGCCCTGGCAGAGGCCCAGGTGACCATGTGTGTCAGGTCCTTAAAGATAGGAACTATAAGCAGAAGATAATTCTAATTAAGACCTACTGTAAACTTGCTTCATTTTACATTATAGGTTAAAGTTATTTTAGTAATTTTAGAGTTATTTCTGTTAAGTATTCAGAATTGGATTTTTTTCAGATTTTGGTGCTCTGTCTTCAACTGTATTGTCTAAATTTCTGAATTAGGAGATTAAATATCTTCTTCTGTTCTCTAGTTTTGGAGAAGCTTCAACCATTCTTTATACACAAAAACAGGACAAAGTAATACACAAAGTAATATGTATCAGAAATTATTTTAGATCTCAAGGCAAACAGTAGACCACTTAGATGCTACTGTAATGAAGATTAGTGAACAGTGAGCATACATTTCTTGCGTCAAATAGCAATCTTGTTGCTGATGCAGAGGATGTGGATAAAAAGCTCTTAAGTTTGTAATTCTTTCAATAGATGAAAATGCATTTCTGGCACCAAACTGGGCCCTTCATCAGTTCATACACAGTAAAGTTTTAAGAGTTAAGATGGGATAGACAAAACTATTAGAAGGCCTTCACAGAGTTTATAGTCTTCAACTGACATGTCCGGTCGTGGACTGGTGCTACCATCCATATGACAAACTTTTTAGGTCTATTCAGCAGTAGTGTGACCATTCTCTGAAAAAATACCGGATGATTCTCACTGCACAGAGGGGGTGATGGAAGCCAGGTCTTCAACTCTGTCATCTGGAGCAAGGATATGGTCATAGATGCTGGCACAGTAAAGTGGCAGAGTTTATTTTAATAGGGATTAAGCATTACAAAAGGAGAACTTCCTCCTTCCTCAGATCAACACCAGCTCGAGCACCATTTTCTTTTGTGGTCACAGCAAATTGCTATCCATAGGTCGCCTCAGTCTTTCCGTTTTGGGGGTAATACTTGGCGGTGACCAAAAATCAAAACGGGTGCTTCAGCAGATGTAGCCTTGCCCTGTATGATTTATACAGCTCTTTAGCATATGTAATGAAAGCTGATTTTCTCAGCAGGAAGATTGTACTTTACAAAACAAACATATTTCTGGTGTCATTTTGTTGTAGTTTTTTTTTTTTTTTTTTTTGCTTTGTTTCTATAACTTGAAAACTGGAAAATGAATGGTTGTTGCTTAATATAACAAAAAAAAAAAAAAAAAAAAAAGGGTTCTGATTTAAAGAGAATGGTATGCTCACTATGCCACTAACATGCCCTACAACAGTATACTGTATATTTTTTTCGAGGTGGCAGACTCCCTTTAATAATTTCCCTGAAGACATACCACCTGGATTAATCCAGTTCAGTTCTATAAAACTATTCCCACAATTACTCATTGCATCTAGTACTACTGAAAAAGATTAACAGATTGTGAATGAAGCCATCCTTATGCCAAGTCTTCATTACAATAATGGTGTTGTGTGCATGCTGACAAATGCCCTATTCAATGCAAGCATTAGATGCCAATTTTCCTGCTTGAGGAGCCATCATATCCTATAACACAGTGCATGATCTAAGCCACAATTAATTTATCTCACAATGTAGGAAAGTTACCAGAAATAAAATCCAAGCCATTTAGAAGTTTCAAAAGAGGATTTCCAAGATTAAAACCATCTAAACTATAACTTATCACCTATATAGTGCCTGATCTTTGGCAGCTGACTGCTGGGACCCTCACCCATCATAAGATTGTGTCCCCCGATTTGAATTTAAGGGCCGTTGAGCCCCTGTCACACCTTTCAACTCTACGGGACTGATGGAGATCATACATGGTCACCTCAGGCAGTCCCAGAGAGTTTTAAACCTGCAGCATTTCAGTTACTGACGTAGGTTTCATCCATAGCTTCCAATCTTTGCAATGCAAAGGCTAAAAGCTACAGGAGCCCTGCAGAGAAACCTGCAAGTGAGCTCCAGCAAAAACCACTTATGTCAGGTGTTGTTTTGGTCACAGTGGCTTGCAGAGGAACATGTAGCAAAACTTCCCTGAATTTCCCCCAATTTAAGAATTTTTCTTGTGTTAATGGTTTAAAGGCTGTAGTTACAGTCCTATGAACTAATGACAACATTTTGCATATTGAGCACAGCCAAAATCCGTAAAAGACAACAAAACATTTACACACATACATTCCATGTTTTTCTTAAATAGTGGCATTTATTTTTATCTACATGTCCTAGTACTGAAGTTCATGTAGACACAAAAATGATGTATGTGTAGTGTAACTTCAAGCACAGTTTACGCAAAGTTGTACATTTTTTATTCAAGCTACATTAAATGGTGTATTTTTGGCAGGTCTCTAACTTTAGTGTAAGGTGTTTAAGCTTCCCCTCCCACTTTTTTAATGGCTGCTTCAATGTGATTTGCATCACATTGAACACAAATTGGCGATTTAACGTCATTGCTTATTTATATTGACAATAGATAGGTTCCCTTTATTTCTGTACAAATCTATCTTTAACTTGATGCTGCCGTTACTGACAACATAAAGTAGTAACAGACATAGGCAGCATGTCAATCACTACTTTATGGTGACCTTTATGATTTGAGGGCTGCAAATGGTTGATGACAGGCTCCCTTTAAAGGAATCTCTTCCACATATGAAAGGACAGGTCACTGCCTAGTACACATGACTAGAATATGTAGGCACTCCAATTCAGGCAGAGGTCTAGAAAAAGGGTTCACAACATTGACATCAGTGTGTGCCAAACTCTGTACTCAGTAGGTATTTTTTATGGATTTCCAGAATCACTTTAGAGTTAGAACTGAACGCATTAAGCAGATTTATGAAGCTTTATATCAGCCCAGTGAAACTGCTAAAAACCTGGAAGAACCATTTACCTCCTTTTGTCATTGAAGAAATTCGGCTTGTCAGCTTGCACAATAACAACATCAAAGAGATCTCTCCAGTCTTTCCCCACAATGAAATTCATTCCTCTGTCTCTGAAAAGAAATTATACCAGATTATTTATTTGTAAACAATAATTCAATAAGACAGAGATCAATTGTTGCTGTCAGAAAATTATTGTCCTATGTTTGTTTTTTCATAACCAACATGTTTAACCTGCTGGCGCACCTTCTATACGGCTCAACTTGTGTATTTGCAGACAACTCAATAGGCTATGGCATCCCATAGGCTCTATAGGCATTCTAGTTAGGTTTAGTGGAACAGCAAGGGGTCTGGTTGTTGCATCAGGTGTACAGATGTTAAAAAAAAACGTGGATAACAATATAGGATGGGTGGGGGTCTGACATGCAGGATTAGCCGGTTGAAAAGGTTGCATCGTTTCGGTGAACTCTGAGGCCCCTTGACTAAATAGAAAGCACTGCACAGTAATATTGTATAAAGACAGTGCCTGGTATTGCAGCTCAGCTCCATTGACTTGAATAGCACCATGATTCTGTCACACAAAACAACAACTGTTCATACTGGTGTCCTGGGCTCCACTTTACAGAAATCAAAGAGAACCAATGGGAAATGATTTGTAATAAATCAAAATGGATCCCTCTGACTTAGAATTGGTCCCACAAGATCCACAGAATACCAAGGGAGTTTACTATTTTGTCAGTATATGAAAACAGAACAATAGGCAGACACCACCACTGCTTGTTGTGACCCACCAAATGTGCAACCAGATGTGAAAAAACAAGGACACACATGACCACTGCAGTGTCACAGTCTACTCTCTTAGGCTACATTCACATGACAAAAAAAAAAAAAAAAAAGAGGACAAACTGTTTTGTTTTTTTTTACGGCAGTTTTGCACCCATGGGGCATCTGTTTTCAAAGATCTCCCACAGACTTCAGTGAAAAACAAAAATAGGAAAGTACACACATTGAAATCAATGTGTTCTAAAAATGACAGTCATGCTGCAGTTTTTAACATTCATATGAATAAGGCCTCACAACTAAATGAAGCTGTGATGCAATACCATGACTCGCAGACAACGTCACATCACTGCACAGCCCTAACCTAATACAAAATAAATAAATACATTGTACTTCGGACTTACACAAAGCTACTGGGGCTGTTCGTTATGAGAAACATTTTTTTTCCATGATTTGCCAATTTTGCCAACACAGCTCGAGTTTTTTCTCCGTAGCAAATATACCTCTCTAAGAAAAAAACAGAATACAATGAAAAATATCTACACATAAGCTTCAATACAAATAACATATACTGTAGATTTCTATCAAAATTCTGAACAGAGTTTTAAGTTGTCTGCTGCCTCTTACTACTGTATTATGGGCTGACCACCTGGATAATGGTTGTTACCCTTGTCCCTGGTTTGTAGACTGAAATGATTGGTATTCCAGCCACTTGAATATTTGTACACAATAAAATATTCTACTGATGTCTTAATTTAATTTATTGTTATTTGAATATGATTAAAGAAAACTCCAGAACCAAATTTGTATAGAAACATAGCACATATTATGCACTAAATGTTTTTATTCTGCCTTAGTTTACATTGCATTCTTCAGAACTTCACTTGTTTTATAATGTTTACAACAGCTTATGAATATTCCTCAGGTGTCCCACTACTGCCCAGCCTTCTGTATATAGTCTAGTTTCTAAAGCTAATTCCAGCCTACTTGGCGATAGGCAAACCTCTTGGAGTCATTCACAAATACAGTAATTCCATTTCCCAAATAAATGTGTTTAGTGGTTAGAGAACTACTCTTTTAACACTACCAGTTAAAACAAGATGGGCAATATTTTTCTGAATCTAGGACACACCAAACTTGCACAGCCCCGATCTTAGATACACACTGAGCTCAGAGTTTGTGGTTTCTAAACCCTGTATCCTCTAGCAGCTGGCATTTGGGCCATCCGCCTTATCACTAGATTTCTGCAGTTTTTAACAAAGTCTAACAAGAACAATATTTGTGTATCTACAAAAGGTTGATAGAGTTGACTAGTACATTTCAGACCCATATAAAAGGACTGACATTCTGAATACTGACTGAAAAAAGAAAATGTCATATTTCTTATAAATACAAATAATGTACAGTATTTCAGCCTCAGAGAAGTGGACGTGAAAAGGCTGAGCTGAAATGTTAAATGAATTGTGTCAGGTCTCAAGTGAAATCTGGTATAAAGTTCACTCTTCAATGATTTCCTAACACCCATAAAGAGGTATAATCTCCTTGCTTGCGTCTAATAAAACAATGTAAGCAGTCAAGCAGAATATAGCTGCAAAAAGTCTGCTCCACAGGCAATCACATTTTATTTTACAGATCACCATGTCACATACCTAATGCCAACAAGTGCATAGAAGACGACCCTACTTACCAATGTCAGCCTCTACAGCTCGGTACATCAGTCCTTTCACATGGACATCTCGAATTGAATCCTGTGGAAAAGAAAAACAAATCTGATATAGAATGAGAAACACCACACATTCACCAAAACCGGTCAATAGAGATCACAATCAGTCATAACCTAGATAGTACAATGTGCTGCCTCCTGATATTACATTTATGAGTATCATTTTCAAAAATATGTTCAAGGTCCAAGACCTTGCTATTTGGAGTGTGACCTTGTCGTGTAACAAACGTCACACTTACATATCTAATAATAGCAGTTACAGGTGCATCTCAATAAATTAGAATATCTTTGAAACGTTCATTCATTTCAGTAATACAATTCATAATCAGCGTCTTCCATGATTGTGTGTCCTACTGAACCAGACTGAGGGACCATTTAAAGGCTTAGGAAACCTTGGCAGGTGACACACTGAATTTACAATACTGAACTTTTTTACAATATTCTAATTTTCTTAGATTTTGGGTTTTCATTAGCTGTAATCCATAATCAATATTTACAGAAATAAAACACTTGAAATAGAACACTCTGTGTGTAAAGAATCTAGAAAATATAGGAGGTCACTTTTTTAATTTAATTACTGAAAGAATTAAATGTTTCAAAGATATTCTAATTTATTGAGATGCACCTGTATGTGGCACATAAAACATACACAGACAAGCACCCCAATAGTTGGCTTTGTATTCAAGTCTTATATAAACACATTTGAAATGCTCATGCAATAAATCCCCTGCAGCTCCGGTTAACCTTTCCCTCCTGACTTGCAGTGATGACATCATATTCATTATTCACAAGACTGCTGCAGCCAATCGCTGGCGTCAGTGGTCACATGCTGTACATTCAAGCTTCACCAATGAAGCCAGTAATGGGCTGCAGTGCTAACGTGAATGTTGTAAATAACCTAACTGCGACAGGTATGGCAGGAACCATGGAAGCAAAACGAGCCAGGTCTGTGTCTTAAAACACCAATACGAACCACAAAGCACTACAATAAATAAATAAAAATGATGTGTGTATTTCAATTTTAAGAATCAAATACAAAACCACACTAATAAATGTCACAACTAACAGAGGGCAAACACCACCCACTGCAGATCATGGTATCCCCCTGAACCCACATATACTGGTACATTAATTTCACCACTCCCAACATAGTACACTAAATATCAATAAATATTCATAATGGCAGCATACAGAGCTACTATCAATTAATACATAGAAAGAAAGGGCAGACAGAAAACAGGTATACTGACCACAGCGGTATGCCCCCAACAAGAGCTTCACCAAGCTACTTCAATATTATTTATTGATATTTAGTATACTATGCTGGGAGTGATGAAATGAATGTATATGCTGGTTTGGGGATGTGGGGTATACCATGATCTGCAGCGGGTACAGTTTGTCCTGTGTTGGTTGTGACACTCTTCTTAAGTTGTCATCCCATCTGCCAATCACAATGGTTACTTTCCTACAAGCCCAGCTCCCTTCATGGGCCATCTGACGGGGCAGGAGAGTAGCAGGAAGCACTACTGTGTGGCACCAACATCTGAGTACGTGCAGGAAAACTACTCATGTGATTGGCAGACAGGATATCAAATTTTTGCAATGTGCCAGCACAACCTCTTTCAATCATTACACAATGCATAAGCATTGTAACACACACTCCTCTTTCTTTTCATGCACTGTCTAGAGGGGCACGCTATATGCTTACTGAATATCAGAAGAATCATACAGTATATGCATGATGAATATAAGAATTTATTAAGCCCTTCATGATCACCATCTGTAAAGGTCTCAGAATCATGATAGCAAACCTATATATGCACCTTTATTCAGCATCCATGTTGTTAAGCGCAGCAAACACTGAAGTTTATGTACAATGTTTTGCTGCAGCACTGACAAATTTATATCATTAGATATTTAATACAAACCTTTACATCTTTATACAAATGTACAGGCTCATAATCTATGTTGTTTCTCAGAAAATAATCATTGACACAGGACAGCAATGTCATCTCCGGTAATGAGAATATATCCATGAATTGCTTCAAGGTGTTCCCTTCTGAGCTCTGTTAAGACACAATAGAAAAGAATTACAGCAAGGCAACAATATAGTACTTTGCCCTTTACCAATTGTTAGAAAAGGATCACTAATGTGTCTGCGTATGTATTACATATGGGTGTGCCGGTATATGAGAAGTAACAAGAACAATTCTAGACCTCAAGCATACAGCCTTTACGGCCTGCAGAGTTTTTTGTTTTTATATTTCTAGTCAGGACACCACAAGAGTCATTAACAATTGCATTAATAATAACCACAGAGATTATGTATCAGGCATGTCCATGTCAATGTTTAATAGGGATAAAGATCTGCAGTGCAGGAAAGAATGAAATAATATGTTTAATAAGTTTACCTTTCCATAAAAGTCACTCATCTGTTCCAGTGGTACATGGGAACCTTGATACATTTCAATGACCTCAGAATCTGGTACAACATCAAATCCTCTGAAAATAAAAGGACACTGATTTAGTTATTAAAATATGGGATTTTATAATGTTTTAAAGCAGGTAGAAAATTACATTTCTTTTATTCCATGACAATGCAAGCAAATAGTAAACTGTTTTAATATATACCACCATGGTGACTAGAGAATGTTATATCCTGAAAGTACTGAGCATCAGTTTTGCAACATAATGTTATGCATTTATAAAAATGGGCGGTATTCCAAATCCACCAAAAACTTGATAAACCCATTATAGGTCAGAGTCATACATTAAACAGATCAAAGTGGATCACTCAAAAGTCTTAACAGAGCATATCTGTAGAAAATTGCTAGCTAAAATAAGTTCTAGGCTTATTTTATATCGTAGATTAAAAAAACAAACAAAAAAAAACCCCCCAAAAAACTACTGTATGTAGAAAAGTTCACATGTAATAAGTTTGCATTAAAATAAAAAATTATAATAATAATCTGATCTCTGTACCAAAACTAGGCTAAAGAACAGGCTAATGTACACATTATGCATATCCATCATGTGGTCATACAGGTGTAAAATTAAGATCCTTGGCTTAGGGACTGTATTTTTAGCACCAGCATATTCTATAATATTGGCAAGCACACAACTACTAGCCCATTTATATGGTCCAGGCTTATACTACATTATAAAGTGCTTGCTGCTAAATGAAGTCCTGTGATTACAGCAGCCTCAATGCCAATATAGGGAGTAAGACTGCAACCCCACAATCAGGGGTGTAGCAAGTATAACGGGAGCAGACTTGCACAGTAGCCATAACCAGATTGAAGCTCCTATCTCTACTGTGGACTTCTCTGTAAGTCGCTAACAGCTGAATTTTGTAGAAACATTTTCATGTAAATCACTGCACTGGAAGATCTAAAGCACTAGAAGTATCCTTCAAACCAGAGATCAATCACTTCTGTGAAAGTTCTGTAAACAGAAGAGCAAGAGTGCATGCTGGGTAGTGTAGTTTCACAACTAGCGTGTCTAAAGTTGCTGATCCCTGCTTTAAACCCTTTGACAGTGCTCAGATTTATGATACTAGAAAGCTCACCATATTCTAGTTTACAGAGTGATAACATGGAATTGCAAAACTATATTATTCAACATGATATTAAGCAGACTGACTCAATGGCCCAGATTTACTAATAGACAAATAGGCAGCCTGAAATTGCACCAGATTTATCATAGTGGTTGATACTGGATGATAAATCTGGTATACTAATAGACAGTCTAGTCTACGTTTATGCCACCTTTTAGTTATCTTTTAAGCCACAATTCTGGCGCATTGTAAATCATGTAAACTACATCCCGTTTTTTGGAGAATCCACATCCAGATGTTTAGCAAGTCGAAAAATGTTAGCCCAAACAAGATTTACCAAACTGCACAGTATGGCTCATCTTTGGTGCAAATATGCGTCAAGTTTACACCAGTGTCTAGTCATAACCACAATAGTAAGCCTGAGACAACATTCCTACTACAATCTATTCATACATAACGCACATCCATAGACCTTGTAGATAGTATAGTATCCCATAACTATCTTTTAACAGTATACTCCTGAAAATAAGGAATGTAGCTAAGTGTTGAAATATTAGAAAGGAAAGTTACATTTAACTAGATTACTCACGGTCATAAGCATTGCAAGACTAACTGCTACCATGTCATAATATTGCTTACCAACTGCAGGGGACCTGATAATACATATTAGAAACACAAATCCATGGATTAACAAAGTAGGCAAATGCTGAACCAGGATGTGATTTCTTCAGATGTGGTTACATTTCTGAAGGGACTATAAGCACCACACTATGACAGTGATACCACCACTACTGCATGTTGGATGGATACAGTTGTTGGAAATAATCTCTTCTCACTCAATTGTGTTAGAACTTGCTATTTATCCAAAGTGCAAGTGAAATCAGAGAAAGACTGGCATCTAGAATGTTTATGTATATATCCAGGAAACAGGATATAAATATGTAAACACCACCCAAACAAACCAATCGTATACTGATGGTCCTTCCTATAGTCAATTAGTATTCTGATCCAGGAAAACACATCAAATACTACACCATGCAAAGACTTTTTAGGCAATGCTTTCAGCTTTGTAACAGCGTGGGAAAGGTCCTTTCCTGTTCCATCATGACTTTGGGGGGGGGTGAGGTCAGGACTTTGTGCAGCCACTTGTGTATACGCTTACCAAAAAACTTTGGGAGGAATTGGAACATTTATTGTGAGCCTGACCTTTTCATTCAACATCAGTAGTTGACCCTGCAAATGCTCTTGTGGCTTTCCAGAAAAATGGAGGTTGTTTCTACCTGCAAAAGGGACCTCAGTGCAATATCAATGCCTCTGGTTTTCCATGGGATGTCCTAAAGTTTTGTATGGGTGTGAGCCAAGTGTCCATTTACGTTAACCGTATATTATGGTCACTTGGGTTTTCTCAGCTATACAGTCAGAACAGACTGTCCAGCAAGACCCTGCAAATATTTCAGAGGCGCTCAAAATGAGCCATATCCAAGTATTATATGTCGACCTGAATTAGATTTATAGAATTAGATGGGCTCCCTATGGAGCTAATGCAGCTGGACCCCATCCAACCTAATGCAGCTGGACCCCATCCATTTTTCTTATTTGAAAATGGATCAAGTTAAAAAAAAAAAAAAAAAAAAAAGGCGCAAGCATTGGGATTTAAGATCTAATCCATGAAGGAAAAATGATTGGTTTAATTGCTAACAGAATACAGAACAGTTCTAGGATCCAAGTCTCTGAAGGTTTCAAACTACAGATTAAGAGATTATTTCATTATTGAGCAACTTTTAATTACAGAAAAGAGGTGAACACATGCGCTACCATTTCTATTCATTCCAGACCACATTTCTTAGCCAAGTTTGGGCTTGGCGAGTACAGTATGTAACAGTTAATTTTGCAATCCTATTCACATGCAGTTTGGTATGTATAATCTAAAACAAAAAGAAGCGGCCCATTAAACAACTTACATTTCTTTCAGTCTTATGGCTAGGATCACACATTGGAGAGCACAAACATTAGGGTTTAAGTTAAACAATACTGTTAAAGAAAACTGTAGCATATCCTGCATAAGGCTGAGACCACAAAATAAGCAGCAGATTCCGCTTCCCATTGTTTTCAATGGGAAGCAGAGATTGGTGCAGGACACTGAAAAAACCAACCATCCTGCTCGATTTTACATGTACATGACCGTATTTTTAGTCAGGGCAGCTCCTATCCCTGTCCATTTTGTGAGCCATGTTGATTCATTGAAATGTTTAGGCTCGTAGAAGGCACGGACAGCACACAGATGGGTCCCTGAACATGCACACTCATGTGTGCACGTAGCCTAATGCTTCTGCATCCGAAGAATGACTCCATGCACCGTCATGCAGTCTACACTTTCCCAGGTGTTACTGTAAATTAATCCCCCAAATCTCCTGACAGTACCTTAAGAAGACTGGACAGGAACTGGAGGTTCTGTATGGCAAGCTCATTTGTAATATCTTATGGATTTCCATTTGACCATTTTACTGAGTTTTCACATACTGTACATGCATCGCTATACCATCCGTTGACATCAGATCTGTTCCTTTTGATCAGTGCAAGACAAGGAGAATACCAGGGTGAAGCCTCAGCTGCTGAAATGCATCTTCCTGCAGCTTACATAAAAAACAAAGCTAAAAGAACAGCGCCAGGCACCTTCAAAAAAATGAGACTACTCTCACAACTACTAAGTAGACAGGTTGTTAAGCTAAGGTCGGCTTTTGTAGCGGCAGACGTCTGGAAACAGTCACAGGAAACCTCCAGGCATGGAAACAAAGCCAGATAGAAGACTTACAGAATAGCCAGCAGACAATCACCAGAGACGAGCGCTGTGTCAATTGGGGTCCAAAATTCCTTTATTTAAATCCAACCATGATGCGGTCAGGGCTGGATCCTGCACACAATATATTGGATTTGATTCATGTCTGCCGATTTTCTGCTGGCTATTGTGTAAGCCTTCTACCTGGCTATCCATCTTCCTGCAGACGGGAAACATTTGAACAGTTCAATATAACACAAAATTGTTGGCAAGATGGAAGGAAAGGAGTAATGCATGGAAGCATACTGATGAAAGCCCAATTTATGCATCACTGTCTTAAACCCCTATAGAACTGTAATTCTTATAGGAATCACAATGGTAAGAGCTATGAATGTAGAACCTAAAGTTGCTGTGTTGACTCCTTTGGTATGTTAGAGCAGAATGGCCAGTAAATCTTACACAACAAACTATGGAATTCACTTTACAAATTCACAGAGTAAGTTACTAGTGTTATGGGCATCGGTCACAATTAATTGGGGGACAAGTCCATTTACACTATGGGGCAAATTTGTATTTGGTGCTTTCCTGCAAACATGGGGTTAGCTCCTTTGAATGGTGGTATTCTTATGGTGCTCTGGATGAGCGGGGTGGACATTTTATAAACTAACAGCTTTGTCTTCACGTGCATCTGTGAAATACTCTTATGTTTACTAGGTTACTTCAGGCTAGGTCTTATTTTGGAGGAAAAAAAAAAAAAAAAAAAAAGACCGTACAGTACATCCCTACAGACAGCTGTGATATACTGTATATTCTTTGGTCAATTAGGTTGAGTCTGAAGACATTTAGGAAAATAGGTTACTTAGGGGTCCCTTAGCTATTAATCGAGGGATCTTTTTTTGCCATGGATTGGTAAAGTGTACGGGTGTGTATATATTATTTTTTAACTGTTTTCTGGTATATTCTGGATATTGATATCTCCCTTAAATGTGTTAGTGAGCGCAGCTGGTTAGATTATTGTTTTGTAAAGTTACTGAATTGATGTATCGGATTATCATTAAAAAAAACACGTTTTAAACTAAAAGCACGTAGGAATAGCCTTTATAAAGGCGATTCATCTCTTAACTTTATCTTGAAGGTCCGCGCTGCCGTTTTTTGAATTTTTATTCATTCTTCATTGTGCCCTTGTAAGAGCCCACCACAAAATGGCCGATGGACATGCACGGTGGGCTGTTCTGTCGGCCATTTTGTGGTGGTCTCCTGTAAGAAGAGGAGGAGAATGGCCGCCCCCTGTGCACTCTCAGTACAATGAAGAATGAATAAAAATTCAAAAGCGGCTGCGCGGACCTTCAAGATAAAGGTAAGTGATGAATTGCCTTTATAAAGGGTATTCCTACGTGCTCTTAGTTTAAAATGTGTTTTTAATGATAGAATCCCTTTAAACTGCCTACATGAGCTTCAATATATTTGACTCCACCATCCAGAATCTGATAGCCCAATTGAATTCTGAATGCTAATCTCATTCTTCACAAGCGTTTGTACAGAGAGGTCAACACTGGTAGGACCCATTTTATTAAACCACCCAAAGGTTCTTAAAGACTAGTGGCTTATTATCTCAAATATACTACTAATACTGTATACTAATGTTGTCTGTAGCCTACGCCAAAAGTAGAAAACAGCACCACGGCACTCACCAACTTGAATAAAATCAGTCCCTTATTCCAACAAAAATCCTCATGCAACGGCTCATATCACCTGGCCTTTCATACAGCAAAATATCCACACTCATACAGCAAGATGGCAATTGTTAAAGGAGGACCTCTGATTCTAGCCTCTGGATTTCAGAAAAAAAAAAAAAAAAAAAAAAAAAAAAAAAGTACCGCCACTCTTTTTCTATTCTTTATCTTTACACTTATCTTTACCCTGGCATCTGTGCAGTTCTTCACTGAAGCCAGAGTACTTCACTTCAACTTCAGGGCATATGCACCGGCTTTAGTGAACAACTGCGCAGAGCTGAGAGCTCTAGAGATGAGACTCATTGGACCCATTTCTAGGCAAGTTTTTTTTTTTTCATCGAGGCCCCTAACGGAGTTTGATAGGGCTAGTTGAACCACAGGTCCCATAAGGTTAGTAGTCCAAATAGAACTCACAGGTTCCTTTTAAATGTATACCAATTAAAGGTTAGGTTTTATATCACTAGACACATTTGATGTAAATATTTTTTAGTTTACATTTTGGTGTAATATTTGGCTCTTTTTGTCTTAGGCAATTTGTAAATATGAATCAATATGCCAGCCACCAAACTAAGGCCTTATTCACACGTCAGTGATTGCGAGCCAAAACTGGAAGTGGAGACTACACGGGGTAAGTATAATGGAAAGATCTGCATCAGCTCTGTGTCTCCACTCCTTGTTTTGGCTCACATTTTCTGATGCAAATAACTGATGTATGAATAAGGTCTAAGAGTCAAGTAGTTATTCTTCATCATTCTTGACACTGTACTAGGCATATCATAAGGGTTTGGAAGTGTCTTGGATTAAACTATACAGTAAAACGCCTTTCTAATGTCTCTATATATAGATTACCGCAGCCAGATGGTTATATGTTATATTTCTATCGGGAGATGATGTCACTATAATAGTGTATTCTACTCATTTTGTAGTTACACCTGACCAGGCAGGTCATAATAGTTCTTGTGATAAACAGCTGTACTCTACGTAGGAACCTTAATTTTCATTTGGAACCATCCAAAGAATGAGTAGTAAGAACAGATCAGTCTACAGCAGTAACAAAGATAGAAGGAAGGGAAGTGAAACCAATATCAGTGGGTGTCTGACTTACCGATACACTGTTCCCAGCTGGATGTAGTGGAACGAATCAATCTTCATTAATAGTGCCTAATAATAATAAAACATTTTATAATTAATAAGTCATAATAACCTATAATACATTTACGTTGCTTCCTTCATGAAGAAAAGGTTACATTCCAATTGACAAGAGATATGCGGAGATGGGGAGAGGGCACTTCTACAGGAATACCAGCAGCCATGCTAGACCTCTGCCACTATAGGTGACATTAACTGAAGTTAGTGCAGCATGGATTCTTGCCTTGTGGCAAAGGATAGATGACAATCATAGGATTCTTATTGAGAATAAGGGCAAAGTTGACAGGAAGCACTGATTTAAAAAAAAATATAAAAATCACTTACATAGCAGTTTTCATTGAGTTTTACGATTTTCTGTAGAGTTTCCGCAATGAAATTAGACACTGCGTTTTTGCTACGGTTTGTATCTTACCCCATTAAAGTCAATGGGGAATAACACAGATAAAATAACATGCTGTGCTCTTCAAAAATACACATTATTGCATTTTCCAAATCTCATTTACTTTGCTGGGACAGTAACACACTTCTACAACAGCCTAAAATATTGCATTTCTGCTACATGTGGCCTTAGCCTAAGGCTACGTGGGGCCTTAGCCTAAGCAGGAGGGAGAAGTATAAGAACTTCCTAGATATTTCCCATTCCTTTTGTAGCCATTCTTGGCTTTGGCTCAAAAAACCGCAACAAAATCTGTAATAAAAAAACAAAAAACACAAACTACTGCATATCATTAGGTCAGGTTTATGCCAGGTTCACAATGCACTACACAAGCACTTATATCCCTGTGTGTTGCCAAAGCATGATCAGGTTGCACCATCCTAGATACAACACAAGAGAAATTAACTTAATTCATGTGGAACCAGCCCTATAAACACAGTAATAACCAATACACAGATTGTAAACCCATGCAGGCAGGGCCCTCTGTACCACTTGGTCATAGTTAGTATTGTACAGGTTTTGTGTATTTTATGAATTGTGTGTGTAAAACCTCAACTGTACAGCACCATGGAATTAATAGTGCTCTGAAATAAAAAAAATTATATATATATATATATATATTTAATAATAATAATAATAATAATAATAATAATAATAATAATAATAATAGTCAGAGTGGTTAACTCACAGGAGGAGAAAGAAGGGGGGTTGGGGCAATTATGTCAATTCTGACCTTTTGACCACCAGGCTAGAGAGACTGTGCACCATTGGACCATCATTACTACTGTAAATATCAGACAGAATACTAACCTTATGTACATCATAGTGAAGACCCCGAATTGCAAAGTTAGGATCATAGTCATATCTTCTCAATTCACTTGGATACTGCAACCAGAAAAAAAAATAAATAAAAAAAATAATAGAAAACATAAAAAAGTTACAAGAAGAAACAATACATGGAATTAAAGCCAATGGAGCAGATTTATGAAGACTAGCATTAATAATGCCAGTCTACATAGCCCTGGCGGTGCTTTATATGAAGGGATATGCACCCTCCACCAAGGCATGAGCTAGTATAGCGAGTACATCCCTCCCCCCATTATTTACACCAGATTTATGGCATTAATGATGATTAATCTGGAGGGACTGATGGCTTCGCCCCCTGCCAGTCCTCACTATTCCCCCTTTTCGGGAAGGTAGCGAAAACTGCACAGAAAAAAATAAATAAATAAAATAATATAAAAATAAATAAATATATATTCTAAATTTTTGGTGCAAAAATTTACACTTTTTATGCCTTGTATGCCAGTTTACTGGCATACAAGACATAATAAATCTGCCCCACGGAGCCTAAAGCTTTAAGGTATATTGGTCATAATTACTAGTTATCTATGCTGCCAAGCTTACTTCTCAGGCAGCCCTACAAACAGTGACATTGTCTGAGCCGACTAGGGTCAATGGCCAATTGGCTAGATCAATGATTATCCTTGAGTAAGCTCACACAGACTAACATTTCTCCCCTTTGTCCATAGAGTCAACCACTATGGTTTCAGGATCAAGGGCTTAAATGTCACCAAAGATTTGGAGTATTTTAGGTTTTTAGCTGGTGAACAGGCTAACCAGGGAGCAACCGTGCTCCATTTTTATTCTGGAAAATTATAAAACAAGTGCCAATGTATATGTGAGGCTAAAGTTGAAGTTTATACCATCAGGACAATTTCCCAATGTATGCTGTCCTGGTGAAACCACAAAATACTATGGATAAAGCTGACTTGTGCCATGTTCACATCCGCGCCCCAGTGTCCGTTGTTCTGGTCAGAGGACCAGAATAACAAATACACCGACCACTAAAACAGCGGACAACAATGGTGTCCGTCGGACCTCACTGACTATAATGAGATCCGTCAGGAGTCTGTTTTTTTTAAACTGAAACCGATAGACAGAAAAGTCGGAGTTGCACCATTTTTTTGTCTGACAAGTTTTGGCGGTCACTGCGACGGAGTCTACAAATGGAGACTCTCATGAAGAGGTGAACCCAGCCTTCTAAGTAAAAAGTTTTTCCTGCACTATGGGGGTGAATTATAGAGGAGAAGTCGGTATTGCTGGAGCACTAAATTTATCAAATGTTGCACAAAGTTTGATACATTTGGCGCATCTAATAGTCTAGCACTTCTGTCCTAAGTTTAGCACCCCCTAACTGCAATGAGACTGGCAATTTTTTTTTTTTTTTTTTTAAACAAAATTCATGTTTCCACCAACTTTTTAAAAGTGGAGTGAGTGGTGTAAAAATGCAATATGACAAATTTTGTGCAAATAAAACTAAAGATGTCACACAATTCTAATTTGCAGTGTTTTTCTGCAATTTTTAAATGGCAGAATTCTGGAGTACAGGGTTAAATTCCCCACTATATGCCAGACGTAGAGCTCAGATGCAATGTGTACAGAGCCAAATTTGTAGAGTTACAAAAGATGCAACCCCATGATGCAAGCGTGTTTGGGATAATCTTTTGATTTAGATTTTATAGAACTCCAGCTGGAGCTGGGGCGATTATAATCCAAATCAAAATCACGATTCATTGACCATTTTACCTTGATTACGATTAGTAAGTGATTATTTTACGTGCCTCGCCATGCTGCTGAATTTTGGTTATTCACTTCTATCGGCAATTCTGACTGGATAGCGTAAAGCTGGACGATTATGTCCTCAATCAAAATCACGACTAACTGAACTTTTTACCTTGATTGTGATTTATAAATTATTTTAGGAAACTCATTTTCACATGTTATGACCCCTATTCATAGATCACTAAATTTTGGTTTTAGTTATTCATATATCAGCAATCCAGTTAGTAACATATCCTTTATCCAATGGCAGTGTGAGACAGGATGGCATTGATACAAAATAACTGAAATAGTCGATGTGAGGAGGTTCACATTGATTCATTGAGCCAACTTTTGATTTCGGTTATTTTGCGATTAATTGCCCAGCACGAACTCCAGCCTAGTGTGTCGATCCTTTGGTAACACAGTACTCCATTTTCATGTTGTTCACTCATTTGATGATAGTTACTATGAAGCTTGCAGAATATTGACCTTTCTGAGCAATTGCTGAGGAATGTTGTAAGATAAACCAGGACAAGGCTTAAATAAACAGGGATTATTCTTTTCTTGCACCTCATTCTCAAAATATCTGACAGTTACCAAATCCTCAAAAAATAAATAAAATAATCCAGCACATTAGAATAAATATTCACAACTGGGCCAAGTTAAACCTTTGCAGTGTACTACAAATTTATTTATAGGATTCTATTTGATTTTGTCTCTCATTTTCTATGTAATGAGAAGAAAATTCAGTATATTATAGTTTCAAAAGCGGCCCACAACTGACACAGGCCCACTTTCTGCAAATAGGTAAACTTAGCAAAGGTTTTATAGATTTACCCATGTATGGACATGGTTGAATGGGGGGGGGGGCAAAATGTACATACACACATGGACAAAATTGTTGGTACCCCTTGTTTAATGAAAGAAAAACCCACAATGGCCACAGAAATAACTTGAATCTGACAAAAGTAATAAATATGTAAAAATTCTATGAAAATGAACAAATGAAAGTCAGACATTGCTTTTCAACCATGCTTCAAACAGAATGTTTTAAAAAAGAAAACTCATGAAACAGGCCTGGACAGAAATGATGGTTCCCTTAACTTAATATTTTGTTGCACAACCTTTTGAGGCAATCACACGATTCCTGTAACTGTCAATGAGACTTCTGCACCTCAACAGGCATTTGAGCAAACTGCTCCAGTTGTCTCGGGTTTGAAGGGTGCCTCTTCCAGACGGCATGTTTCTGCTCCTTCCAAAGATGCTCAATAGGATTTAGCTCACGGCTCATAGAAGGCCACTTCAGAATAGTCCAATGTTTTCCTCTTAGCCATTCTTGGGTGTTTTTAGCTGTGTTTTGGGTCATTATCCTGTTGCAAGACCCATGACCTGCGACTGAGACCAAGCTTTCTGACACTGGGCAGCACATTTCTCTCTAGAATCCCTTAATATTCTTGAGATTTCATTGTACCCTGCACAGATTCAAGACACCCTGTGCCAGATGCAGCAAAGCAGCCTCAGAACATAACAGAGCATCCTCCATATTTCACAGTAGGGACACTGTTCTTTTCAAGACATGCTTCATTTTTCCATCTGTGAACATAGAGCTGATGTGCCTTGCCAAAAATTTCGATTTTTGTCTCATCTGTCCATAGGACATTCTCCCAGAAGCTTTGTGGCTTGTCAACATGTAGTTTGGCACATTACTTTTGTCAGATTCAAGTTATTTCTGTGACCTTTGTGGGTTTTTCTTTCATTAAACGAGGGGTACCAACAATTTTGACCATGTGTGTATTTCACTGTGCAATCGGTATGCCAAACCTTCGGCTCCACAGTGACTTTTTTTTTTTTCAGACAGAAACAATAAAGATCTTCTAATTCCCCCCCCCCCCCAAAAAAAAAAAAAATTATATAAAATATATAAATATCGATTGAACTCCTATGAAAGAAAATATGCAAACTATGCATCTAATTTTATTTAGGAGCTGAATCGGAACCTTTTTTTTCTTTTTAAAAACGCTTTTAAAAAGCCCTGGATGCAGCAGCAGCAAAAAATAAATAAATAAAAAAAAAAAAAAAAAAAAAAAAAAATCTCCTGTATAATGCAGGGAAGCTGAGGCTTGCGAGTTCAAACAGTTATATCTCGAGCATGCTAAAACTTAGTGATCCTGTTGTCACATTACACTTGAGATTCTCAGCTTTGATATAACATCTAGATCGCTATTCTACCTCTATTATTTCTAGAAATATCACTAGTTGAAAACAGTCAGGATTGCGAGAAGCTGCAGTTAACAATGGCTACAGCTATGAATGACAGAACTTTCACTTGTCCATTTGTGATTTCCATATTGTGGCAGGGTTATCTTCTCATGCATGCACTGTCCCTGCCTACTTCTGTGTTTTTATACAAGAAGATAACCAGGACACAATAAGGAGATCCTAACTGGGTTTCTGACAAGTGGTAGACCCTAGAGACATCCTGCATTCAAGGTCTTATTCATTGACAATCTAGCAAAACAAAAGTATGTCACCTCTAAGGTGTTAGATAGAAAAAAAAAAAAAAAAAAGAAAAAAAAACACACCTTCTAAATTATTTATATTTGCAAGAATGTTTAACTTCAAATGGTCTTGAAATTTACATATGGTTATGATCTTGGGAAAACTGCTACAACTGTACAACCTCCTACCAGTTCCGCTAGTATTTCCACCTTAAGCCGGTTGCGCATGACCGTGTACTAACTAGTGCCGTGAATGAATGGCACAGGTGGTGTATGAGGGACACGTGGATGTCCCCTGTGTGCCGCCCTGGCCGTGCTTCCATGGCCCCTTTCATTCAATGAATAGGAGTCGCGGAAGCAGGGCCGCAAAATCGGACAGGAATAGGACTTGTTGAATATTTTGCGGCCCAGACTGACAGCCCCTACACGTGACCGCGTAATTCACGGTTATGTGTACGGCCCCATAGAAATGAATGGGTCAGTGTGCTATCTGGGAAAAACCCAGATAACACACTGACTATTCATATGGTCGTGTGCAAGGGGACTAAGACCCTGAGAGGCAAGGGGTGGAGCAGATTAAGCAATGTTTCAGTAAAGCCAGGATTGACACCTGCAAAACCAACATATTGTCAGCAAAAATGTCAGATGCAGCAGCACAACCAGATGATATATTGTTAGAGGAGTTGCATAGCCTGCAGCAACAAAAATTTAAATGTAGACTATTGTAGCAGTACACACCTGAAAACAGCAGATTCATGTCACAGAGTGTAATACAGTGGGGGAAAAAAAAGTATTTAGTCAGCCACCAATTGTGCAAGTTCTCCCACTTAAAAAGATGAGAGAGGCCTGTAATTGACATAAGTAGACCTCAACTATGAGAGACTGACTAAATACTTTTTTACCCCACTGTATGTCAGGCACCTAGGATATATCCTGCTAGGGGGAAGTGTCCTTTCTGTTCCTTTTGGTCTAAGGAAAAAAAAAAACTGAAGAAGCAGCACCTGGTAGCTAGACTGAGGAGGAAAGAAGGTTCCACTCATCTCTAGGAAAGTCTTGGGTTTGAGCTAATGGGACTCTTTAGGTGCCAGCTGAGATGACTCAAAGAAAAGTGTTATCTACTCACACAGGGTTCCCAGCCGTGTGTGATCTTTCCTCTGTCCTAATACGAATTGGCGGCTGTTTCTGTATCTCCCATAAACAATAAGATACATACACAATTCTATTAAGAAGTAGGTGTCCCAGCGGTGATAGATGCCACAACATCAAATATGTTAAGACTGACTGTACGTGTTTTCTGTAGTTACCCAATGCTAAACAATCAAGTAGCAAACTAGACCAACCTGTTATTTGCTATGTAAACTAGAAGTGCAATAAAGATAAACTTGTCTACAAATAAACATTATCATAAGCCAGGAATAATGCAATAAAATAAAAAAATAAATTAAAATAATGAAGCATTAATAAAATCAGACACCGTAGATTCTTTTCACTAGCACAGCACATGTCCTTCTCAGCATCCACTTTAAACACAGAACAACTACAAGTACTTCTATTCTGATACCATGAAATAGTATCAGCATACATTTGTGATTGGTAGACAGTGATCCTATGAAAAGAAATGTGCAATGTAGCAGAGCAGTATCAGACTGGCATGAAAGGGCTGACAACTACAAATATCCCCATCAGACCTTATTCCACTTATGGGTGAAAAGGAATACTTGGCTATGGGGAACCTGTCAGTAGCATTCATATAGATAAAGCCCAACCACTGCCTGAGGGTACATTTACATCTTCACATTTCTGCATGCAATTTTTAAAGCCAAAGTCAGGTGTGGGTCATAATAGAAGAGAAAGTATAGCGGACAGATGGTACTTATCTTTTTAATCTAGTCCTGGTTTTGCCCTCAAAAACTGCAAATACCTCAAATGTGTAAATGCCTCCAATACAGTGTGGATAAATAGTTCTCCAAACATGTACCCTATATAGCTGATAAGGTTGAATAAAGATGTGTCCATTAAAGAGAACCTTTCACCACCTCCACTAACTCAATAGATGCAACTCCAACAATTCTGGCGCACTTGGAATTTTTTTCTCTAGCACCCACAGTTCCTGAGCAATCATTGCTGTTATTTCAGTACAATTCTGCTCTGTGCTGACAGGTGGGCATTTCCTGTCTTTCTGCTCCAGTCCAAGACCGCCCATGACAGCAAAACAGTTTTGAAATTAACAGCATTGATTGTCCAGAACTAGAGAAAAAAAAAAAAAATTCCAATTGCACCAGAATAAGTGGAGCAGCATATATTGAAGGATACAATGAGTTGGAGTTGGTAGATCCTCTTTAAGTCAAACCTATAATCCTACCATGTTGAGCTAGAGGAAGGCGAGATCATAGGGCCAGCCTCTGCAGGGCTGAAGTGAGCTCTTTTCTCTGTGGTGACAGAAAGCCCTCACTGGGGCATTATGTTTTGTAGACCTGCTCCCAATAATATTGTGCCCTCACAGATCTGCTATAACTTGCCAACCTTCTAACAATAATGGAATAACGGATTTCATTTGCCCCAATTAATATAGCAAAGTTGACAAGTAAACTACAGAGAACTGTAAAAAAAAGTGGTGTGAAAATTCTTAACGATAATACACCTTATTACTTATTTTATACCTGTTAAGCGAGAATACTGGGCCACAAGAGTTTGCACTTACATTCATGGATTTCAGTTTGTTCTACCATTATTGGCGGCCACCTATAATGTGGCCAATAACAAGTTAACAAGCTATACTCAATGGGGGTTATTTATCATCTGCCCCTTTACTTGGCCATATTTTTCATAGGTGCAACTTTTTTTAGACTAGTTTTGCTGTGGTGCCTATTTATGATGTAGGCGCTCCTCCTTGTTAAAATATTGCACACGTGTTAGTTTAAAAGCGCCTTTATAAGCCATGTGTACTTTGACCCTTTTGTTAAATGTGCTTTTTTTACGCTGCTCATGTACTGTGTTTGCACTTTTTTTGTCCCTTTTTAAAAACGCACAGCATGAATGGGATTTTCATTTAGGCCATATCCTCTTTTCATGACAAAAAGCCAAAGTAGCAAGGGCAGCATAACATCTGGAAAAAAAGGCGCAAATGCTGCATAAAGAACAGGGCAGAAAAAGACCACAAAAAGGTGCAAGTAGCTTAATAAATATAAGTAAAACACTGGCGACCTGGGGCTGAATCATTTGTCTGCGCCCTTACAGTATCTATGGAGAGACTTACCCGATGCTCATTAATCAGGAGGTCGCGAGCGGTGTTGAAAATCAAAGTGTGAAGATCTTTAGAGTAGAAGGCCAAGGTATAATCATAATCAAAGCCATAAATTTCAATGTTCTCCAGGCTCATTTCATTGTTGGAAAATATAGCATTTGGATTCAGCATATTACTTGAAATAGAAGGGATAATTTCTGAAAAAAAAAAAAAAACAAAACAAAAAAACAGCGATCAGTTCACTGACAGTAAAGTTCATTGAAAGCCGATCTCCTGTACATCTGATCAAGATATAAAGCAGAGAGGAGACAGAACATCTTGTCAGTCTGATATTAGGATAGAGTCCAGGCTAGCCAAACTGCATGTTTTTTCAATTGCTGTGATGCCTACCACATTTTACAGTGCACTTTAGCTGTGAGACAAAGGCCATTACATTGAAAACCTTTAGCTGGTTAGGCTACGCATAGAGAAACACAACTAAAAATGCAACCAAAACACTTTTCAACTGCACTCCACAGAGTTTTCAAAAAGGCGTGTTTTTTTGAAAAACATAGAATCCTAATTTTACCTGCGGCAATGCTGCGTTTTTCCCCTAGACATATGAGGGAGGCAAAAATGTAAAACGCAGCTGAAAAGCAGTGAAAAATGCATACCTTTTGCAGCGTTTTATGTGTGGCCTTAGTCTAAAGAGGTCTTCCAGCCTTGATTAGTTGATAACCTACTAAAATATGCGTACCCCTGGGGTACCTCAGCAGTGAGCCACTTATCCCCCACTCCACAAGTGTATAACAGTAGTTCGTAGGCGGTGAACCCCTAAAATTTCGGGTTCAGCCAAAATCCCACATACATAGGGATTTTCTAAATTTTGTATACGCAGGGGGTCACTCTGGGACATTAAACTGTGTGGAGAGGACACTCTGGGACATTATTCTGTCACAGGGAGCTTTTACTTGAAAGGAGAGGGCTGCACTTTCTGCCAGAGGCACATGATACCTTTATTCCACCCCGGTGGGAAGAAATGAATGCAGCTTACCACTTTCTCCTTAAACATCCCTGGAGTATTGGAGGCCATAATATTATATGTGGGGGGCACTATGGAGGCCATATATTACATGTGAGGAATTGGAGAAGACATTCTACCAAGTGTGAGGGCTGTTATACTACATGTAGGGGCAATGACGGGACACTCTACTGAAAGTGGGGGTACTGAGGGTGCCATTACATAATTGTTACTGAAGGCTCCAAATTAAGCCTTATTTTATTAACATTTATAAATTATCACTGTTGGGGGGTACTCGGTTGGGAGGTTCTCTCGCTTGGGGGTACTTTGCTTGAAAAGGTTGAGAACCATTACCCTCATCAATTGATAAGCCCTGAAAAAAAAAAAAAAACATTTAAATTTAAAACCCACCATGTGAACCCAACATAAGAAGACACAAAAATTAGGTGTAGATAAAGGGTAGGAAACAAGTAAAGGAAATCTGTCAGGGCGATTTGGGACACTAAACCACCCACAGGTCCATATGGACTGGGGGTTTACTGTCCCAAATAGCCCTGTTATAAAGTCATCTGTGGCCACAAAAAAAAAAAAAAAAAAAAAGCAGGCTTTATATTCACCCTGCTGCTGTATGCTTTGCATGTTCTGCTTCACTGAAGAACTGCGCAGGCACTGGGAGAACCAGAGAGGAGTCTGATGAGACACATCGGACTCATCTCTAGGCAAGTGTAAAGGTTTTTGTTTTTGTTTTTTTAAACGCAGGCACAGGTGGATTTAAAACAGGGCGATATGGGACACTAAATCACTGGTCTATAAGGACCCATGGGTGGTTTAGTGTCCCAAATCAACCTGACAGGTCCTCTAAGGAAAGATGGTACTTTTCTTTTATCAATATACTCCTGGTTATGGTTTCAAAAACTGCATCAACAAAACTTGAACTTGTCTAGTTACCCTAAGGTTAGATTCACACAACTGAGTTTCACCCAGGAAACTCAGTCTGTGTGTGCACTGGATTTACCGGCCTAAACATCAGGCCAGGAGAGGGACTCCTAGCATAATAGTTATCTATGATGCAAGGAGTCCCTGCCTCCCAGAGACATACTGTCCCATAGTGATTACAGTACCAGACAGTATGGGAAGCAGGGACTCTTAGCAGCATAGATAACTAGAATGCTAGGAGTCCCTCTTCCAGCATGATG
The DNA here is from genome assembly GCA_947044405.1 of Leptodactylus fallax. Taxonomy (NCBI): domain Eukaryota; kingdom Metazoa; phylum Chordata; class Amphibia; order Anura; family Leptodactylidae; genus Leptodactylus; species Leptodactylus fallax. The sequence continues at coordinate 6,291,556 of CAMRHE010000094.1, forward strand.
TTTAAACTGGTAAATCCGGCGCACATATGGACCAAGTTTCACTGCTAAAATTTGGTTGTATGAATCCAGACTTAGGGTGGGTTCACACCTGCGCTTCAGTCCGTCCGTTGCCAATCCGAGTGAAAGTCTCGGCGAACGGGATTGGCATCGGATACAGACCGGTCAGCGACGCATTGGTTAAAAACCCATTCATTTGAATGGGTTTTTAAAGCAATGCGAGGGTGTCCGATTGCACCCTCTGCGCTGCGAATCCTTTTTTTTTCGTCGGAAACAAAGTCGGACAGGCAGGACTTCGTGTCCGGCGAAAAAAAAACGGCTTCGCAGCGCAGAGGGTGCAATCGGACACAATCGCATTGCTTTAAAAACCCATTCAAATGAATGGGTTTTTAACCAATGCGTCGCTGACCGGTCTGTATCCGATGCCAATCCCGTTCACCGAGATTTTCACTTGGATTGGCAACGGACGGACTGAAGCGCAGGTGTGAACCCACTCTTAGTCTATTTATGTTTCAAAGTCTTTAAAAGGAACTTTTTACCAGAATTCACCCCTATAAACTGTTCCCACCACACTGAAGCAACTGTAATCCCCTTTTAATACCTATATCTGTGTGTGCAGAGTAGAGCACCATATAGTAAAGCTAAAGATTTCACTAGACATTTGCAAAACTTTGAATGAACACAAGCCATCTTTGGTTGAATGTCTTAGAGGATACCTTCCATTGGACATCATCTATAAGCTGCCCTGCAGTTTGGTATTTGTACTTAAAATAACAATGTTCACTGAATTCAAATGCCCTGGGAATTCTGTATTGTGGGCAGACAAGAAGGAAGGACATTCAGTGAACCAGCGATAGGATGGTCATGGGTGCCCATGGCTTACTGATGCCTATAGGGAGCAAAGCCTTGCCTGTCTGGACTGATCAATGAATTTTTTGGCCATTATAGAACAGTGTCCAAACACGCAGTTCATTACAGCTTGCTTCTACTGGGAAACCTGTGGATATCATAGTACCTTGACACGTATCACCCATATACTCTGTAGACACCAACGACAACCCTTTATGCTAACCGTAGATCCTAATGGCAGTGATCCTACCAGGCACTACAAGATTGTGAGGCAGCTGTGAGCCACACATATAATAGCACATATAAGCCTTAGTAAGGAAGAGGGCTGGAGCTTTAGCATTTGGTTGAAAGACTTCAATTTCTGTCATGAGTCTATGGTAAGAAATATTTCAGAACATATTGATACGACTTCTTACTGGAATAAGAATTTGAAAGAATCTGCTAAAAAGATTCATTCCCAACTGTCATTCCCTTTACTTCTCTTTATTCTAAATCTAGTGGGGAGAAAAAGAAAAGGAGACCTTCTGTGAAGACCAGATAAATGATTTTATTACTCTCAAAATATTATAAATGTATCCACTGTGTGAACATACCCATGTTGCTTGTGATACATTTACAGACATGCTGATGATACCACCTACCCATCCATATGAATGTCAGAGGGTGCTCCTTGGATAGGTGCACCCCTCCTCCCTCCATTAACCAGAATGGAGAGCAAAGAGAAGCTCCTGTCCTGGAGGTCTCCACGTGACCATATATTACATTGTCAGTCACTGACTTAGAATGGTCCTCATAAAAATCTTTAGGAATGATACAACTTTTGGGACAAAATGCCATATAATAATAATAATAATAAATTTTATTTATATAGCGCCAACATATTCCGCAGCACTGTACAATTTGTAGGGTTCAAGTACTGACAAAAAAGATACATTACAAAGAAATATGCAATTCACACACTGGGACTGAGGGCCCTGCTCGCAAGAGCTTACAATCTATGAGGTAGAGGGGGTGACAAGAGGTAGCAGGGCCGGCATCGGAGGTAGCATTGCTTATACAATGGTCAGACAATTCTGAAATAGAGGTTACTGTCATTACACATATATAAAGCTGTATGAGCCGTCACCAGTCGTGTCCTTTAATGTGCAGATGGTGCCTGGACATATAAAGTTAGTCTGATATGGCATCATATCCTGTGAGGTAATGCGGGAGCGTGAACAGAGGGTATGTTTTAGGGATTCTAACTACAGAAGGGTTTACATTAGGAGTTGTGATAGGCCTGTCTGAAAAGATATGTCTTTAGTTTACGCTTGAAGCTGTGGAAATTGGGGGTTAATCTGATAGTCCAGGATAGAGCATTCCAGAGAAGTGGTGCAACTCGGGAGAAGTCTTTGTATACGAGCGTGGGAGGTTCTGATAATAGAGGATGTTAGTCTTAGGTCATTGAGTGAACGGAGAATACGGGTTGGGCGATAGACAGAGATGAGGGAGGAAATGGAGGGAGGTGCAGCATTATGGAGAGCCTTATGAATGAGGGTGATAAGTTTATATTGTATTCTGTATTGAATAGGCAGCCAATGTAGTAACCGGCACAGACCGGAGGTATCGCTGTAGAGTCTAGACTGATAGATGAGCCAGGCCACCGCATTCAGAATAGATTGTAGAGGGGAGAGTTTAGTAAGGGGAAGACCTATTAGTAAGGAGTTACAGCAGTCAAGGCGAGAGTGAATCAGGGCAACAATGAGTGTCTTTAGTGTATTTGTGGAAAGGAAAGGGCGGATTCTGGAGAGGTTTTTGAGGTGGAGATGACATGAGCGTGCGAGTGATTGGATATGGGGGGTGAAGGAAAGGTCTGAGTCCAACAAAACCCCGAGGCAGCGGACATACTGCCTAGGAGTTATGGTAAGGCTGGAGACTGCAATGGAGATATCAGGGACAGATCTATTAGATGGTGGAAACAGCAGTAGTTCAGTCTTTGAGAGATTCAGTTTCAGATAGAGCGAAGACATGATATTTGAGACAGCAGAGAGGCAGTCACTGGTGTTCTGTATTAGGGCAGGGGTGATGTCACAGGATGACGTATATAATTGGGTGTCATCAGCATAAAGATGGTACCAGAAGCCAAATCTAGTGATGGTTTGTCCAATGGGGGCTGTGTAGAGGGAGAAGAGCAGGGGGCCTAGGACTGAGCCCTGAGGAACCCCAACAGGAAGGGGAAGCAGGGAAGAAACAGAGCCCGCAAATGATACACAGAAAGTGCAGTCAGAGAGATATGAGGAGAACCAGGAGAGAGAAGTGTCTGTGAGGCTGACATAATGGAGCATATTGAGGAGGAGTTGATGGTCAACAGTGTCAAATGCTGCTGAGAGATCTAGAAGAATAAGAAGAGAGTAATCACCTTTGGATTTAGCAGTCAGGAGATCATTGGAGACTTTTGTGAGGGCCGTTTCAGTAGAGTACAGACGCCAGATTGTAAGGGGTCAAGAAGAGAGTTAGCAGAAAGATAGCGGATTAAACGAGAATAGACTAAGCGTTCCAAGATTTTGGAGATAAAAGGAAGGTTAGAGACAGGTCGATAGTTAGCAGCACAGGACGGGTCAAGGGAGGATTTCTTCAGTAGTGGGGTTATGACAGCATGTTTGAAAGAGGATGGGAAAATTCCAGAAGAGAGAGAGGTTAAAAATTTTAGTAAGGTAAGTCGTGACGGCAGGCGACAGAGACTGGAGAAGGTGTGAGGGGAAAGGGTCACTACTACAGGTTGTAGGGCGAGAAGAAGAAAGTAGCTGAGATACTTCCTCTGTAACAGGTTGAAAAGATGAGAATGAACAGTCTGAAGTGCGGCTGGTGAGGGGGTCAGTGCCACCTGGGGATTGGGCAGTTATTTCCTGATAGATCTTATCAATTTTATCATGGAAATAAGTGGCCAGGTCATCTGCGCTAAGGTCTGTGAATGGCATCTGCACCTTGGGCGTGCGTAAGGAGTGAAAAGTTTCAAATAGCCTTTTAGGGTTACAGGAGAGAGAAGAGATGAGAGCGGTGAAATAGTCTTGTTTGGCTAGGTGAAGGGCAGAATTATAGGTTTTAAGCATAAATTTAAAGTGGAGGAAGTCTGCAGGTGTACGTGATTTTCTCCACAGACGTTCAGCACACCTAGAGCACCGCTGAAGAAAACGTGTCTGTGGCGTGTGCCAGGGTTGCTGCCTCCTGCATCTAACCTTTCGAGTGGAGGGGGGAGCCGCCTCAACCAATGCACTTTTAAGGGTTTCATTATAGTGATTGGTGGCTAGATTGGGGCAGGACAGTGAAGAGATGGGGGACAGAGAGGACTGTAGAGTATCTGAGAGGTGCTGGGTGTTAATAGCACGTAAATTCCTATATGTATGATGAGTAGGTGTGTCCTGTGAAGGAGAGAAAGCACTGATGGTGAGAGACAGAAGGTTATGGTCAGAGAGTGGCAAAGAAGAGTTAGTAAATTTAAAAACTGTGAGGAGTCGATGGAAGACAAGATCAATGGTGTTGCTATCTACATGTGTGGCGGAAGAGGAAAGTTGTGAAAGACCAAAAGACATGGTTATTGAGAGAAACTGTGAGGCAGCTCGGGAGACATGGGTGTCAGTGGGGATGTTAAAGTCACCCATGATGAGGGTAGGAATTTCACTGGATAAAAAGAGGGGAAGCCAAGAAGCAAAGTGATCCAGAAATTGGTAGGGTGAGCCGGGAGGACGGTAGATCACAGCTACACGTAAGGAGAGTGGGCGGAAAAGTCTGATAGCATGTACTTCAAATGAGGGGAATGTGAGTGAGGGTACTGGTGGGATGGCCTGAAAAGTGCACTGCGGTGACAGAAGTAACCCTACCCCTCCACCCTTCCTGTTGTCAGGCCTAGAGGTGTGTGAGAATTGTAGGCCACCATGAGACAGAGCAGCAGGGGAGGCTGTATCAGACTGCTGGATCCAGGTTTTAGTAAGGGCAAGCAAGTTGAGAGATTTACTGAGGAATAAGTCATTAATATATTCTAGCTTGTTACACACTGAGCGGGCGTTCCAGAGAGAACAGTTAAAAGAGACAGGAGAAAGATAAGGAGAGGGAACACGGTAAATATTGATTAGGTTTGTAGGATTTCTATGTGTGTAGGAAGAGGAAAAATTAGGGAGAGAAAAAGGGTCAAGGTTTGGAGAGATGTCCCCAGCAGCTAGGAGGAGCAAAATGGACAGAGACAGAAGGTGGTTCAGTGATTTATGTGGATGTTTAGGTTTGGTTTCACTGCTAAAAGCAGTGTAGGGATTAGGGTGTTGAAGAGAGTGAAAAGTGTGTGAGAGCTGTACATGGGAGAAGGCAGAAGAGAAGGACTGATATGGATAGTGTGCACTGGTGGTAGAGATGGAGGGGAGTTCTACTCATAGTACACTTTGATGGAGAATTTCCACTGACATGACTAGAAATAATTAGAGCAGATTTATGAAAATGTATAAATACATTCACACATCTGCCCCAATATCTGCTCTGGTGTCACTGGGCATAAACTTTAATAGGATTGGTGTGGACATGGCAGGGGCACAGCTCACTCTCTGCTCCAGTAACACACTGACTAGTGCTGCACCCACAACCACCTCTCTATCTCAGCACTCTCCTCCTGTTTTTTCATAACTGTCATGTCAGTCAGTAAACATTTACAATTCCCTTTTCCTTTTGGAGGAGTTATTCTGGCTTGGCTATATTATGCGGTCAGGTTTCAAGAAAGCTGAGCATTGATCTATAGGGAGCTGCCTTCCAAAAGACGGCACTAGAGGAAATTCTCCTTTTCCTTTGCATATTCCTTTCCCAGAATTCTTAGCAAGGCTTGCATAATAAGTCCCTGTACCGTGTCTCTCCTTAATGAGAATAGTACCCCTTTTGAATTACTAGTTAGTCACATACCTCCAATAGCTGTCAGCTGGACACTCAGTTGACAGATATTCCTCCAAATTCTTCCATATACATGAATGTTCAGTTTGGTGGAACCTGACAGATCTAGAGCTCGTGATTTACATTCATGACAGTCAATCACTGCTCGAAAATGTGGAAGAGGGATCCCCTCATTAAGGCTAGGTTCACATCTGCATTCGGTGAGTGCTCAGGAATTCCATTCCCCATTCCGCTTTAAAAATGCAAAGTCCAAACAGGACTTTTCTCTCTGCATTTTTTGGGCACAAACTCGGCAGACCCCATTATAGACAGCTTTTAATTGTGAACCATCTAAAAATTCAGATTGGACTCTGCACCCTATTGAAAGCCCAGAAATTAATAATGGAACCTACCCCCTTTCTTACTTGCTCGGAGAGGAGGGGGATTCTGATTATCTAGTATGGCTAGCTGTCTAACAATTGTGGCTGACTGTCTAAATATTACCATTTCTGGCTAACTAGTAATGTCATTTCTATCCATTCAGACTGACATTAAATGACTGTAATGTGCTGAAGCGCCTGCAGTACGTCTCAGCACTGTCCCAGTTTTAATCATTTATTTAAATCAGGAATTGGTTAGTGGAAGTGCTGAGACGTACTGCAGGCACTTCAGCACATTACAGTCATTTAATGTCAGTCTGAATGGATAGAAATGACAATGCAGATTAGCCCCAAAAATGGGCCCACAAATCTGGTACAGCTTAAACTGCAAATCCATGGCAGAAATTTGAGGGTCAACCTTGGATAACTGCTTAAGATTATATTTTGAATCGGTGTGATTTTTTGTCATTAAAAGTGCTGTGGCAGTGGCACTGTCTTTATAGTGATCGGTAGGGGACCTAGTGATATAGGATTTTATAAGTTATATTTTTTAGTGGCACAGTTTTGCTGGAAGGTGTAACATACACACCAACAGACCAACTGAGGGTTCACACCTGCGCTTCAGTCCGTCCGTTGCCAATCTGAGTGAAAATCTCGGCGAACGGGATTGGCATCAGATACAGACAGGTTAGCGACGCATTGGTTAAAAACCCATTCATTTGAATGGGTTTTTAAAGCAATGCGAGGGTATCCGATTGCACCCTTTGCGCTGTGAATCCTTTTTTTTCATCGGAAACAAAGTCGGACATGCAGGACTTCGTGTCTGACGAAAAAAACGGCTTCGCAGCGCAGAGGGTGCAATCGGACACCCTCGCATTGCTTTAAAAACCCCATTCAAATGAATGGGTTTTTAACCAATGCGTCGCTAACCTGTCTGTATCCGATGCCAATCCCGTTCGCCGAGATTTTCACTCAGATTGGCAACGGACGGACTGAAGCGCAGGTGTGAACCCACCCTCACAACTGTTGGGAAATATGGAGGAGAATGCAGAGATGTGTAGAACTGAGGAACTCAGACTTGATGCCAATCCAAAGCCATGTTGTCTATTATAGACAATATGGTGCTAAGGTGGAAGATCACACATGTTCATACAAATCTAAGAGGAAAGTGACATAATGGCTTTACTAGAGATCCTCCATTGTACTGCTATTGCGACTGGTTTCAGTCACTTTAAACTGGTTAATTCTGTTTGCTAAACCTGGACAGACCAGACTGCTGCGTGACATTTGGCAATGAGGGACTGCTGAGTGGCAACTCTGAGGTGAGGGACAATTAGGCTGCAGGAACAGCAGGGTGGCAGCTCTCAGGTGAGGGACAGTCAGGCTGCAGGCACAGCAGGGTGGCAGCTCTCAGGTGGCTACAAGTACAGCAAAGTACTAGCTCTCGTGTGGCTGCAGGTACAACACGGTGACATGTGAGGGACAGTGAGGCTGCAGGCACAGCAGGGTGGCAGCTCTCAGGCGAGGGACAGTCAGGCTGCAGGCACAGCAGGGTGGCAGCTCTCAGGCGAGGGACAGTCAGGCTGCAGGCACAGCAGGGTGGCAGCTCTCAGGCGAGGGACAGTCAGGCTGCAGGCACAGCAGGGTGGCAGCTCTCAGGCGAGGGACAGTCAGGCTGCAGGCACAGCAGGGTGGCAGCTCTCAGGCGAGGGACAGTCAGGCTGCAGGCACAGCAGGGTGGCAGCTCTCAGGCGAGGGACAGTCAGGCTGCAGGCACAGCAGGGTGGCAGCTCTCAGGCGAGGGACAGTCAGGCTGCAGGCACAGCAGGGTGGCAGCTCTCAGGCGAGGGACAGTCAGGCTGCAGGCACAGCAGGGTGGCAGCTCTCAGGCGAGGGACAGTCAGGCTGCAGGCACAGCAGGGTGGCAGCTCTCAGGCGAGGGACAGTCAGGCTGCAGGCACAGCAGGGTGGCAGCTCTCAGGCGAGGGACAGTCAGGCTGCAGGCACAGCAGGGTGGCAGCTCTCAGGCGAGGGACAGTCAGGCTGCAGGCACAGCAGGGTGGCAGCTCTCAGGCGAGGGACAGTCAGGCTGCAGGCACAGCAGGGTGGCAGCTCTCAGGCGAGGGACAGTCAGGCTGCAGGCACAGCAGGGTGGCAGCTCTCAGGCGAGGGGCAGTCAGGCTGCAGGCACAGCAGGGTGGCAGCTCTCAGGCGAGGGACAGTCAGGCTGCAGGCACAGCAGGGTGGCAGCTCTCAGGCGAGGGACGGTCAGGCTGCAGGCACAGCAGGATGGCAGCTCTCAGGCGAGGGACAGTCAGGCTGCAGGCACAGCAGGGTGGCAGCTCTCAGGTGGCTACAAGTACAGCAAAGTACTAGCTCTCGTGTGGCTGCAGGTACAACACGGTGACATGTGAGGGACTGTCAGGCTGCAGGTACAGGAGTCTGGCAGCGCTCGCTCAGGTAAGCCCCTGTGAGGGCAGCTCTGGAGCTCCTGGAAGGTGACCCTGGTATTATTAGTGTATACGGGTGCAGGAGCCCGGCACTCATTCACCTGTCATGTCATTCTCTGCCCTGGCCATGGCCACACACACGCACATACCACCCTCTCCTAGCGGGGACACCAGTCAGAGCTCAGTCATACTAGGCTCACCGTTGATGCTCCTCCTCGCCTCGCTGTAGTGTGCGCTCAGATACCTCTTCATGTCGCCGTCCTCAGGGCCGCTTGTACAAGAGGAGAGATACCGCAGCCAGGCACCCCTGAGTGGAGGTCCAGGGCTCCCCGCCACCCGTCTACCAGTGGCCAGGGCCAGCCGGCAGCAGCCTCCTAGAAAAGCACGAGCAGGAGCCATAGCTGGGACTGCGTGTGAGAGATGAGAGCTGAGCTCTATATATGAGGCCGGGCACTTCCTAGTGACATCACTACCAGGAGGGGGCGGCAACGGGGAAGCCTACAAGTAGCGGCGCCTGGCACCTCTCTGAGGGCACTATTCTGTATACCACATTGATATGTATACTTGCCCATGTCCTGTATTGTTACTGCGGCTTCTTTTTTATGCAGGTGCGGTTTTAGTGTTGTACCTTTTCACTCAAATGTCAAGCTCAAACTTAGCAGAACAGCCCCCCCCCCCACGTGCCCAGCTCGAGAAATGCCAGTATACTAAATGCACAATACTAAATGCCACACTCCATTTGCTTGCTGCTGTGCCCCTGATCAATGTGTCCTTTATATTTTTAACTCTTTCTCACCGCAACCATTTTTTGGTTTCTGATTTTCATTTTTGACTCCCCACCTTCTAGACGCCATAACTTATTCATTTTTCCATTCACAGAGCCGTTCATAATGGTACCATTTAATATTCTGTATAATGGACAGAGACGCTGGAATAAATTAAGAATGGGAATTAGAGAAAAACTGCGCTTGTGTGACTTTCTTATGGGCTATGGTTTTACAGCGTTCATACCTGTATTCTATAGGTTGGTATGATTCCAGGGATACCAAATTTATATAGTTTTTTACGTTTTAATCCCTTAAAAAAAATCCAAAACTTTGCAAAATAAAAAAAAATTGGGGGAGTTGCCATATTCTGACACCTGTAACTTTTTTTATATTTCCATGTACAGGGATGTATAGGGCGTCCTTTTCTGAGGAAATGTCTGTTGCTTTGATCACTTTTTATCCAAATTTTTATGGGAGGGAAAACAGCAAACAAAAAACAGCAGTTCATCTCTTTAGATTTTTTTTTCCTGATACATCGTTTACCATATGGGAAAAATATTTTTATAAGTTTATAGACTGGGCGTTTTTGGACACAGGAATACCTAATGTGTATATGTTTTACTTTTTTTTTTTTTTTTTTTAACTTTTATGTGTGTTGTAAGGAAACGGGTGATTTGAATTTTCATTTTTTTTTTTTTTTTTAGACTCCGTAAGGGTCTTGAACCCCATGGAATCTGATCACTAATACAATGGATTAAAATTGCAACACTTCTATTACAGGCTGCATAGAGCAGACAGACTAGCTTGGGAGCGTTTAATAAGCTTCTGGATGTCATAGCAACAAATTGCCAGCCCCGGATACGGGCTGGTAAACTACCTCAAAGTAACGTCTTTGTCAGCTTTGACCAAGGCATCATTGCAGGCCCTGATTGTGGGTATTGCCGCCAGGTCTCCACTGTATAATACAGCAGAAACCCAGTGGCTGTGGCGCCCACTCAGCTCCTGAGTAGCCGCCATATTTAAATACCCGACATCTGCCTTACTATTACAGGAAGAAATTAAAGTCCATCAACCCATCCAAAAGATATGGCTCCTGGAAGATTATATTCAGCACTTATGCTCCCCATACTAACCCTTCTCTGTTGACACTCCTCCCCCATTATCCCCCAGGACATGATGTAACCCAAACACTTTGGATCAGCACATATAAGGACACTAACTGGTGACAGCTCGTACAGCTTTATTTATTTGTGCAATTGTAATTTGGATAATTTTACCTGTACATGAACCTTGTGATTTGTAAAGTGCTACAGAATATGTTGGCACTATATAAATAAAAATGATTACTATTATATGTAGATTCGATCTTATTCTCCAAGTGGGTGGAACTAATGTTCCCTATAAGCTTTGTCAGCTGCAGAGCATTTGCCAAAAAGCCAATACAGTGTTGTAAATTACCATAATCCTATTGACCCACATAAAAATGTCAACATGGCATTTTTACTTCATAGTGAATGGCATAAGTGAAAACCCAAGAAACCAGATCCTGCAGACAGTCCTATGTAACACCTTAGATAACACAATGATATCTCTGACTCATAGGACTTCAGGTAACAACTACTGTATTATCCGTACTATATCACAACACATACAGTGCTGGCCAAAAGCATTGGCACCCCTGCAATTCTGTCAGATAATACTCAATTTCTTCCAGAAAATGATTGCAATCACAAATGCTTTGGTAATAATATCTTCATTTAATTTGTCGGCAATGGAAAACCACAAAAAGAATTGTCAAAAAGCCAAATTGGATATAATTCCACACCAAACATAAAAAAGGGGGTGGACAAAAGTATTGGCACCCTTTGAAAAATCATGTGATGCTTCTCTAATTTGTGTAATTAACAGCACCTGTTACTTACCTGTGGCACATAACAGGTGGTGGCAATAACTAAATCACACTTGCAGCCAGTTGAAATGGATTAAAGTTGACTCAACCTCTGTCCTGTGTCCTTGTGTGTACCACATTGAGCATGGAGAAAAGAAAGAAGACCAAAGAACTGTCTGAGGACTTCTGAAGCAAAATTGTGAGGAAGCATGAGCAATCTCAAGGCTACAAGTCCATCTCCAAAGACCTGAATGTTCCTGTGTCTACCGTGCGCAGTGTCATCAAGAAGTTTAAAGCCCATGGCACTGTGGCTAACATCCCTAGATGTGGACGGAAAAGAAAAATTGACGAGAGATTTCAACGAAAGATTGTGCGGATGGTGGCTAAAAAACCTCGACTAACATCCAAACAAGTTCTAGCTGCCCTGCAGTCCGAGGGTACAACAGTGTCAACCCATACTATCCGTCAGCGTCCGAATGAAAAGGGACTCTATGGTAGGATACCCAGGAAGACCCCACTTCTGACCCAGAGACATAAAAAAGCCAGGCTGGAGTTTGCCAAAACTTACCTGAGAAAGCCAAAAACTTTTTGGAAGAATGTTCTCTGGTCAGATGAGACAAAAGTAGAGCTTTTTGGGAAAAGGCATCAACATAGAGTTTACAGGAAAAAAAAAAAGAGGCCTTCAAAGAAAAGAACACAGTCCCTACAGTCAAACATGGCGGAGGTTCCCTGATGTTTTGGGGTTGCTTTGCTGCCTCTGGCACTGGACTGCTTGACCGTGTGCATGGCATTATGAAGTCTTAAGACTACCAACAAATTTTGCAGCATAATGTAGTGCCCAGTGTGAGAAAGCTGGGTCTCCCTCAGAGGTCATGGGTCTTCCAGCAGCACAATGACCCAAAACACACTTCAAAAAGCACTAGAAAATGGTTTGAGAGAAAGCACTGGGGACTTCTAAAGTGGCCAGCAATGAGTCCAGACCTGAATCCCATAGAACACCTGTGGAGAGATCTCAAAATGGCAGTTTGGAGAAGGCACCCTTCAAATCTCAGGGACCTGGAGAAATCTGCCAAAGAAGAATGGTCTAAAATTCCAGCAGAGCATTGTAAGAAACTCATTGATGGTTACCGGAAGCGGTTGTTCGCAGTTATTTGTCTAAAGGTTGTGCTACCAAGTATTAGGCTGAGGTTGCCAATACTTTTGTCCGGCCCATTTTTGGAGTTTTGTGTAAAATGATCAATGATTTGACTTTTTTTTTCATTCTCTTTTGTGTTTTTTCATTGCAAGCAAAATAAATGAAGATATTATTACCAAAGCATTTGTGATTGCAATCATTTTCTGGAAGAAATTGAGTATTATCTGACAGAATTGCAGGGGTGCCAATACTTTTGTCCAGCACTGTATACCACCATAATAACTCTGAGTACAGATAATGTTAGTAGTTCTTACCTGCAGTCCTATGTAACACTTCAGATAACACAGTGATAACTCTGTGACTCAAACAGTAATCACTGTGTTATCTGTGGTGTTACATAGGACTGCAGGTAAGATCAACTACATCAATGGTACTTAAAGATGAGGGAAACTGCAGGATGTGGGGGCACAAATCGAAATGACTGGTAGGTGAGCGTGGGGAGAATACTCTGAGGCCAGGTCTGTCCAGGAAAAGCAGTGCTCTATTTGTAGTTCCTACAAGTTATGCTTTGCTTTACCGCTCGATCACTAAATAGTAATACTTAAGATGGTGCCCGCTGGTCAGCCGGTGAGTGCTTAATGTGAACATTGATGGGAACCCTTTATTTTCTATGAGAAAAACAAAAAGTTTAAGCACAGTAGGAGAATAAGATAACATTTACATATAAAATATTTCAGGGGCCATATCTTTTGGGTGGATGGACTTTAAAAATAAAGTACAATGTTTAAGGGCTTTGGGAGACAGCAATTGGGAGATAATGGTATTTCTCCCAGCCACTGTCATAATGAAGGTCTAGTAGGCAGAGGTCCAGACAGTGGGCAGCTTGAGGTCCGCCTGTTGAATATCCCTCCATTAGGGTATTTTCAGAGGTGGAACTTGAAGCTCCTGGGCCACTTTTAAAATCTGTAATGGGGCCCTACCCTGCACCAGTTACAGTAGTTTTATATGTTATGTGACAGATAAACCTACCACTATAGCTACACCACTGGGTATGTTCACACAGAGGTTTTCTTTTATGCTGATTCAATAGCATAAACAATGCAACTGCGTCTGTGTGAAAAACTCAAATTTGCCCTCACTGATTTAAACGGGAGTCAGCAATGAAACTTTTTTTTTTTAGCTTGCTAATAAGAGAAGCAATGTGAAGTAACTTACAAAGGTTTCAGCACCGGACAGTGAGCTGAAGCCATAGCCATATCCACTGAGTAACCCCATTGAAGATTCTAAGCAGTAAGCTGAACCTTAGCCGAAACTTGAGGCTAAGCCTCAGATTTCCGTCATGTTCTCCATGGCAAAAGTACTCATCACATCTGGAGAACTCATTTTTAAAATTAAGCTATGTGGTAGTAAGCAGGTCACTGTATCATGACATCACTGTGCGTAGTATTCTTGTAGTGTGACATTACTAAACATTATCCCTGTACTGTGACATCACTGTTTGTATTATTTGTGTACTGTGACATCACTGTGTTTATTATCCCTGTACTGCAGAATCACTATGTGTATTATCCCTGCACTGTGATATCAGTGTGTGCATTATGCCCCTACTGTGACATTATTGTGCATTATTCTGGTACTCTGACATCACTATGTGTATTTTCACAGCACTGTGAGACAACTTTATGTGCTTTATCCCTATGCTGTGATAATACTGTGTGCATTATCCCTGTACTATGACATTATTGTGTATTATCCCGGTACTCTGTCATCACTATGTGCATTATCCCTGTACTTTGATGTCACTGTGCGTATTATGCTTACTGTATTGTGACATCATTGTGTGCATTATGTTCGTACTGTGACATTATTTTGCATTATAACTTTACCGTGACATCACTGTGTACATTATTCCTTTGCTATGACATCACTGCAAGCGTCATGACTGTACTGCGAAATCAATATATGAATACTTAACACTTAGGTAAAGGTGCATGTCACAGATGAAAATAATCATAAGCTTTTCATGTGAATTCACTTGCCACAGTCATAGTGGAATTAGGCCCTATTCCAAATTTTACTAGTTACTAAATAATCTACATATAACTAAATATCACTTCACTATGAACTCCTTCCCTCTACACCATCCTGCATACTCTCACCATTTATGTATCTTGTCATCTACTCTTTGGGAGTATTGTTTATGTGAAAAAGTATGTATCTGTTTTATTGTATGATTCCTTATTATGTTATATATTATATCTATTTCTTTTTATCTACAACCCAATTACCATTGAACTTTTCTGATTTTAGATTCCTCGTGTGATCTTTATCATGAGACCAGCAACATAATAAATGCTCCTGTCACAAGATATGAATGAATGGCCTATATTTGTGCTACCAGGCTGCTATATTAAGTAGCTGGTATTTCCCATAGCTAAGTGTATTAGCCAGGTAACATGAGATTCCTCTTTGCAGTAACATGGTCGCTTCCTAAAGTATCACGTTGCTAAGCAATAAGAAGCTTCTCTGATAGTCTAACACATGTAACTTATGTATCACTCACTAGCATTTAACATGTTACATCCAATGGATTATTTAGGCGTAGCCGTACTGATCATTTTAAATAAGCAAAAAATATAAAACACCTGTAAAACTTTACTGTGTGCATGCTGCACTGAAATGTTTGTAATGAGAACAAATGCATTATATTAAAGGGGTATTCCCATCTCAAGGCTAGACCCGCCCAACCCTGTCTCGCTGTGACTTGAGATCTGGCCTCTTACATAGTTATCTCCCTTACTTGTACAAGAGTGCCCAAAATATACAAGCAAACCACCTCTCCAGTCACAGTGCCACAAGACTGGGATTAGGGTGGGGGGACTCCCTTTCTTTAGGCAGGTGTTGGTCCCAGGGGTGGGACCCACATCTATCAAACCTTTGCCATACTCTATTTATAAATACCATAAATATCTAAGCTGGAAATACCCTTTAAGTGCCATATACTGGTGCTGTATGCATAACAGCATATCCCATCCATATGAGCATACAGCTAAAGCACTAAGAATAGAAACTGTACATATTGTACTTGAACATTTACTTTATGATACTAAACTATCATTTTGACTGTGGTACTTGACTTGCATTGGGTCCTGATAAATGGCTATGTGTTTTAGTTATATATAAAGACTAAATGCATCTTAGCAATAATATTTATTGATCTAATCCATCAAAAATAAAACTCAAAGAAACATTGCAAATAGTATTGATTCCAAATGTAATATTTTGTATCCTCAGCCCCTATGCTTATCCATCTGTCCACACACACAAACCCTGTGTGCAGTCTGATCCTTCTCCTTGTCATTTATTCCTGCTCATTTACATGTAGTTAGCAGAATACATGAAAAGTAGAAAAAAGAGTAGGAGTGCAAGATCATACTATAAAGGATTTCTATGTTACCATAGATATATATATATATATATATATTTTTTTATCGAAGGTCTCAAAGCTGTGCCAACGAAAACACCAGTGCACGGCAAAAAAGTGACGGGTGCCACTGAAAAAAACGTGCAAAGGATGCGGTCTATCGCAAAACCCATCTCAAAAGAGAATGGGTCCTCCGAAACTGTCCCCAAACTCAAAGCCAAAAGGCCCAAGAGTAAGGGGGCTGAACCAACCCAACTGCCTAGACAGGAGGGTCAGTGACTTACTTGGTTTCCTCCGTGGGCTGCCACCACCAGGAGTACTACCAAGCCAGCTACTTGCATCAGTCTCCTCAAGGGCTGCCACCCCAAGAGTACTACTGAGCCTGCAACTGTTGTCTATCTCCACAAAAGCAGAGACAGACACTGGAGAGCAAAGACGGAGGGAACCCGAGGGCCACACACTCCAACTCCTAGACTTCGGGTAGGACCCAAAAGGGTTTCCGCACCCCTACATCCACACAAAAACAGTGACAAACAGGTGACAAAACGTGATAAACAAAAAAGAATAAATAAGTGAATAGAGTGCCAGTGTACTGGCCCGGTCTATCCGCCGGATCTATAAAAAATTACCCATGCTGGATAAACCAAGCAATAGGGTGAGTGCTCCTAAGGTGTGTTCAAGTGCTTGTGCAATGTGCCATACTCAGTGGGTTTCCCACGCCCAGTGAGTTAAGGCACCTCTGGAGTCACCGTCCCCAGAGGCACTTGCACCATGAGACCTTCGAAAGCCTCCCCAGCCCCTTGGCTTCGATCTACCAGGGCCAGAGAACAAAACCCTGGTGTAGTTCTCTGCCTCATGTTCGCAGTCTTCAGTTGGCTCCCAACAGGGGGTGTGCGACTTCCCCTGGCGGAACCAACCTACTGGCTGTTACTGATAAGAACAGATACTACACTTGATCTTAGCCAAGAGGCCGAGATAGATATATACATCAATCAGCCATAACATTAAAACGTACAAATGAAAAACTTTGATCCTTTTGTGACAATGACATCTGGGATCTGTGACAATCCTGGGATATATTAAGGAGACAGTTAGTCCTAGAAGTTGGGCAAGCATAAGGATCTAAGAGTCTTTGACAAAGGACAAATTGTGATGGCCAGACAACTGGTTATCGCCAAAACAGGAGGTCTTGTGGGATGTTTCTAATGTAGAGGTTATTACCTACCAAAAATGGTCAACCCATTAAAAAAGAGAACCCAGAACCTGCATCTAAGGCTCATTGATGTACAAAGGGATAAAAAGCTAGTCAAATGGTAAATCCCATAGAATTGCTACTCTAGCTCATATTGCTGGAAAAGTGAATGCTGGCTATGATAGAAAGGTGTCAGAACTTTGCTATAGAAGGCAAAAGCTCAGACTCAACAATATTTTACTTAACCAAAGGGAAGTTTGTAGACATCAGATATGTATAATATAGCTGTGAAGCAATATCGGAAAAACTTCACAGCACAGTTAGGTTACGGGTCTGATGTCTCCTGGGTGGAAGAGGAGTTTGCAGTGTTGGATAGCGTCCAGGAACATGGTACCAAGCAGCTTTATGGACTAATTTACAATGTTCAGATTTTGATGATGATCTAAGAGAAACTAAAGAGAGAAGGTCACTGTGAGGACCTGACATGGAGGACTGGCAAGCACTCTCGGGATGAGAACATAGGCTAGGTGTCTGCCTACTTGGCACTGATGCAGGTCTTTTTCCAAAGAATTTTGATAGTGGAAACACACAGACCGCTTCTGAATTATTGATTTGCTCACAAAATATATCTTCATTACATTCCAGGTTATGGTTTTTGAGAAATACACGAGCTGGTCTGCTACTGCACCCTATTAAAAAGTCATCTGATATACTTTCAATGGAGAAATGTGACATCTCTGGAGACTTAATGCCATATTCAGAACTAAGATGGCGTTTTGTTGGTTGAGCACTGTTTGATTTCCTCTGGGTTACTCCACCTTTAATAAGAGCTTGCTTATTATCTTCTGTCAGTGCGTGCACTTTGCTGTTCCAGTGAGATCTACAATTTAATTCCTTCAGACAACTAAACAATAAGATAAAATAGCATTACAATCTGATAATTTATGGAAAACACACTTTCCCAATTACTTTTAACCCTGAAACTGGTGATATCAGAAATATACACATAGTGAAACACAGCTTAAAACACTGTTGAATAAATGCATTGAAAACCTGTTGCTTTTTTTTTTTCCACAGCATTTTTTGCTGAATTTTCTTCTGCACTTTTATTTCCCCTATTAAATCTATAGGGAAACTGCTTGCAATTCTGCAGCTAAAATTAACATGCCCCAATTTTCAAAAATGCACACGGCTTTGAAAACTCCGCTTTTCTGCAGCATTTTTTCCCACAATATTTGGAGGAGATGAAATGAAATTTAATTCACTGCTGGTACTGTAAAACGCAGTGTTTCTTTCTGACAACCAAAAATACTGCGATTCCACAACATGGTACTTATCTGAATTTTTTTTTCTGCAGCATTTTTTTTAGCTGTGTTTTGCATAGTGGGGCCTTGGCCTTAGTCAGCTTAAAAAACTCAAGAAGAAAGCCACATGTGAACCTCATAGTGCCATGAAGGCTGTGCTGCAGCCAGGCACAACTTGGCATGACAGTATACACATACATACATACACACATACAGATATTTTTCTTAGCATACAATAGCTTGTATCTAGTAGTCAGAAAGTCAATTCCAATAAACCCAGAGCAGAGTTTCCCAGAAAAGATTTTCTCATTTCTAGAACTGAAGGTACAACACTGTGTGAAATCTATAAACCTGTCTGATTTCAGTTACACCATCTGTCAGTATGTTGCTCCAGGCATTACTGAGTCAGTCTTAGTCAGTCATGCATTTAGTATTACATATTAAATTAATCTTCAGAGTCTTATCTATAAAGACTAATGCACATAAAAGTGCACATAACAACCAGACAAGACATATTTTATTGTCTATCACAGATATTATGACAAGTGAAATTTAGTCTCTATAGGAAGCTTCTCCGCTTTTTATACTTGTCACCCATAGTACTTTTCTATCAAATTGGCTAATATATAGTTTACTGTAACATTAACTTAGACATGATAAAGTAATATTATAGCTTTAGAGTTAGGGTCTTTTCACTTTGAGTCTGCAGTGTTTATCAAATGTTCTGAGAATGCTCCCAGTATATTTGCAAAACTGATCCATAGACACCTCCCACCCCCCTTATCCAGACGGAAGCCAAAAGAGTAAAATTTTGCTTAACTATAGCATAGCACACCGAAACTATATGCAATAACTCAACAAACTGCACCATACAGAGCAGAGGCATCCAGTTAAAAGGTTATACCATGAAGTAAATCTTAATTTTTTTTTAAACATGAACCCCTAAGGGGATGGATGTGACTATATGGCATCTGCCACAAGAATATGTCTCACGTATCTGCTGGAAGCTTTCCCGGCAAATATGGTAAATGTACACTGCAGACACAGTCTGAAAAGAGCCTTAAATGTGTAGTCCCAACTAGACAAGACCGTCTCAATAGAAAGCAGTCCTACTTGTCAGTTGATCACCATGAGTCTGGTTGCTGAATTTTCCACCGATTAGTCCACATGTATAAAGTGTACCTTTATATAGTCCTATATAGTTTACATATAGAATGATGGTAATCTGTATAAAAGTAGTACATTTGCACTTAATACATTGTACTGATCCTGAGTTACAGCTTGTGTTATATCCCGAAGCTGCATTTATAATTCTTTTGGTTAGCACTGAAAACAGTCAACAAGTTTGTTGACAGACACATTCCTCAATACTTAGCTAAGCTCCTTTAATGCACTAGAAGAGTTACTTCTTCCTACATCTGAATACTGGCTGACTACATGGTCATACAGAAAACAACTGGTTTGTGAGTCCCAATGTAACAGTCAGTATTTGATCTACATTGTGTGTCCTATTCATAAATCCTCTAACGTAAATAATGAAGTAATGGACCTTTCAGCACCGATTCTGAAAAGTCTCAGGCTCAACTTACAGCTGAACTTCACAAGTCAAAGGGTGATCTGTGCCAACAATGCTGGTTCTGAGGTCCAGAGATCTCTGAAGCAATTCAACAGATTCTTTCTTGCTTCCTAAATTATCATATGAAAGTAGCTTTCCTATTGAAATTGATAAGAGTAACAGAAAAAAAGTTATTAAATGGGATGTCCAGTGTAGAAAACCAATTTTCATATACTTTATTAATAAGCTAATAAAGGGGGCATTATGTTTAGGATCCATATTTCTTGGCCAAAGTGAAAAAAGTCTATCCCTTCCCATATCACTACACCAGTAAAGACAGCATTGTGTAGCACACTGTATAAGTTTCCCAAACACTTTTACTTTTGTTTTGTTCCAAGCGATCAGTAGAAAACTGAATTTTTAGTAAATTCGCTTCTTGGTGTACAAGCAGCATGGCCATGCCATCTTCTGGCAGTGTTGGTCAGCATAGGGCATCACAGACAAAAAAGAAAAAAAAAAACAGGTGCACCAGCAACCAAGGCCATGCCCCTGGTGGACCAAGACCCTCATTTGCAAAAAGAAAAAAAAAACAAACAAATTTCTATAAAATGACAGATCGCAAGAAAAAAGAATAGTATATTTGGAAAGTTTTAATGCCCTACACAATCCTTTTTTATATGTGTGTGGTGACTTTAGGGCTGGTAGGCTCCCTTTAAAGGAGTCTGTTATCCAAATTTACATAAGAGATAACCCTTATCAACATCTGCTTACATATAAAAATTGAATTTTGCTACAAATTACAGAAAGGGATGGTTATTTGTATATAGGATAACAGTACTGTATACCATTGAGGGGCTACACTAGAAGACACTACACAGGTCATTATCCAGTATAAGCTGACCTTGCATGATAAGGACCACATTTTTAATGCTCCAAGAACATATATATATTGACTCTATATTTTGCGAGGACTACACCTCTAGTACATTTTTCACCCAAGTGTTGAGTTAATATGTAATATAAAAAGCTATCAGACACAAATCTCTATTACTCAAATTTCCTTTAGCTGTAAGGCAAGTTACTTGATATAAAAGTCTTTTATACGACTGCTGCATTAAACAGGTATAAGTCAAGTAGCATTCTTCAGAAATGATTAACCCAGATCCATCACAACTTGTGTACTGTGCAGGGCTTTCTTAAGACACATGTCCTGCAGACAAGAATTCCAACATAAAATTACACTAACATTTTCGGAAAATTGAGTTCTATAAAACTGGTGTTCAGGAGGAAGTCTCTTGTTTTCTGTAATATCCCATAGAAGGTAAATAAATCCTTATTAAGAAAAACATAAGTCAAATATATAGTGTTAAAGAAATTGTCCAGGCTGAGCTGCGATGAAGGTAACAGGCTGCAATACAGCAGACAGAGCATTCTGCTTCTGGCCCCGTATTGTGTACAAGACAGGCGCTGGAAGTGGCTCTGTACCGATGATCAGACCGGGGGCCGGTTGTTGGCTCCCTATCTATTATATATTTATGGCCTATCCTGAGGGGAAAAAAAAAAGGCCGGACAACCCCTTTAAGTGGAGTCTACCACCAGCAAAATCACTTCTAAACCACTTCTATACTGTTGTAGGGGCGGTTAGTCATACAGAACAGTGAACTTACCTTTCTTGTATCAAAGGACAGTCTTGCTGCTGTGAAAGTCAACTTTTTTCATATGACTTTTAATTTTCATTACCTTCCATTAAGGTGCGGGGTTGTGGCCGCACCTGCAGAGCACCTGTTTTCGCTTGTGATCACCCAGCGCTGCCCCATAATATAACAATTGACAAGTCTTGATGTGCAGTGACCACAGCAGATGTGGCCATGCCTAAGGTGCACTAAAAATGTCATCTGCAAATGGATTAAAAGATGATTTTCTTGGCAGTAAGGTTGTACATTGTGTCACTATCCCCTACAACAATATGTAAGTGGTTTAGAAGTGATTTGGGTGGTGGTAGACTCCATTTAATAGAAAACCAAATACTCCATATTACCTGATTTCAATAATGTATTGCTGAGGCTTAACCTGAGATTTTGCCTCATCTCTGGGGATGGGGAGCATTTTACAGTATCTTCTATGATTTTTATAACATTCCTGTAGTTTTCAATAGCGTGTTGCCTTTGGGAGCTGAAAATGTAGAAAAATAAAAGCATTACAAACAGTCAAAAAATGTTACAGCAAATGATATTACAAGTAATGTGTTCTGCACCATACTGTTAGTATCTGCCTTACAAAATGGTACCTAAGGCTATATTCACAGGTACAAAAATCTGGGTAGTAAAAAATAGCACGTCTAGCCTAAAAATAAGCCAGATTGTCTGTGTCCCTGCTAGCTGATCAGTGCGTGCAATGACGGCAGCATTGCAACATACTCATTCCTATGGTAATGTAACTCCTGACAGAGCCTGGGTGGGAATACGTGCCCTGAAAATGAGGGTCAGCATTTCTTTTATTACTTATTATTTCTTTATTTTATTAATTCACTGCAGAAATGTTCATTCCGTGCACGTCAATGGTTTTCTGTTTTCCTGCAGCATGTCATTTGCTAACATTTGTAGCACTTGCTCCAGGAGAATTACAATTGCAAACATTTGTAGGCTAAGAACCCATGTAGCAGGCCGCAGCAAAAAAGCGCAGCATGAAAAACCGTGGCAGCAACGCATTGCGGTTTTTCCTGTAGCGCTTTTCACAGAAACTGAAAGAAAGAAAACCTCTGCGGACTTTCTGCCTCTATTATACCTATAGGGAAACCGCCGGCGTTTTCGTAAGTATAATTGACATGCTGCGATTTCCAAAACCCGCAACAGTTTTGGAAATCACAGTGTCCGCTACGCGTATTTTTCCACAGTGTGTGGATGGGATTTGCTAGAATCCAATTCACTATGAAGGAACTGTAAAACGCCACGGCCTGTTTTACGGCGCCGGCCATAATGTGCTTTTTTCACGGAGACTCAAAGTGCAGGGAGCGTTGTGGAGAAGGGGAGTTTGTGGAAATTTTTCGGGAAGGCTACTTCCCCATTTACAAAGCCCTGCCTCTTTCAGACGTCCCCATTTTAGATATGAAATAACATCAATTGGGCCCAGCAGATTTGCCCACAGTTGCTGGAGTCTGGGAGGTCACCCGCGTTTTTGCAATCCAGACATTTTGGAAGACTTGGCAACTGTGCTTTCAAGGCTGTTGAATGATCAAGACTTAGAGAAGCACATTAATACTTAATCTTATATGTGACATGCTATTCTTCATCCATAGGTCTGGAAAAACTTTGGACACACTAATGTAAAAAATAGCATTTAAATAATAAGCAATGTAGTTGGCTGTTGGTTGCCATCTTCACATCTGTTTTGGAGGCAACATAAATGAACAATGTAGGGGTGAATAGCACCATAAACATTACAATACTTCGTAGTCAATAACAGGCTATGTCTCGCATCTCTGTTGGAGGAACTGTAAGGAGTCACGTACACCAAGACAGAACCTATTTTACCCCATTATAAATAAAGGCAAACAGACAGTGCTGTTTATGTCCATTGTGTAATGGATATGTCACAGATTTTGAGCTTGTATCATGGAACGGAAAAACAGGCAAATGTAGACATGTAAACCTTGAAAGTGAAGTCTGCAGGTCCTTTCTACCGCTCAACATTCCACCTGAGCACAGCTAGGCTGAATGTGGGCAGGACTAGTGGTGGTCGATGCTCCCATTCAATGCATTGGGAAACGGAGACAGCGAAGTATAGCACTCGGCTATCTCCGTCGCTCTCATTAAAGTGAATTTGGAGCGCCGAGCACCAACCATCTGCCACATTCAGCCTGGCTGTACTCAGGTTGAATGTGGAGCAGGAGAAAGGACCTGCTGACTTCACTTTGTGGGACAACCCCTTTAAAGGGAGTGTAGCACCACCAAAGCCACTTCTAAACCACTTGTTGTACGGCCGGTTAGTGGCATAGTGAACATACCTTTCTTATGTGAAAATATAATCTTGCTGCTGAGAAATTCAGCAACTTTTTTTTTCCATTAGTACATTAGCTGTTTGGTGCACTCAGGCTGGGGTCACAGCTGCTGGAGCACCCATTTTCTTTTGTGGCTGCCACCCTCATAACAGAAAAACTGACATGTTTAGTGACTTGCAGTGACTACATAAGAATATGGTGCTCCAGTAAACGTGGTCCTGCCCCAAGTGCACTAAACAGGTCATTTGCATATGGAAAAAAAAGCTGAATTTCTCAGCAGTAAGACTGCACTTTGACACAAGAAAGGCACTTTCATTATGCCAATAACCAGCCCTACAATATCATTTCAGTGGTAGACTACCTTTAAAGACACACACACACAGCCTTACTAGTTACTGAATCCTGGAAGACTGTTTATGCCCGCTATGTATTCCTGGACTTCTCCACACAGGATGTGATTCTTGCCATGGAGCTTGTATCTGATATCCAAACACTCAACAAGATATTTTTCTGATTCAGAAATGTCTCCAACAGAAAACCTAACAAAAAGGAAAGAGCAGCTATATTGTATTGGAAGCGCCAGAAATTAATCCGATGAAAACGTCAGAATCATGTCTTGGTAAATTTTTTATTAAACACCCCTCATGAACAGGAATACTATAGGCATGTTTGGCACATTAAACCACTGCTGGTTATTTAATGTCCCAAATTCACAGATTTCTTTTTAAAAAGCATCTCAAGTGTCTTTCTCTGACAGCAGCTCCAGTTTTATTTTATGCCAGTTTTAATACATCTTACATCTATCCCAATGTGATTCACACTTGATAACTATGTGATCCCAAAAGTTAAAGTTGAGCACTTGGTTGCAGTGAACACAATGGAGGTGATTTATGAAAATCGGCGTATCGAACGCCAGTCTTCATATCACCGGGAAAGAATATGCCTAATTTATAACAAGGAACATGCCTGCTCATGAACGCAACACATTTTCCCCTAATTCATGGAAGACCAAGGCCCTAAGAGAGGTAGTCATTTTAGTGGAGGGACCCACCTAACAGAGGTCACCTTGATGTGGCAGGTGGGCTTACAATTATAATTTGATCAAAATGTAAAAAGTACCATGCTCCTCATTTTCATGTATCCTTATATACAGTACAGTCATGGCCAAAAGTTTTGAGAATGATACAAATATTAATTTTTACAAAGTCTACTGCTTCAGTTTTTCTAATGGCAATTTGCATATACTCCAGAATGTTATAAAGAGTGATCAGCTTAACAGCAATTACTTGCAAAGTCAATATTTGCCTAGAAAATGAACTTTATCCCCCAAAACTCATTTCAACATCATTGCATCCCTGCCTTAAAAGGACCACCTAACATCGTTTCAGTGATTGCTCCATTAACACAGGTGTGGGTGTTGATGAGGACAGGGCTGGAGATCAATCTGTCATGATTAAGTAAGAATGACACCACTGGACACTTTAAAAGGAGGCTGGTGCTTGCCATCATTGTTTCTCTTCTGTTAACCATGGTTATCTCTAAAGAAACACGTGCAGTCATCATTGCACTGCACAAAAATGGCCTAACTGGGAAGAGTATTGTAGCTAGAAAGATTGCACCTCAGTCAACAATCTATCGCATCATCAAGAACTTCAAGGAGAGAGGTTCCATTGGTGCCAAAAAGGCTCCAGGGCGCCCAAGAAAGACCAGCAAGCGGCAGGACCGTCTCTTAAAAGTGTTTCAGCTGCGGGATCGGGCTACCAGCAGTGCAGAGCTTGCTGAGGAATGGCAGCAGGCAGGTGTGAGTGCATCTGCACGCACTGTGAGGCGGAGACTCTTGGAGCAAGGCCTGGTCTCAAGGAGGGCAGCAAAGAAGCCACTTCTCTCCAGAAAAAACATCAGGGACAGACTGATATTCTGCAAAAGGTACAGGGAGTGGACTGCTGAGGACTGGGGTAAAGTCATTTTCTCTGATGAATCCCCTTTTCGATTGTTTGGAACATCTGGAAAACAGCTTATTCGGAGAAGAAGAGGTGAGCGCTACCACCAGTCTTGTCTCATGCCAACTGTAAAGCATCCTGAAACCATTCATGTGTGGGGTTGCTTCTCAGCCAAGGGAATCGGCTCTCTCACAGTCTTGCCTAAAAACACAGCCATGAATAAAGAATGGTACCAGAATGTCCTCCAAGAGCAACTTCTCCCAACCGTCCAAGAGCAGTTTGGCGCTCAACAATGCCTTTTCCAGCATGATGGAGCACCTTGCCATAAAGCAAAGGTGAGAACTAAATGGCTCAGGGAACAAAACATAGAGATTTTGGGTCCATGGCCTGGAAACTCCCCAGATCTTAATCCCATTGAGAACTTGTGGTCAATCATCAAGAGACGGGTGGACAAACAAAAACCAACAAATTCAGACAAAATTAAAGCATTGATTCTGCAAGAATGGACTGCTATCAGTCAGGATTTGGTCCAGAAGTTGATTGAGAGCATGCCAGGGAGAATTGCAGAGGTCCTGAAGAAGAAGGGTCAACACTGCAAATATTGACTTGCTGCATTAACTCATTCTAACTGTCAATATAAGCTTCTGTTACTCATAATATGAAGGCAATTCTATTTCTGTATGTGATAAAAACATCTGACAAACACACATAAAAACCAGAGGGCAGCAGATCATGTGAAAATATAATATTTGTGTCATTCTCAAAACTTTTGGCCATGACTGTAGGTATTTGCAGTAATGCTCTTGGTGCTAGCAGAGTGCTGTTGCAACTATGACTGCAATTTTATTTCAGTCACAGCAATGTGCACCTGCATTTCTTGTTCACATTGTTTGGCAGAGCTGACCAACTATTCTGTGTGTGTCCTCATGAATGAGGCTCACCCTCTGCTGAACTGGGCACCTGTATTGAAATGTACGCCAATTTGTAGTTGGAGTAGATATCTGGCATTATTTACCAGTAAACTGGAGTAAATAATGATAAATCCCTTTCCTTTTTAGAAAAGTGGCGAAGGTGGCTCAAAATAGCAAAAAGTATAATATTTCTCTGTGCATAAAACCAACTTGCACAAAAAAAAAAATGTGCCTTTTTTAGGCATGATAAATCTGCTCACATGTGTCTTCTTTCCAGAAAAAAAATGATAATATTAAAAAATGTAGTTAATATCTGTAATATATTACTGTTGATAACTATATTATGTATCCTGGCAGTTAGCATTCACATTTTATACCACAAAATCTCAAACTCATATAAACCTAAAACAGGTTTCCAACCATTCCATGCTTGCTATTCTAAATGTTTGTATGGCTCTGTCACTTGGCAACCCGCCAGTCCTAAATGGATCAGTATTTCAGATTTCTTATGAGTTACTAAAAGTCCAGTTGACATGTTTACTATGGAATTTACTACTCCGCCTCCAGAGCAATAGTAGTTTATAATGCACAGGCCACACAAAAATGCAAGTATGCGCCAAGGCAAATATTTTAGATTGACCCAGTAGGATTTTAGGTATTGAATTTTATGACAGTGTAACTTTTCTTACAGAACATGTTATCATATACAACCCATATTATTGTAGTTACGTCACCAATTAAACAATGATATCACTTCTCAGAGAACACATAAGACATAACATACAGTGGGGAAAAAAAAGTATTTAGTCAGCCACCAATTGTGCAAGTTCTCCCACTTAAAAAGATGAGAGAGGCCTGTAATTGACATCATAGGTAGACATCAACTATGAGAGACAAAATGAGAAAACATATCTAGAAAATCACATTGTCAGATTTTGAAAGAATTTATTTGCAAATTATGGTGGAAAATAAGTATTTGGTCAATAACAAAAGTTCATCTCAATACTTTGTTATATATCCTTTGTTGGCAATGACAGAGGTCAAATGTTTTCTGTAAGTCTTCACAAGGTTGTCACACACTGTTGCTGGTATGTTGGCCCATTCCTCCATGCAGATCTCCCCTAGAGCAGTGATGTTTTGGGGCTGTCGCTGGGCAACACGGACTTTCAACTCCTTCCAAAGGTTTTCTATGGGGTTGAGATCTGGAGACTGGATAGGCCACTCCAGGACCTTGAAATGCTTCTTACGAAGCCACTCCTTCGTTGCCCTGGTGGTGTGCTTGGCATCATTGTCATGCTGAAAGACCCAGCCACGTTTCATCTTCAATGCCCTTGCTGATGGAAGGAGGTTTGCACTCAAAATCTCACAATACATGGCCCCATTCATTCTTTCATGTACACGGATCAGTCGTCCTGGTCCCTTTGCAGAGAAACAGCCCCAAAGCATGATGTTGCCACCCCCATGCTTCACAGTAGGTATGGTGTTCTTTGGATGCAACTCAGCATTCACTCTCCTCCAAACACGACGAGTTGTGTTTCTACCAAACAGTTCTACTTTGGTTTCATCTGACCATATGACGTTCTCCCAATACTCTTCTGGAACATCCAAATGCTCTCTAGCAAACTTCAGACGGGCCCGGATATGTACTGGCTTAAGCAGGGGGACACGTCTGGCACTGCAGGATCTGAGTCCCTGGCGGCGTAGTGTGTTACTGATGGTAGCCTTTGTTACGTTAGTCCCAGCTTTCTGCAGGTCATTCACTAGGCCCCCCCGTGTGGTTCTGGGATTTTTGCTCACTATTCTTGTGATCATTTTGACCACACGGGGTGAGATCTTGTGTGGAGCCCCTGATCGAGGGAGATTATCAGTGGTCTTGTATGTCTTCCATTTTCTAATTATTGCTCCCACAGTTGATTTCTTCACACCAAGCTGCTTGCCTATTGCAGATTCAGTCTTCCCAGCCTGGTGCAGGTCTACAATTTTGTTTCTGGTGTCCTTCCACAGCTCTTTGGTCTTCACCATAGTGGAGTTTGGAGTGTGACTGTTTGAGGTTGTGGACAGGTGTCTTTTATACTGATAACAATGTCAAACAGGAGCCATTACAACAGGTAATGAGTGGAGGACAGAGGAGTCTCTTAAAGAAGAAGTTACAGGTCTGTGAGAGCCAGAAATCTTGCTTGTTTGTAGGTGACCAAATACTTATTTTCCACCATAATTTGCAAATAAATTCTTAAAAAATCAGACAATGTGATTTTCTAGATATGTTTTCTCATTTTGTCTCTCATAGTTGAGATCTACCTATGATGACAATTACAGGCCTCTCTCATCTTTTTAAGTGGGAGAACTTGCACAATTGTTGGATGACTAAATACTTTTTTCCCCACTGTATATCATATAGTAAAGAGCACTATCAAATCTGTCTCATCTACAGAAAAAAGTGCAGGCAGCTAGGATGACATTTTAATATGTACTTTACATTGCCTTCCCGGCAGGACTGCCTTTTATAATTAATAGACTCACCTATTATTATTATGGTGTAAGATTTTATTATCACCCTAAGCAATAATCTGAATATGAATTTAGATGACCTTACTTGTAAAGACCTTGGCAAAGTTTCTGAGCAGCGTGTTCATATGGCCCTGTTGTGTGTTGTTGGAGCTCTTCAATAGGATTTCCAAGTATCTTATGTCTTTGTTCGTAGCATGTTTTGGCTTCCAAAGTCACTTTTAAACACAACAGCCTACCTAAAGAGTGAAACACAGTAACTAAATGTAATTCTGAGGGATGTCATTACATGCAAAAAAGATCCACCACCACAACCCTTTTTTTATACTGATGCCACCTAGACATTGCCGTGAATCTGGTTTTAGAAACCTCCAACAATCTGCAGTCATTGCCAGAGTAAAGTCTGGCTGGCCATACTGTACAGGTGCCAAAGGCTGACAATGGGGCGGAGCGGTCATCCGGAATAAAGGCACAGTCCAGAGGTAGGAACTAATGCATGGGGCGCTAATAGAGAATTAAACTATGTTGGGGCCAGTAATGGGCTTTATATTCTGTGGGGGGCACAAATGGGGCATCATGCTGGGGAACTTATCCTGAGACATTACACTGTGTAAAAAGGGGCAATAAGGAGCATTATACTGTATATTGGGGGAAATAAGGAGTGTTAGACTCTGTATAGGGGGCAATAAAGAGCGTTATACTGTATACAGGGGACAAAAAGGAGCATTATACTGTGTATAGGGGTCCTGGCATTATGCTGTACTATTTTGTTAGAATTTTTTTTAGGTTCAATTTTACAGAGTCAGTATTTTGTACAGGTATTTGCAAGCCAAAACCAGAAGTGGAATCTAAACAAAGAAAAAGAATAATGGAAAGCTGTCCCATGTAAAAAATATGGCCACAATGACATGTTATCCATTTTGATGTCATACCCATGAATCTGTCATGGACGTGACAGTGTACACTCAACAGTGCATCCACAGTCAGCTGACATGGTTACTGTGACTGCTTCACCACAGCTGTACTATTTACATACTGTATGAGGTGTGGCAAATTGCACTGTGTAAAACCCATACTAAGTATAGCAGTAAAACTAGGTGTAGTGGAGCTATCTGGATACTAGGTGGTGCTGTTGCAAAACAAATAGTCAGAAAAGAGTAAGATGTCCTTGTCCTATGAGCAGGAATAGCTCCAGATGGTTTCACCCTAAAAGCTCCATATGGATCCAGCTTGGCCAGTCCAGGCATGTGTCTTTAAAAACAGCACATACGCCTGCTGGGGGGTGGGGGGGGGGGGTGTACGGGTGCTCCAGCCTAGTCCTTCTTCAGTAGGAAGGTACTGTGTGAGGTGCTGTATGCCTTACAGAAGGGGGCATCATGCTCCCATCAATCTTACATGGCCTTTCAGTGGGGAAAGTGGTGAGAATACAGATGGGCAGTATACAGCAGTATATTTGTTAGCACTGGGTATTTCGTTTCTTTTATTATTTGCACCTGATTTACAAAAATATTTAGGTCTGAAAAACCCCTTTAGGCTGAGGAAAGGCAGCTTTTTTTGTTGCAGATTTTTCTGCAGTTTTTTGAGCCAAATCCAGGAGTGGATTGAGCAGGAGGGAGAAGTATAAGAACTTCCTATATATTTCCCATTCCTTTTGTAGACATTCTTGGCTTTGGCTCAAAAAAACGCAACAAAATCTGCAACAAAAAAATCTGCATTTCCACAACGTGGGGCCTCAGCCTTAGAATTACAATGTAACAACCATTTCCTAACACAAATGCACCTCTGAGTCTCAGCAGTTTGTAATTATTTTGTAGGTTATTCTTCTTAAGACTCTGAAGGTTAGCCAGCGCCTTTTCATAATAAGTAATTGCTTCTTGCCAGGAGCCAATGTCTCGATACAAATCTCCAAAACTTTTTTGTGTCCACATCAGTACTTTATTGTTTCTGTTTTCTGCAGCTTCCTGAATAAAACAAATGCAAACAAGTTCTTTGAAAATATCCATATAGTGTATTGGAATCATTTACAATTGTTCTTATACACACGTGGACAAAATTGTTGGTACCCCTTGTTTAGTGAAAGAAAAACCCACAATGGTCACAGAAATAACTTGAATCTGACAAAAGTAATAATATATAAAAATTCTATGAAAATGAACAAATGAAAGTCAGACATTGCTTTTCAACCATGCTTCAACAGGAATTTTAAAAAAAAAGAAAACTCATGACACAGGCCTGGACAGAAATGATGGTATCCTAACTTAATATTTTGTTGCACAACCTTTTGAGGCAATCACTGCAATCAAACGATTCCTGTAACTGTCAATGAGACTTCTGCACCTCTCAACAGGTATTTTGGCCCACTCCTCATGAGCAAACTGCTCCAGTTGTCTCGGGTTTGAAGGGTGCCTTTTCCAGACAGCATGTTTCAGCTCCTTCCAAAGATGCTCAATAGGATTTAGGTCAGGGCTCATAGAAGTCCACTTCAGAATAGTCCAATGTTTTCCTCTTAGCCATTCCTGGGTGTTTTTAGCTGTGTGTTTTGGGTCATTATCCTGTTGCAAGACCCATGACCTGCAACTGAGACCAAGCTTTCTGACACTGGGCAGCACATTTCTCTCTAGAATCCCTTGATAATCTTGAGATTTCATTGTACCCTGCACAGATTCAAGACACCCTGTGTCAGATGCAGCAAAGCAGCCCCAGAACATAACAGAGCCTCCTCCATGTTTCACAGTAGGGACACTGTTCTTTTCAAGATATGCTTCATTTTTCCATCTGTGAACATAGAGCTGATGTGACTTGCCAAAAATTTTGATTTTTGTCTCATCTGTCCATAGGACATTCTCCCAGAAGCTTTGTGGCTTGTCAACATGTAGTTTGGCAAATTACTTTTGTCAGATTCAAGTTATTTCTGTGACCATTGTGGGTTTTTCTTTCATTAAACAAGGGGTACCAACAATTGTGTCCACGTGTGTATCTAGTAAGGATGGGTTTATGCCACATTTGTTTAGTCAGCACATACATACAAGGTAAGGGTAGGTTCATGCTACCGTTATTGAATGCCTGTTGCTCTCACCCATAACAGGACATTAAAAGACACATGCAGAAAGAGCCCCCTCCATCAGGTGTCTGTCTGTATTCACCCACATGTAAAAATATGACAGTAGCTTTCCTCTGTCATGTTTATTGGAAGAAAGTGCTATGATGGATGACAGCAACAGACTGTAATAACGGTAGTGTCAATTGGGTTATATTAGCTAGAGAGAGTGTTCTCATGGTCTCTGCCTAGTCAATATGTCAGAAAAAAATAGACACAAATAGTGTAGTAGGTTATGCTTTTCCACACAATATGCAGTAAAATGGGTATGCTAAAAGGGTCATTCTACTATAGACACACATAAGAGACTGACTGGTGGACCTCTATATGTCATGACAAAAGGGGCCCCGTGTGTCCTATGTCAAAGGTGTGGTAGGACATATGTGTGCTTTTGCTGCTCCATTCACTTTTATGCAACTGTCTACTGTAATCTCCAGCAGTCCCACAGAAGTTAATGTGGGAACAAGACCCTGTTCTAATGATCATTCAAGGTCCCTGCGCATCCATCTAAGGCCACTTAAAGGGGTTTTCCTTTAACCACGGCCATAAACCTGATATGAACAAAGCCTTATAGTGTCTGCATGCACTAAACTTTTTTTTTACAATATATACATATGACACACAATGCAGATTTAGATGAACAACTCAATGTACTAATAAAGAAAAGATTACTAAAAAGATATAGCACTTCTTGTAACATGATACCAATAGACCATTTATATGACAAAACAATATCATGGTGCCCAATATTATATTTTATTATACTGCTTTATACGCAGGCAGACACACGGCTTATAATGCTTACCATTCAATCTGGCATAAGAGTGACATTATTCTGGTTCCTTTTAGCTTGTCAAGCGTATCTGTTCAACAAAAAATAATTCTACGCTGACTGATCAGCGCCATCTAGTGGACACCTGATGTTATTAAGACAAATTCACTTGAAAATAACCAATATATATTTCTGAAACTACAACCCCTCAAGTTACTCCTCTGCTGATCACATATTGCTGGATATCGCTGGAAAGTGGATGAGATAAATAAATAATCCACATCCTGCACTAAAAACCTGCAGTCCATATTGACCTGCAGTATGGGTTCTCAAACCACAACATGTCACTTTATGCAGCACGTTTTTACTGCAGCTTTTACATTCTGTGAATTTCACTGTAGTTTTTGCTTCTTTTCTACTACAGGAAATCTGAAACTGCCCCAAAAGGGAGACTGTGCTGATACCTAGTATAAGCTAATGTCAACACAATTTCTGCTATGGTACTAGCAGGTGCTTATGATGTCATCCACCAGTTAGTCCACTCCACTCTTAGCCCCAAAGGGGCACTGAATTGCCGAGATCTGGTACTTTGCGAACCAAATATATTTATTTTTTAAATACAGTGTTTTTTTGTGATATGATGTAAAATATACAATGTCATTTTGTTCTAAATCAGAATTTTTAATCACTACTCACCACATGATGTTCAATGGATGAGAGTATAGAGCTTGCTTCTTTGGTCTTTCCCATATCTTTCAGGCATTGTGCAGCAAATAATATCACTTTGTATTGATCAGCAGCATGATCTGTAACCAGCAATAAATAAAGTGCCATAACAATTGCACCAATAGGCTAACATTTCATAGGAGCAGTCTTCTCTGCTTCTCTTTGTTTTCCATAGATACTAAGAGGGATGTCCCCTTTCCATAAACTCTATGTGGATTTCCTTTATAGGGAAGAAGTCACTTCGGACCCCCTCTAATAACCACAACGGGTATAACATTGTGGCCTATTCCTCTAAATGAATGCCACATTCTTCCTGAAGCTTCCCCTCAGCAATAACAGCTGATATCCATTACACATGGGTTATCGAGGTGGGTTAACCCCCTTAATTATTTGACTAGGACCTGTAAGGGCCCTTTCGGACGACTAACAGTCCTACAATTTTAATGGCTGCTGTCCAGTCTAAATCTGACTGACTACTCTTGAAATCAATGGAGACTTACATATTAGATGATGCATATGATCTTTATTACTTCTAGTGACATACGAGACAATGGTGTCAATATATAACTCTGAAAAACTAATCTTAACAGGGTTTTCCCATGAACATAACCATATTTATATTTGTGGAAAACTAAAAGTTAATGGGGTTGTCCGGGGAGTATTAATGTACTACTTGGTCCTGGGGATTGCTGATGATGGACCTGGGGGTTCTGGCAACATCACAACCCCTGCATTATGTGATCCGAAGCAGTGTTCCATTACCCCTGGGTCGCTCCACTGTCTCCTCCTATCCGTGCTATGGGGACTGGCTTTACAATAGTCAGCCAACCCCCTAACAATGGAAGAGTGAAGAAATCAGGCGATACCTTTTAGAGGCTAACTGAGTATATTTATAAGTAAGCTTTCAGGAGTACTAGCTCCCTTCATCAGACATGGTGTGATACAATAACTGAAAATTCACAGATTTTTATACACATGGTCTTCAAAGCATTTTAGAGTCCTTAAAAAAAAGCCAAAACAAAATGCAATCTAAGTAGAGAAGTTATTTACAACAGGTCAAAAAACAATCTGGAAAGTTGTGGTGCGTGACAGAGGGATCTGTTATCTGTTTGCTATCAGGAGGTGATTTGTGACCCTCACAGGTCATACAGTGTGACATGAAGCTGGCATGAATATTAAGTCCAAATTGCAGAGTTTGAAATTTTTCCATAAACTTGTATTCTGATTCTTTCCTTTTTTTCTGCGTCTTAAAATGTCCCATTA
This sequence comes from Leptodactylus fallax, assembly GCA_947044405.1. Lineage (NCBI taxonomy): Eukaryota > Metazoa > Chordata > Amphibia > Anura > Leptodactylidae > Leptodactylus > Leptodactylus fallax. The sequence goes on from CAMRHE010000094.1 coordinate 6,326,592, forward strand.
AAACCACAACCCGCAAATCTTCAATAGAGTGGTTTTCTCCGGAGAAATGTGCGGCCACTGGGAGATCGGTTCTGCTGTTATTAACATTGGATCTATGTGAGTTCATTCGTTGACTGAGTCTCTGCCCTGTTTCCCCCACATAGAGGCCTGTGGTGGGACATTGCACACATATTATGAGGTACACCACATTGGAAGACCTGCAGGAAAATGTCCCCCTAATTCTGTGCACCTGTTGTGACTGTGGGACAGGTACACTGTCAGCGGTGTGGATGTGCTTGCAGGTCATGCACCTTTTTTGTAGGCAAGGTGAGGTGCCATTTTCAGTTGGGGCCTTCAGGGCACTCCGGACAATAATTGGTGGTTGTCGAAAGGAGAGGGGGGACTGGAAATATGTCCTTGAGTCTGTTGTCCCTATGTAGCACAGGTTGGAGCTCCTTGGCAATCCTTCGTAGTATCTCCAGCTGTGGGTTGTAGGTGACAACTAGGGGCACTCGGGCTTCTTTCCGGGTCTCTCTATATGTGAGCAGACTGTCTCTGTTAATGGCTGCCGCTTTGTTTAATTGGTTGTCTGTCACTTTTGGTTTGTATCCCAATCTGAGAAATTTCGTCCTCAGATCCAGGAGGTGCTTGTCCAGGTCTGTTTTGTCGGAGCAAATACGATTGTATCGTATAGCCTGGCTGTAGATGATAGATTGTCTTGTGTGCTTGGGGTGGAAGCTGTCGTTTCTCAGGTAGGCCGTTCTGTCTGTGGGTTTGTGGTATATTGATGTGAGTAGCCGGTGGTCCTTGATGTATATTGTGGTATCCAGAAAGTGAATTTCACTCCCTGAATAGCTAAGTTTAAGGTTGATGGTAGGGTTAAAGTCATTGAAGTCATTATGGAATTGAAGTAGAGCCTCCTCACCTGCAGTCCAGATGACAAGGATATCATCGATATAACGAAGGTAAATCATAGGTTTGGTGGTGCATTTTGATAAATATGCTCCTTCCAGTTCTGCCATAAAGAGATTTGCATACTGGGGTGCACATCTGGTCCCCATTGAAGTTCCCATTTGCTGTAGATATAGATCCTCTCCAAAGGTAAAATGGTTGTGGCTGAGGATGAATTGTATGAGCTGCGTTACTGGTTCTGTTGGGAGGTTTTGTTTTGCCAGGTGTACCCGACATGCTGCAACTCCATCCTTGTGGGGAATGTTGGTATACAGGGATTCCACATCCATGGTGGCCAAAATGGTACCCTCAGGTAGAGGGCCCAGGGCATTCAGTTTGTTAAGAAGGTCAGTGGTGTCCTGGATATAGCTTGGAGTATCCCTGACAAGGGGTTTTAGGAGATTTTCCACCCAACCTGAGATGTTTTCTGTCAGTGTCCCAATGCCAGAAATGATAGGCCTCCCAGGGTTGCCATCTTTGTGTATCTTTGAGAGCATATAGAAGCAGCCCGGCCTGGGATCTTGTGGGATAAGTCCTTTTACCTGATTCTGGATCTGGATTGGGAACTTCTTGATCATACTCTTTAGTTCTTTCATATAGGCTTCTGTGGGATCACTTCCAAGTTTGGAGTAATGGATGGGATTTGACAGTTGCCTGTTTGCTTCCTGGATATAGTCTGAGATGTTCATTATGACTATTGCGCCCCCTTTGTCAGCCGGTTTTATTATTATATCCTGATTTTCTTTTAGTGAAGTAATAGCCTTCTGTTCCTGCAGGGTTAGGTTATGCGCCTGTTTCTTTTGTTTCTCCAGGATTTCTGATTTTACTTTGCTTCTGAAACAGTCAATATATTTATCCAGTGCTGTGTTAGTTCCAGGGCGTGGGCTCCAGGTAGATTTTTTGGTAGGATTCCTTATGGGCTGTTCCATCTCAGAGTCGCTGCTGTATGGAGGGTCTTTGTCATAAAAATATTCCCTTAATCTCATTTTTCTGAAAAACTCCTCCATATCATTGCAGAGTTGGACATGGTCAGTGTGTGCTGAGGGGCAGAAGGAGAGACCTTTGGAGAAAACTGACATTTCGTGTTTGTTTGGTTCATAGGAGGAAAGATTCACAACACAGCTTTGCTGAGCTGGGCTAGTATCTGCGGTTGTAGTAATGAGGCCTTTTTGTCTCAGTCTGTGGAGCTTTTTCTTTTTGTTGTTAATAAGCATGTCCTGAAGTTTCTGGTAGTATATGTGGAGTTTGGCCTTCATTTCCTCTGTGTCATTATCCAATGATGATTTCAGGGCCTGTATCTCCTCCTCTGTTCTTTTTTTGTTGTTATAGGAAATTTTTATCATATTGTTCCCATCCATTACTCCAAACTTGGAAGTGATCCCACAGAACTAAAGAGTATGATCAAGAAGTTCCCAATCCAGATCCAGAATCAGGTAAAAGGACTTATCCTACAAGATCCCAGGCCGGGCTGCTTCTATATGCTCCCAAAGATACACAAAGATGGCAACCCTGGGAGGCCTATCATTTCTGGCATTGGGACACTGACAGAAAACATCTCAGGTTGGGTGGAAATTTCCTAAAACCCCTTGTCAGGGATACTCCAAGCTATATCCAGGACACCACTGACCTTCTTAACAAACTGAATGCCCTGGGCCCTCTACCTGAGGGTACCATTTTGGCCACCATGGATGTGGAATCCCTGTATACCAACATTCCTCACAAGGATGGAGTTGCAGCATGTAGGGTACACCTGGCAAAACAAAACCTCCCAACAGAACCAGTAACGCAGCTCATACAATTCATCCTCAGCCACAACCATTTTACCTTTGGAGAGGATCTATATCTACAGCGAATGGGAACTTCAATGGGGACCAGATGTGCACCCCAGTATGCAAATCTCTTTATGGCAGAACTGGAAGGAGCATATTTATCAACATGCACCACCAAACCTATGATTTACCTTCGTTATATCGATGATATCCTTGTCATCTGGACTGCAGGTGAGGAGGCTCTACTTCAATTCCATAATGACTTTCACCCTACCATCAACCTTAAACTTAGCTATTCAGGGAGTGAAATTCACTTTCTGGATACCACAATATACATCAAGGACCACCGGCTACTCACATCAATATACCACAAACCCACAGACAGAACGGCCTACCTGAGAAACAACAGCTTCCACCCCAAGCACACAAGACAATCTATTATTTACAGCCAGGCTATACGATACAATCATATTTGTTCTGACAAAGCAGACCTGGACAAGCACCTCCTGGATCTGAGGACGAAATTTCTCAGATTGGGATACAAACCAAAAGTAACAGACAACCAATTAAACAAAGCGGCAGCCATTAACAGAGACAGTCTGCTCACATATAGAGAGACCCGGAAAGAAGCCCGAGTGCCCCTAGTTGTCACCTACAACCCACAGCTGGAGATCCTACGAAGGATTGCCAAGGAGCTCCAACCTGTGCTACATAGGGACAACAGACTCAAGGACATATTTCCAGTCCCCCCTCTCCTTTCCTTTCGACAACCACCAAACCTGAGACGTATTATCGTCCGGAGTGCCCTGAAGGCCCCAACTGAAAATGGCACCTCACCTTGCCTACACAAAAGGTGCATGACCTGCAAGCACATCCACACCGCTGACAGTGTACCTATCCCACAGTCACAACAGGTGCACAGAATTAGGGGGACATTCTCCTGCAGGTCTTCCAATGTGGTGTACCTCATAATGTGTGTGCAATGTCCCACCACAGGCCTCTATGTGGGGGAAACAGGGCAGAGACTCAGTCAACGAATGAACTCACATAGATCCAGCATTAATAACAACAGAACCGATCTCCCAGTGGCCGCACATTTCTCCGGAGAAAACCACTCTATTGAAGATTTGCGGGTTGTGGTTTTAATGAGACATTTTAAGACGCAGGAAAAAAGGAAAGAATCAGAATACAAGTTTATGGAAAAATTTCAAACTCTGCAATTTGGACTTAATATTCATGCCAGCTTCATGTCACACTGTATGACCTGTGAGGGTCACAAATCACCTCCTGATAGCAAACAGATAACAGATCCCTCTGTCACGCACCACAACTTTCCAGATTGTTTTTTGACCTGTTGTAAATAACTTCTCTACTTAGATTGCATTTTGTTTTGGCTTTTTTTTAAGGACTCTAAAATGCTTTGAAGACCATGTGTATAAAAATCTGTGAATTTTCAGTTATTGTATCACACCATGTCTGATGAAGGGAGCTAGTACTCCTGAAAGCTTACTTATAAATATACTCAGTTAGCCTCTAAAAGGTATCGCCTGATTTCTTCACTCTTCCACTACTCTCAATGGCTAACACGGTACAACATTATACTACTATCAACCCCCTAACAATAGCATACCTGTGAGATTGAAGAAGGAGGGGGGAGGAGTGACCCGGGAGGAGGAACACTGCTTCAGGTCACATACCCTTAGGGTCATGCATTGCCAGAAACCCTGGGTTCATCAGCAGGGATCCTTGGGACCAGTTAACTAAGTTACTACTCCCTGGACAACCCCTTTAAATACTATTATATAAAGAATTACAATTTTGCAGAGTTTTAAAGATTTCCTTTAACCATCTAATTGGTGACAATTTTCTGTCTTGAAATAATAAATTGTACTGTATTACGTGCCACGGCTAGTATATGACTAAATATAGGAGAGTCACTCACTAATTTTATATGGACGTATAAAAATTCAAATCTTTATTAAATAAACTTAAAAGATACCAAAACACAAACACATTGGGTGTACAATATTAATTAAAAGGCTCTAATCGCCTAAAATTTACATAGAAATCAGAGAGAGTTGTGTATAGCATTAATTTCCATGGATATACCAACTTTATATGTATAGCTGTAAAGTAACTACAAACCTACAGCTATATACAGACCTCAGTCTCTCTCATTCTCAACAATTGTAAATTTCAAGGATTGTTGTATACCATAAATGTTCCTGCCTCATTAATTATAGCTATCTGCTCTGGTGTATCAGGATGGCTAAACCAGCTTTGGTTTCTATACTGAAGCAGCACAGTATATCCATGGAAATGAATGCTATACACAACTCTCTCTGATTTCTGTGTAAATTTTAGGCGATTAGAGCCTTTTAATTAATATTGTGCACCCAATGTGTTTGTGTTTTGGTATCTTTTAAGTTTATTTAATAAAGATTTGAATTTTTATACGTCCATATAAAATTAGTGAGTGTCTCTCCTATATTTAGTCACAATTTTCTTTCTTGATCCGTTGCCAATGGATACGATCATGAATGCAGGAACTTTCTATAGTCTGGCGCCTGTCAGAAACCTAGCCAAGATTTGCCTATTGTGGCCGGGTTATCCTCTTGTGCATGTAGTGTCCCTGCCCGATAACATGTCTACAATAAGGAAATCATGGTTGGGTTTCTGACAAGTGCCAGACCATAGAAAGTTCCTGCATTTATGGTCATACCCACTGGCAACCGATCAACACTAAGATGGTTAGAGAAAATCCTTAAAACTTTGCAAAATTTTAAATTATTTATTTTTGCAAAAATATTTATCTTTAATTGTCTACAGATTTAAATATGGCTATGTTCTTGGGAAAACTCCTTTAGGCCAGGGCCCCACATGGCTTAAACGCCGTGGAAAAAAACTGTGTTTTACAGTCGCTGCAATCCCATCCACACATTGTGGGAAAATATGCACAGCGGGTACATAGCATGTCAATTATACCGACGTAAACGCCGGCAGTTTCCCTATAGGTATAATAGAAGCAGAAAGTCCACAGAGGAAAGCTCTGCGGACTTTCTGTGAAAAGCGCTGTGGGTAAAACCGCAATGCTTTGCCGCCATCATTTTTCCCGCAGCGTTTTTTTTGCTGTGGCCCGCTAGATTTATTTTGTTGCAGATTTTGTTGCGTTTTTTTGAGCCAATGCCAGGAGTGGATTGAGCAAAAGGTAGAAGTGTAAGTACTTCCTGTATATTTCCCATTCCTTTTGTAGCCATTCTTGCTAAAGCATAGGATCACCTGTTATATTGTGTAACAATGCTTGACATTCCACTGCTGGATCCTTCCCTGAATATAACAGCATTTTCCAGTAGTAAATAAGATTCATTTTTATTTGATGTCCATGTTTCATGTTTCTACAGATCAAGTCTAAAGTCCTTAAATATGAAGAAGAGATGTTCTGAGTTAGCAAAAAAAATTCAACAACTTTATTGATCTGAAATAGAAACCATGTTAATCTAGAGTTTGTTTCATTGAGTCGGTTCATCACTTCATAACTGCAGAGACAGCAGTTCTCTACCAATATGGAATACTTACCTGTGATTTAATAAAAACCTGTACAAATCATAGAGCTTGCCAGTCATATGCAGCTGCCAAGGCACTTCTTCATACACCTGTCGAGAAAGTTCCATCTGCTGAAAGTACTTAAGAAGATGATGATGAAAATGTTTTCTTTTGCGACTCAATGTGTTCTGAAAAGTATAATCCAGACATTCACCAACTGGCATAGCAACACCTACATGGTGAGAATATTGAGTTAGGAAAGACATCTTGGACAGATCACTGCTAGCCAATAATGTAAATCCATGAGAAATTCTGCAAACTAAGCATTTAAAGGGGTATTTATATATTTATTTATTTATTATGCTTACTTATATAGCGCCATCATATTCCGCAGCGCTTTACAGACATTTACAGTCACTGTCCCATATAGGGCTCACAATCTACATATTTAAAGTTTTGTTGTTATCCACAGGATAAGGTTAACTTGCTGATCGGTGGGGGCCGGAGTGCTGTAAACTCACAGAAAACAGAACAACAGCATACATGCTTGACCTGCTCAATGTTCATTAAAACCAGAGAACGGGACCCCCATTTTTATTATTGTTGGGTGTCCCAGTGGTCGAAACCTCCACCGATTAGCCAAATTAGTCAGCAAAATAAAACCATCATGGTTGAAATCTGCTTACACACAATGGATCGCTGTACATTCAAAATGACTAAAACAAAATTACAAAATTGTACAGAAATAACAATTTGTTAATTATCATGTACGTTAAAGGGTTGTCTCACAATTTAATAAGACATTCCTCACTCAGAATTACTATTTTTCAATTAGAATAATTTTGAAGAAATGCTCCTGTGTCGAGATATTGCTATTACATACTTGTTATGGCTCCCCCTGCTGCTCCTCTGATTCCCTCTTAGAGTATCCACCAAACGTGTCCAATGCTGTTGGGCATACATGACCAGTAGGCTTGTCCCATTGCCTGGACCCTCTTGTGGAGACTGGTCAATAATAATGGCCACATGTTTTCAATCAACTGTATCTGCATTCTCTATATCTATATATACATATAATGTATATATTTATTTATTTTGCTTGCATAGCGCCATCATATTCCGCAGCGCTTTTACAGACATTGTGGTCACTGTCACAAAACCTACAGATTATCCCCTATTAATAGACATTATTCAATCAAAAATGACTTACCAAATAGTAAATGGACAATAGCATCTCGGAAGGATTGGTGGTGAATTTGCAGCAATCCATCTGGTTTTTCCCAAATCCATTTTGAAGTGACTAAGCGAAAGGTAGCCCAGTGTAGAGGAGTGACTTCATGCTGGTTTTCATACCCCAATAACTTCAACAACTGAAGAAGGTCATCTTCATGCAAGCCACAACGTGAGGTAGTAAGCAAGCACAAGGCATCTACTACCCACCCTACACCAGGGGCACAAACACAACTTCAAAGTACAATAAAATTTTAGCCTTGTGTAAATACTATTACAGCTACAATCTACAGGAATACAAAAGTTGAATTTACAAGAATCCTGAGCACTTGAAAGCTCCTTTTAAACAGCTTTTATGCACCTACTACTACCTATTCACAGGAAATGAAACAAAGGGTAAAAAGAAATAATAACTAATACTTACACCTGTGAGCTATCCTTAGCCAATCTCTGCCCCCGAATCCATGGCAGATTCCGCCCAGGTTCCCATTGTTTACATATATCTACAAACAGGTTTACATACACTAACTCAGGAGCAACATATTCCACATTAACCACTAGTTTTCAGTGTTATATTCACCAATTTACCTGAATTATGAATGTCACTTCCAAAAGCTGACTTGGGTGTCTTACTTTTCCTTTTCCACTCTCGAGGCCAACTAAAGTGTTTAACCCAATGCTTTATGAGCACTGACCAAAGCTGCTCTGTGGATAGTGTTTCCAGGGGACTGTCGATACAGTAGGCCACGTCTGGGCAGATACGGAGCTCACTAGCTAGGGCTGCAAGCTGAAGAGGACTGATTTTTCTTTTCTTGTTTTCAAGGCTCTCCATAAAACAGATTGGCACTTTTCTGCTTGGCATTCCTAAGTGCTTATGGAAGATGCACAAGCGTTCATCTGCATCTGATTTCATTGCCAGCTCTTCTATCTGGACATCTGAACGTGACATCAAACGCTTGTAGGACAGGTGAGAATTCCTGGTTGTCATGATCATTTTGCAATGATGGGGCAATCTGCCAGGTAGCCAATCAAACCCTTTAGCCTAGTGTAAAAGTAAAAAAAAAAATGTAGAATTTATATAAAGAAATCATAAAAACAGTTGCTTTGGAGATATCAAAGCCACATCAGATGACTTTGGATTTCCCAACTGTATTTCACACTGAACATTATGTATGTGAATTTCTAATAGAACACATTATTATCTTTCTCTAATGTCACTATTATAGGGCCATGCTTCTGTGTCCCATAACCTGAGCAAACTGTGGTGTATTTTTTATGGTGGACAAAAATAAAAACAAGATCATGTATTTGTAACCCCTAGGAAATAAATGGAGTTAAAACACTAATGTTGCTCTTTAGATATATAGTACGCATTGACAGATATTAGTGTTGATGTGGTAGCCCGACATGCTTCACATATGATAAAGTGTGAAATTCACTCTCATGGTAATGAGACATCCAGAGAGGGAGGGGAAAGGGAAATGCTGTACGTCTTTGGGGATGTTCTGTATTTTCTTTGTCCCATTTTTGTGTTTTGTTGCTAATTGTAAAGACCTTTGTTATACTAAATATGGCAAATGTACTTTTGTACTTTCTTATTTAGTACAAACATTTTTCTTTTTTTTTTTACAAAAGTTTTACCTCTAAAAAACACCCACATGTGAACGATATATAGCAAAAAAACTCTGCAGGGGAAAATCAGTATCTATTTATTTATTGACTTTTCTATATGATATTCTGCAATATTGTATTGTTTCTAATGCTATTACACAATTATAGTAATGTGTTTATTTCCAGCATATATGGTTATATATTTCAGAGTAAGCATAAAGGTATATAGAGCTACAGTGTATACCTGCTGTGCATTTACACCATAAATTCCACATAGCTCATCCACTCCATCGAGAATAAGGACACATGGTTTCAGTGCAACAGATGCCAGGAAAGCCTCCACAAGCAATGGGAATTCCCATAAGTCATTAATGTTCTCACTGGAGTAAAAACCATTCGTCTCGATACCTAAAGAAAAAAAAAATGAAATCAGGTGTTAACACCTTAACCTGGCCACATGATGTAAAATTTTGCTAGTTTGGTTATAGGAGTCCAGTGGTCGGTCTCATTTAATGGTTGACAACATTCCACGATTTCTCCATACAGACATAGCTGTCATGTCAGTCACTGAGAACAATCACACACTGGACTCTTGTGCCAAAAATGAGTAGTTTAATTTTGTTTGTATGTGAACCATAAGATTTGTAAAGTGTTGAGGAATATGTTGGCGCTATATAAATAAAAATGTATTATTTTGTTATGCCAAAAGATGAACTACGACTTATATACAGTATAATAGGAATCCAAGTTATATTTTAGACTTGTATAAATGATATCCATAGTTACCAAAGTAATCACACTGAAGTGAAATGATGCAATGTCGCATAAAGCACATGATGTCATCATCACTTTGTCCGCTACTTCCCACAAAGTAAGCGATTACTGAAACACTGGGGTTGTTGCTAGTAAATGAGTACCACCATTTTGCAATTGCTGTTGACTTTCCGCAGCCTCTCGCTCCATGCAATAGCAGAATCGACTTCTCAGTTTCCAGACTGTGGAAATAGAAGGCAAGCAGGCACACAGTTTAGAGTGTTTCTTGTTAGAATATACAAATATAAGGAAACGTAAAGGAAATAAAATTAAAAGGAAATAAACGGAAATGTATAACTTTTCTGTCGCTGTCTGATTTGGCTCTGAAGGTTCCGACATAGTGGCAGTCACATGCAGACGAAACCTGCCTGCATGCAGTCACCAATGACCACACAACTATACAGGTATTCTAATCAAAAAGTGACATTACACACAATGCAGCATATACAGTAAATACCAGCGCCATATTTATAACACAAAGAACATCTCAATGACAAAAGTTCAGATTACATGTTAGAATGGATGTGACTATCCACCTTGGTTCTTCACCTTAAATGATGCATCTGCCAGGCAGCTGCTGCCAATGCAAATAAAATTATATGATGCATCAAAAGGGACGCTCATGACAAGAACATAGTTATACCTCTATACGGATCACTAGTACGGCCACAACATTAAGACTATTGTGCAAGACTAGTATACAAGAAGGACATAACTGAACTAGAGAAAGCGCAGAGAAGGGCGATCAAGATAACTAAGGGAATGGATGGATTGGAGTACAATGACAGATTAACAAATGTTGGGTTATTCAGTTTAGAAAGAAGACATCTATGGAGAAATCTAATCACAATGTACAAATACATGAAGGGACAGTACAAAGACCTTTCTAACGATCTTTATACTCTTAGGCCAGTGACAGTGACAAGGAGACATCCTCTACTAGAGGAGAGAAAGTTTCATCAGCAACATAGATCGGGATTCTTTATTATAAGAGCAGTGATGATACAGAACTCACCGCCACTGGGTGGATTCATTGTGCAAGTCCAAAAAGGGCCTGGGTGCTTTTCTTGAACAGAAAAATATTACATGTTATCGTTTTTAGATTTTAGTAAATACAAGTTGATCCAGGGTTTTATATTGATTGTCGGACTGGGAGTCGGGAAGGATTCCCTGGCATGGGAAAAATGGCATCAGCTTCATGGGCTTTTTGCCTTCCTCTGGATCAACACTGTAGGGTTACAGCTTGGACCTGTGTCTTCATCCAACCCCATCTACTATGTAACTATAATACGTGAAATATGGATTTCTATTTGTGTATGTAAAGCTGTAGGTATAGAAGGTTTGCATGTTCTCTTTGTGTTTGCATGGTTTTCCTACAGATTCTCTGGTTTCCTCTCACACTCCAAAAACATAATACAGTAATACCTCGTACATTCGCGAGGTTAGGGTCCAGAACCGGTCGCGGATCGCGAGGAATCGCGAATGTTTGGTACAAGCGCTTAGAAGCGCTTACAATGCCGATTTCTAATGTTTAACCCCTAAATATCAATAAACTTTACCCTACAGTACTGTACAGTATACTAAAGTATACTGTACAGTACTGTATATTAATACATTCATTCATTTTTCTTATACACTCACAGTAAAATGAAACTAATTACCGGGTACGTAACAAACAGGACGCTACTACCCAATAGCGAAGGTGTTTTTTTTTCATTAAATTTCACAGATCTGAGAAAAAAGAGCAAAATCTATATATGTTAGTTGCCAAAAAAATATCGCGAATCTATGAATTCGCAAATTCGGAAACGCGAGTGTACGAGGTATTACTGTAATAGGTTAATTTGCTTCCAATGTAATTAGTGAATAGGGAATTAGACTGTGAGCCTCAACGGGGACAGGAACTGATCTGAATCATGACAGCTATGGGGAATAGGTTAGTTCTACTGTCTATAACCAAAAATAAATGCATAAATAAATAACCATCACTATTGATTTTGATGTTCCTTTTCTGATGACACATGCCATTGGTTAGACTGCATTCCATAAATGTTCTGAATTCTTTGTGATCAAAAAGCCATACATACCAAACATTGGTACCAATAAAAAGTACAACTTGCCCCACAAATAAAGAGCCCTGACATTTCTCAACTATACAGTAAATGATAGAATTGTGTGTTATTTCACATGGTCCCCCAAAACACATATATAAGCTAATCAAAACATTATATGTACCCCAAAATGGTAGCAAATGAAAGTACAACTCGTCACGCAAACGCAAAGAATAAGCCCTCACTTAGCTATATCGACAGAAAAATAAAAAAGTTATGAATTTTGGAAGCGGGCGGGGGGGTTGGATATGAAAAAATTGTCGAGCATTAATGTACTTCTGCCGGAATAAAATACCAGAACAGCAGGACCAGACCGTGCTGGGAGACACTGGAGCACCTGGGGACAGCTGAGTATGTTTTGTTTTTTCTCACCTTCCCCGGACTCATATAAAAAAGGGGTTATCCCGAACAGCCCCTTTAAATAAAAAACATAGAGAAAACCCCTTGAGCCTAAGGCCCCACGTAGCACCCCGCAGCAAAAAAGTGCTGTGGGAAAAACCGCGGCAGCAACGCATCACGGTTTTTCCCGCAGCGCTTTTGACAGAAAGTGCACAGAGCTTTCCTCTGTGGACTTTCTGCTTCAATTATACCTATAGGGAAATTGCCAGCAGTTCTGTAGGTATAATGGACATGCTACCATTTCCAAAACCGAAACGGTTTTGGAAATCACCATGTGTCTGCAGCGTGTTCGCTAGAATCCCATCCACTTTGCTGTGAGTGTATAATACCGCGTTTTTTTCCGCGGCTTTTACTCCACATGGGGCCCTGGCCTTAAATACAGTAGAAAACATAGACACAACCCCTTTAAATAGAAAACATAGAGACAACGGGTATAATCAGTAAGAGGAAGGCTTTTTCCATGTAAGATATCATACCTTGAGGATGCCACATTAAAATACTCAACACTGGAATTGTCTGATGGTACAGCTATCAGGTGTACAGAAGCAAATGTATCCAAGACCGTGAAGAGCTTGTTCAATCCTTGTGAGGCCACAAAATCTTTGCAAAGACTTTCAGCGTATGCTTGGTGGTAGGCTTTTGCAAGGTTGTGTTCATGACCTTAAATACACATATAGCTAAGAACATTATCTCCTTGGTAGACAAATAATTCCAGCCTACAGCATGGAAAATCTTATCTCAGCCTGTAAACTCTACTCCTTGATTAAATGAAAAGCCAACATTCCCTATCTTGTGTGAACTGTAATATAATACATCTAAAATTATTACATATGATAACTAATATATGTAACCATATAGAAGAAAATGCACGGAAGTATAAATGTCTATAGAAACCTGTTGTATACACAGGGACTTGTAGATTAAACAGATGTCATACAGTGGCATTAGATATCCATAGGGTCCTCAGTACACAAAGCTAGGTATGTTTAATGTATACATTTTTTTTTGTTGGATAGCGTTATATGTAATAGTGTACCAAACAGACTGAGACCAAAAAGCACCCTTTTGTCCTCCTTCAGGCTAATGTGTACCCTATGGGAACCTATCACTTAGAACATAGAGTCTGACCTGCCAACAGCAGGATATAGTGCAGGAGGTGCTAAGCAGACGGATATATAGTTTTTTTCCACCATGTCTTTTCTGCCATTTTTTATGGTCATTAGGTCTATGAAATGCTAGTATTTGAAATACACAGAACCATGGTTTCACCTGGCATCAGGTAAATGTGACCTTTTCTTTTCAGTGATTGACTGTTATCCTTGTATGCATACTCATACAGGGAAGGCTGACACTCAGTGAGTGAGACTGCTCAATCCACTCAATCCATGCTCAATCAGTAAGTTACTACATTCACATGACTGTATGTGTATGGGGGCTATTCACATGACCATTTTTTGACAGTCCATTTTAATGAACCTTCAGAAAATGGATTTATGTTCTATTTTTGTCGGTTTTCTCGGATCCCTCAATACACTCAAATGTATGAAGTATCCGTGAAGACACCGCCCCTGAGGTGTAAAATGGCCGTAAAAAATGTAGATTTTCATGGTCGTTTTGGCCCATGTTTGTGTGATCTAGGCTTAGTCTTTTCCCAGAAAACAATATAACAATGTGCATAACATGATGCTAATAGATTGAAATAATGACAGGTTCTATTTAAGCATGTACCTTACATTGAGTGTTCTCTTGTTGTGCATGCTAAATGTTAACACTGCCTTTGGCCGGGGTCCCAGGTGGTTTAAACACCGCGGTTTACCCGCAACAGAAACGCTGCAGAAAAGAATGCAGCGTTTTACAGCCATAACAAAGTAAATACTTATTTTCCACCATAATTTGCAAATAAATTCTTTAAAAATCAGACAATGTGATTTTCTGGATTTGTTTTTTCATTTTGTCTCTCATAGTTGAGGTCTACCTATGGTGTCAATTACAGGCCGGCCTCATCTTTTTAAGTGGGAGAGCTTGCACAATTGTTGGCTGACTAAATATTTTTTTTCCCCACTGTACCCAATCCTGCTGTCATCTGTCAGGTATCCAGTTAAGGCAGGTTCACACTGAGTTTTTGAAGGAGGATTTTCAGGCAGAATCCGCCTCAGATAACAGCTCCCAATTCTCCCACTCATTAAAATGGGAATCAGTAATAGATTTTTTTTCCTCTAGCTGATTTTTCAGCTAGAGGAAAAAAAGAAGTGTGATATCCTATCTTCAGGCAGACACTGCCTTGCAATGCCCATATGCCCATTGAAATGAATGGGAGGCGGAAAAAACGCTAGCGTTTTTCCAAAAACTTCTGCAAAAAAAACACTAGCAGTTTTTTCTGCCTCCCATTCATTTCAATGGGCTTTGCAAGGCAGAATTTTCCTATAGATAGATCATGATGCTTTTTTTTTCCTCTAGCTGAAAAAATCAGCTAAAAGGAAAAAATCTGTTTGACTCCCATTAAAATAAATGGGAGAGTTGAGAGGTGTTTTTGTGGTGGATTTTGATGCAGATTCTGGCTCAAAAAATTGCCTGCAAAAAAACTCAGTGTGAACTAGATATTAATCTGTGATCTAAACAGAGGTTTCTGCAGCTGCTGCTGTATTTAGTATAGAATTGCCTAGACTGGATACAAGCCAAGAGTAAGACCAGCTATACAGGATTCCAGCCTCTGAATATGAATAAGAACATTTTCATTCACTGACAATAAGCAAATATGAAGCACAAAGTACAATAAAGATGCACTTTGCCTTTATACAGTGATTAATCAGAATTTGCATAAAATAATAAGAAGAATAATAGCACACCACCCCATCACCGTTGTGAATGTGATTTAGCTAATGCATTATACATGGACAGTGTGGACATCTAAATTGTCCAGTCAGCATATGCAAAGTGTACTGCAGGTATACAGCAGGCAGTAAGGTTTGCTCTTATCCCCCCTCCACAATTACTACTATTAGCAATGACGTTATGAACACCTTTCTCCTTCGTCTCTTCCCTGTCCTGAGGGGTAATCTACAAATGTTACAGGGTTTTATCATGAGTGTAACCAAATTTAAATTTGTAGACAATTAAGACAAGAGATGTCACCAGTAAGATGGTCATAGAAAATCTTTAAGGCCATAGCCCCACATGGCATAAACGCTGCAGTTTGCCCGCAGCGGAAATCGCAAAGTGCTGCGGTTGAAATGTTTCTAATTATTTATATTTGCAAAAATGTTTAACTTTTAATTGTCTACAAATGTATATATGGTTCTGTTTTTGGGAAAACTCTTAAACTTAATCTCTCAAAGACTTCTCCAAAACAAAGAAAAGTGGAGCAGTGACAGCTTAGGATATGTTCCTAAGGAATTCCTCTTCATTTTCTGCCACCGTATATTTACCCATGGTCTAGCCACAACGGGATGCTGATGCAGGGCATCGGTGTTCCGTTGCGGCTTTCCGCTGCTGATTAGGCCCAGATACATGGGCATAATAATCAGCAGGGAGTCTCGAGCTGAATCTGCAGCAAGACCAAGCAGAATGCTTATTTTTTCCACGTCCTTCTGCGATTTCTGCCTCCCATTGAAAACAAATTACATGAATTCTCAAGGTACCGCCTGACAACGCAGCAACTGCCTGTGGCAGAAGCCCAGCCACAGCAACCAATGACTGCATGGTTTTGAACCTTTGTCTTACCTGTAAAATCGTAAGGCCATTGGGCATTTCTTACAGTAGCCTCTCTGTCTGACAGTACCCTAAGGGCTCATGCACATGACCAAGTGTGCATAAAAGTTTCATTCCGATAACACGGATGATAGAGCAGGTCCTATTGTGCTCCATGCTATCCATAGAGTGTAATCCGACTGCATTCCGTGATAAACTCATCCTGCAACTCGGATGCATACTCAGTTGTGCGCATGGGCCCTAAGCATTACCATACTCCATAAATAGCCAACAGCTAATCCTCCCAAACATGCATGTGTTCTTAGTGGGTAGTGAGGAATAAGCTAGTGCTCCACAATCCTAGCAGTGCTTTATCTTCCTTGAGAAAGGCTCAGCCATACTGAAATCAACCATGCCTAAGTCTTTTTTCCCCAACATCTATCAGGGGACAGTTGGTACACCCCTATACAAATTATTTAGTCATCTGACCAACGTTGAGCTAATGTGTATGGCCAACCTTAGTGTTATAATTACTCACAAAAATACACAACGCTGGTATCTGCCAGAATGAAGGACTCTTACATTTTAGTACTTTTGCATTTTATTTGCATATGAAATATGAATTTGACTGACCTATATTTACAGCTGTTGTACTGACAGGATATAGCTTCTCAATGATATCGCTCCAATCTTTAAGAACTAGAGTCCCAAGTTCTTCTTTTGTCTTAAAAAACCTCACAGGTAATCCTCTGTCCACAATGCTGGCTTTAAGTTCCCATATCCTTAATTCTTCTACTTCATTTTCACTTGCATAAGTCGACAGAATATTCCACTTGTCATTCTCATTTGCTTGCTGTAATTTATCTTCTATATACTGATAGTCTCTAAAGTAGAAGTACTGAGACTGAGCATCTTGTGAAAGTAAAGCCTGAATAACTTCAAGTTCTGTAAAGCTACACGTCTTGTTACTTCCCTCTAGAACCCAGAGGTAGCCCCCTATTGCTGCCACAAGAAGATTCTTCTCTACTTCTGATAGTCCAGCATCGTCTGAAACATCAGCAGAACTAGAGGATACTTTGACCTGGCCATCTTGCACAAACTCACCATAGGTATGACCAAGTATGCATATAAGAAAGGGGGATGAACTGTTAATATAATCCAAACACAACCTTAACTGCTCATGTGCTATATGATGATGTACATGAGACTGCAGATCCACATTATTAGAACTTTTTTTCTGTCGCCCATTTGAGATCAACAGGTTTAAATGAGGTTCCTCGAGTAAAACAGAAGTGGTCAAGCTGAGGGAATATTGTTTCAGCCAAATAATTTCTCTCTTCTATGAAATCTCTTTGCGTTGAGCATACATAGGGGCAGACAGGTGATCTGCTGGTAAAATAATACTGATGATCTTTCTTTGTAATATGTTTTGGCATGGTAGGTGCTTATTCCTTTAGGACAAAGATAGACTGTCGATGAATTGTAACTGAGGCTTCGGAAAGAGTCTTATTCACATTCTTCTGTCTTCATTGCCTAAAAAAAAATGGATAGAATTCATACTGAGAAGTTCTGTAAGACTTTTGAGCCGATCTATTACAATGGGACTTTCTGAAGGCATGACCCACTTTTGGGAGAGATATTTGTATGTGACATTCTCCTAATTACCATTCTTAGCCTCATTTAAAAATAACAGGCTCTGTAAAATCAAGAACAACAATGTTACTCCAAACAAGCTGATCATCCAAGAACAAACATTATAGAAGTATATGGTGCAACAATACATAGAACTCAAACAAGTCATTAAAAGGGTTATAGCTGATAAATAGCTGATCAGTGGGGATCTGTCCGCTGAGACCCCAATGATCCTGAGAACAAGGGGTGTTTAACCCTGCTGTGAATGCAGCCGAGACGAATGTGGGTGTGCCCCTATTGGACAGGATGCATCCTGGCACCCATTCACTTCAATCGGAGCACTGGAGTTCAGTACTCAATCTCTAGTGCTCCCTATGAAGTAAATAGGAGCAGGACTGCGAACCATACAAGGGCACATCTACATTCATTTTGGCTGCATTAACAAGGGTAAAACTGCCTCCTCTCCCCCTTCTTAGGGTTGGTTGAGGCCTCAGTGTTCAGACCCACTTCGATCAGCTATTTATTCTCTATTCTCTATCCCCTTTAAGGGTTTGGCCACTCTTTAGTAACTGGAAAGTAACTCACTTTCTGGAATCGCCCCAGAAACCGATGCTAACTGGTAATGCGATAATAAACTGGTGCATGAGGGTGTGACGATCCTTCATATGCTGAACAGTTGATTAAAGGTAAAAAGTAGTCTGAATTGTATTTGAGCTTTTTTTTTTTTACAGCCAGCTTACAAACCTAAACAGCAAATAGCACACATTTTCTGGTTGCCTAAGGTCGGTGGACCTCATTATAGTCTATCCCATTGTAGTTTCCGTGGGTAACCAGTTTTTAAGCGGATTAGGTTTCCAAGCGGACCCAAAGAACGGAAAGCCAAATGCTAGTATGAACCTAGCGTAACTTGCAGGTGACTTGATGTCATATGACCAGTTTCCATATATCCCTAGCCTTAACAGGAAACTAAAATGGTATATTAAAAAATGGTAAAACTCACCAACTTCACTCTCTCTGTGTCTGAAAGAAAAATATAGAAAAATAAATCTTTGTACCATTTTACCCAGTAGATATAAAAGATAATGATGGAGGGTCAAATATTTATACACAGCTGGACATAGCAATAGTGTGGTAAATGAGACAAGTGATGTAAAACTGAGCTATCAGTATAAGGAGGAAAGTAATC
Organism: Leptodactylus fallax; assembly: GCA_947044405.1. Classification (NCBI taxonomy): domain Eukaryota; kingdom Metazoa; phylum Chordata; class Amphibia; order Anura; family Leptodactylidae; genus Leptodactylus; species Leptodactylus fallax. The sequence goes on from CAMRHE010000094.1 coordinate 6,345,503, forward strand.
AGCTAAAGCACTAAATATTGGAGACTGAGTGAGATCTGCTGTATGGTTGTGATGACCCCACCAGGTCTGAGAAGGCTTTCCTTAAGTGAAATAGAATGACCTAAGAGGTAGCCATGGCAGCCAGGAGTCCTAACAACAGCCTCCAGGCTGCCATGTACACATGCCTATTAGGGAAAGCCTAACAGGACCTAACAGTAAGTTGGCACTGACCTGCTCCATCCGTCATATTGAAAACCAAATGCAGTACCACAATGACATTTACATATGATATCTGGTGCCTTGAAGGGCAACACATAGTTAGATCTGACTCTCTGAATAGTAGACAGAGCTTTTCTAGATGCATTGACATGTCACTTAAAGGAGTTCTCCAGGAATTGTATGAATAATAATATGCACAATACTAATGATGGTGAACTGAGTAGAACGGCTGTCTGCTGTCACTGCACAATACAGCTGCATTTCTTATATAGGTGTACAGTGGGGAAAAAAAAGTATTTAGTCAGCCACCAATTGTGCAAGTTCTCCCACTTAAAAAGATGAGGCCGGCCTGTAATTGACATCATAGGTAGACCTCAACTATGAGAGACAAAAAGAGAAAACAAATCCAGAAAATCACATTGTCTGATTTTTAAAGAATTTATTTGTAAATTATGGTAGAAAATAAGTATTTGGTCAATAACAAAAGTTCATCAATACTTTGTTATATATCCTTTGTTGGCAATGACAGAGGTCAAATGTTTTTTGTAAGTCTTCACAAGGTTGGCACACACTGTTGCTGGTATGGTGGCCCATTCCTCCATGCAGATCTCCTCTAGAGCAGTGATGTTTTGGGGCTGTCGCTGGGCAACACGGACTTTCAACTCCCTCCAAAGGTTTTCTATGTGGTTGAGATCTGGAGACTGGCTAGGCCACTCCAGGACCTTGAAATGCTTCTTACGAAGCCACTCCTTCGTTGCCCTGGCGGTGTGCTTGGGATCATTGTCATGCTGAAAGACCCAGCCATGTTTCATCTTCATTGCCCTTGCTGATGGAAGGAGGTTTGCACTCAAAATCTCACGATACATGGCCCCATTCATTCTTTCATGTACACGGATCAGTCGTCCTGGTCCCTTTGCAGAGAAACAGCCCCAAAGCATGATGTTGCCACCCCCATGCTTCACAGTAGGTATGGTGTTCTTTGGATCCAACTCTCCTCCAAACACAACGAGTTGTGTTTCTACCAAACAGTTCTACTTTGGTCTCATCTGACCATATGACATTCTCCCAATACTCTTCTGGAACATCCAAATGCTCTCTAGCAAACCTCAGACAGGCCCGGATATGTACTGGCTTAAGCAGGGGGACACGTCTGGCACTGCAGGATCTGAGTCCCTGGCGGCGTAGTGTGTTACTGATGGTAGCCTTTGTTACGTTAGTCCCAGCTTTCTGCAGGTCACTCACTAGGTTCCCCCGTGTGGTTCTGGGATTTTTGCTCACTGTTCTTGTAATCATTTTGACCCCACGGGGTGAGATCTTGCATGGAGCCCCTGATTGAGGGAGATTATCAGTGGTCTTGTATGTCTTCCATTTTCTAATTATTGCTCCCACAGCTGATTTCTTCACACCAAGCTGCTTGCCTATTGCAGATTCAGTCTTCCCAGCCTGGTGGAGGTCTACAATTTTGTTTCTGGTGTACTTCCACAGCTCTTTGGTCTTCACCATAGTGGAGTTTGGAGTGTGACTGTTTGAGGTTGTGAACAGGAGCCTTTTATACTGATAACAATGTCAAACAGGTGCCATTACTACAGAAAATGAGTGGAGGACAGAGGAGCCTCTTAAAGAAGAAGTTACAGGTCTGTGAGAGCCAGAAATCTTGCTTGTTTGTAGGTGACCAAATACTTATTTTCCACCATAATTTGTAAACAAATTCTTAAAAAATCAATGTGATTTTCTGGATTTGTTTTCTCATTTTGTCTCTCATAGTTGAGGTCTACCTATGATGTCAATAACAGGCCTCTCTCATCTTTTTAAGTGGGAGAACTTGTACAATTGGTGGCTGACTAAATACTTTTTTTCCCCATTGTACATTCTAAACTGATACGCTCCCACTGTACTACATCATCCATGAGTGTAACTGGACACTGCCTATCCAAACGCTTGACTTAAGCTATCCACAAACCTTCAATAGCCGTTGGAGGACAACTCACTCAGTTGACAGCTATTACTTACAACTCCCCCATATGCATTCATGCTTGGCTCAGTACAAGTGTGCATGTTTTCTTAATAGGTGAGGGAGTCACTACCAGATGCCTCTGACAGTAGCTTATGTCTCTTGACAACAAATGGCTCATACATATTGAAATCCAACAAGGCTGACCCTTCTTTCCACCACCATCTGCCTTTGGGGTAGAGATGGAACCATACATGTTAGATGGTCAGAATGAACAGAGATAAAAACCAAAAACTGACAAGTGATACTAAATCTTTTAGTATATACTGTAGAGCTTATCTGGGTCCTATAGTTCCCAGTAGATCCTGCAGTTCCCGGCATCTGGTGGATGACATGATTACCAGACCCAGGGGTAAGTCGCATCATGGCAGCTCCCATAGCTGTACACGTTGAGCTCTGTGTATACAGAAATTGGAAAGGCAGGGATAAGATGCAGGAGCCGGTTGCTCCTTCACGTTGTTGCACAGTTACTTGCAGACTGCACAGACATATAAGGTCAATTGCAGGTAGCAAAAGATTAAACTATTCATAATTCATCTGTAATGCAGTGACAGCCTCTGGTCCTTTAACCCTTTCCCAACATCCACTGTAATAGTACGGTGGATTCCGGGTGCTTAAATATGGTGGCCGATCAGGACCCGAGCAGCCACCATAGCCGCCGGGTTTCTGCTGTATTATACAGTGGACACCCGGCACTAATGCCCGCGATCAGTGCCCGCAGTGATCGCGGGCATTAACCCCTCTGGTGCCTTGATTAAAGCTGACTGAGGCGCCATTTTAGCGGTGGCGCCGCCATTTTGCTGGAGATCGCCGGCACCCAGAGCAAGCTTTGGGTCCGGCATCCCGTTGCTATGACAGCTGGGAGCCTTTTGAAGGCTCCCAGGCCTGTCTTTCATTAACTTCTATTGCAGGCTACTCTATGTAGCCTACAATAGAAGCACCGTTTTTTTGCAATGCACTAGCATTGTAATGCATTGCATTAGTGATCAGACCCCTAGGGGGTCTAATAAATGCAAAATAAAAAATAAAAAGTACAAAAAAAATATAAAAAAAAATAAAAAATATTAAAAGTTCAAATCACCCCCCTTTCCCTAGAACACATATAAAAGTAGTTAAATACTGTGAAACACATACACATTAGATATCCCTGTGTCCGAAAATGCCCAGTCTACAAATCTATAAAAATATTTTTCCCGTACTGTAAACACCGTAGTGAGAAAAAAAAAAATCAAAAGTTCCAAACCGCCGTTTTTTCACTATTTTGCCTCTGATAAAAATTTGAATAAAAAGTGATCAAAGCAATAGACATTCCCCAAAATGGTATAACTAAAAAGTATACCTGGCCCCGCAAAAAAAGATGCCCTATGCATCCCCGTATACAGAAGTATAAAAAAGTTACTGGTGTCAGAATATGGCGACTTTTTAAAAAAAAAAAAAAATTTTTGCACATTTGGATTTTTGTTAAGGGGTTAAAATGTAAATAAAACCATATAAATTTGGTATCCCCGGAATCGTACCGAAACATAGGATACAGATGACATGTCATTTTGGCCGTAAGAAAGTCACACAAATGCACTTTTTCTTCAAATCCACCCCATTCTGAATTTTTTCCAGCTTTCCAGTATATTGTACAGAACAGTAAATGGTAGCATCATGAAAAAAAATTTGTCCCGCAAACATTAAGACCTCATATGGCTCTAAGAACGGAAAAATAAAATAGTTATTGGGTTTGGAAGGGGGGGGGGGGGAGTCAAAAACGAAAAAGAAAAATGTCACCCGCAGGAAGGGGTTAAGAAAAGAGACAGACTCATTTGAAGTTGCCTTACGACGTGCAACTCCAAATTTTGGCTGTTTCAGCTGAAATAGTTCCTAGGAACATTCATTCCCAGTTATTGCTACCTCAGTTGGCCCATGTAAACAGGCCTTTAGAAAAACTGCAGTAGTATATGTATATACAGTGAAGATCTCTGCTCCTGTCTGGATGGACCTGTGCTCAGAGGCCAGATAGGCCACGGTATAAAGGGAACAACCCATGACCCCAGGTTATGCAAATAGCTGTGAAAATGTAGATTCCCCATACGTCCAACAGCAGCACAATATGGGGGGTATCTCTGTCCCTGTGTGCTGGTAGGACAGGCGGAATTTTTAATTTACATAATTAATTAAGTGATACTCCCCTATAAGAGGCCAAGGAGACCTCCCCTCACTGTGTTTTTTTCTGTCCTGTGTGTTGGACAGGTAGAGGGAAGCTTTTTGTCCTCCCATTTTTTCCTAAGGATTTGGGGGTTAACTACATTTGTAAGTTTTTTCTCCTCTTTCAGCTGTTCTTGTTTTTCCTTGGGAGCTTTTACTCCCAAGGCTTCCTTGTTTCTCCCTGCTGCGCTCTCTGTCTGTGGCCATTCTGGGCTGGGTGTGCCTGCCCTTGTCTGATCTCAGCCTGAGATGTTGTTGGCTGGGCAGGCTGTGCATTCAGTATGTTATTGTTGTTATTATTATTATTGTTTATTTATATAGCACCATTAATTCCATTGTGCTTTACACTTGAGTATGTGTCTGTTCTGAACTGGGAGGGTTAAAATAAACCTCTATGCATCTCCTGCCTGGCTGAGCTCTTCAGCAGAGTTTATGCTTCAGGTGTTTGTGCTCAGTTTCAACTGATGACAGCGTCTCAGACACAAATTCCCTACACTGCCTTTCTGTTGCAGTTATGTTCTATTCCAGTCTGCCACAAAGACACACCGCATTTCCTATAGCAGTGGAATCAAAGCGAAGAGGAAGAGAAAGGTTTTTAAGCTGGGGGAAGTGATTTTGTCACTTCAGGTTCCGGAACCTTTTTGCAGGTCCTGTTTTCCTGGATCCTTTTTTTTCTGTTACACTTCTGTAGCCTTCTCCCAGTAGCGCTGGATTGCGGTGCCGGACTAGTTTAGGCCATACTCTTTTACCGCTGTGCAGTATTAAAGACACCATTGTTAAGTGTCTCTTAAAAAGTTTGTGTATATAAGTTTTTTAGGTAAGTATGGTCTTCTCCCTACTTATTTAAACCTTCTTCCTAAGTTTGTCTTTTTGATAGGCAGTACGCTTTTGTTTGATACTGTTCTGAAAAAATAGCTGCTTCAGTGGCAGCGGCGACTCATTGAGGGAAAGGTCCTCTAAGCTGAAACATTTCGCTTATACAGAGTGCGACATCCCTCTGCCTGATGGTACAATTACACTCGTTTTCACCAATGCCGTGGCATCTGAGGATCCGTCCATTCGTGACGTAATTGTGTGGGTCAAGGAGCAGGATAGAAATCCGGAACTTGATTTCTCAGATCTCTAAGAAGCTTTGTACTGAGAGACATCCTCAGTCAGTTCCATCAGAAGAGGAATTTCACATACTCTATGTGATGCACTCGTGTGATGAAGACACTTCGCAAAATTCCAGCAGGCCTCTTGGTAAGGATGCCTAGGCTGCTGAAGTCCATCTGGTCAGCAACCGTGATGTTGAACTTGGGGAAGCCTCTAGTTCCACCTATAGGGGGCCTAGGGCCTTCCAAGTGGACGTGACACTGGATAAAGCTTTGACAATCCTTGGCCTCTGCTCAGGCTTCTGTGGACATCACCTCCAATGAGGTAGCGACTAAGAGATTATCTAGCAGAAGTTTCCGTATACCAGGTCAAGATGGCTGCCAAATCTAGGGCCTTCTCTACAGCTGCTAGAAGGCCATTATGGTTGAAACCTTGGGGAGCGGACAATGCGTCCAAGTAAACATATGCTCCCTAACCTTGAGTTGGGTAAACATTTTTAGCAGTGGCCTGGACGACATCTTGGAAGGTCTTGTGATTAAAAGGATAAGTGCCTTCCGCAGTCTTTTAAGGGGAAAGCAGGACCTTCTGGCTGGGGCAGAAGTTATCAGCAGCCACCTCAATCTACGTTCCAATATCAGAGGCGTGCAAGATATCAGTCCAGAGGGGCTGGACGTAAGTTCCCCAAGGAAGGGGACAGAAAAGAAGCCTGACTTTGTCGCCAACCTTTCAGCTCCTGTGGCGGCAAGTACTCCTATTGGGGGATGCCTCTCCCATTTTTTCTTCCCTTCTGGCAGGAAAAGATCCAAGAACTTTGGTCTTGCAGGTAAGTACAGCGGGGTTATGTGGACGATTTCTTCGCCCGCCACAAGACAGATTCTTTGGAACCCATTTTCTTACTGCACTGGAGCAGGTTATACTGTAAAATTTCATCCTGGAACACCTGGGCACCTCAGAAGAAGGTTTGGCGTCTACTCTCTAGACTTTCCGCTACCAATATATGTTATAGTCCTAATATATCTAAGTCTCTTCATAAGGAAGAGCGTTTTCAAAGGGACACCGGGAAGTTGGCTCGGCTCCCCATACCTTTACTTAGGTGGTGGCTCCAGTAACAACCGCACTCAGACTTCAGGGTCTGTTCATAGTGCCATATTTGGATGACTGGCTATTAAAAGCCTAGTCAGAAACCATCCTGCTCCAGCACCTGCAGACAACTGTGTCTTTTTTCCAGCATCTAGGCTAATAAACGGGAGAAGTCAGAGGTGATCCCTTCCTCTAGGAAGAAGTTTCTGATGTTCAGTCTGATTCTGTCCGGCTAGAAATTTCTTTAACTCTGATAAGGAGAGAAAAGATAATCAGAGCACTTCGGGCACGGTGGCTCAGTGGTTAGCACTGCAGCCTTGGGTTCGTATCCTGCCAAGGACAGCATCTGCAAGAAGACTGTATTTTCTCCCCATGTTTGTGTGGGTTTCCTCCGGATTCCTCCCACACTCCTAAGACATACTGATAGGGAAGGTACATTGTAAGTCCTATATAGGACAGTGTCCTATATCTGTAAATGTCCGTGAAGGTGCTATACAGGTTACTATAATAAAATCTTCTCAAGACGCGTAGGATGTTCATCAGAACAATTATGAGAATCCAGGCCTCATGTCAGCCTTAGCCAATCCAGTCCCTTGGACTTTATGGCATATGCGTCCCCTCCAGTCGGAAGTACTAGGGGTCTGAAATCATGGACCTCCGAGTCTTGACAAGAGGATCAGACTTTCTCCCAGAACCCGTCTTTCTCTCAATTGGTGATACACCTGAAAGTCGAATGTCCACGGTCCAACCTCTTTGGACCCTGTTGACCGATGCATCCTTTTCAGGATGAGGAGCCCATCTGTATGAGAAAACCATACAAGGAGTCTGGAGCAGGCTAGAAAGGATGATATCATCCATCTGGAGGGAACTCAGAGAAGTTTACCTGGCACTCCTCCATTCTTCTCCTCTCAGAGGAAGAGCTGTCAAGATCCGGTCCGTCAACTTGGTGACCATAATAAACAGGAAGGCACCAGATAATTCTCCAACCTCAGGGAGGCAGGTCTGATTTTCACCTGGGCAGAGAAAGATCTGACCCATCTCTCAGCAGTTCACATCAAGGGCTCCTTGAACATAGTAGTGGATTAGTTTAGTCGGGGTCTTACCGTATCAGGAGAATGGTCTCTCAATTAAGAGTGTTCCACCAGATCACCCTGAAGTGGGGTCTTCCAGAAGTAGACCTTATGGTGACCAGACTCAATGCCAAGGTAGAGACGCTCTGCTCACTGCATCAGGAGGACTATCCCTTGGCAGAGGATGCCCTGTCCATCCCTTGGAGGTTCAGGCTGGCGTACATCTTTCCTCCACTTTCCATGATACCAAGGGTATTGATGAAAGTCAGACAGGACCAAGTCTCTGTGATAACCAAAAAGAGCTTGGTGTTCCCAACTCATGCTCATGAGTCGAGGGATCTATTAGAGGCTTCCCCCAATCCAGAACCTGGTTTCCAAGGAACTCAGAAGTGCCAGGATCTGAGAATATTCAACCTGACAGCCTGAAGGTTGCTCAGTCCCCAGAGGACTGTTAGAAGTCATCCTGAAGACCTTTTTTCTGTGCAAGAGCAGAATCCACCAATAAAGGATACCTAAGGATAGGTAATGTCTTCAAGGAGTGGTTCTCCAGACAAGAAGCGAATAGTTCGAATCCTTCTATGAGAATGATTCAAAATTTTCTTCAGGACCGCTTGGATAAGGGCTTTTTCCCCTTCCACACTGAAGATACAGGTTTCAGCCCTATCCATCTGCTTAAGCAAAAGATTGTCTGAGAACCCCTTATTCCCAGAATTTCTTAAGGGTGCTATGAGACTTAGGTAAGTGGTTGCAGTTCCCATTCCACTCTGGGATCTATCCACAGTTCTTTCTGGCCTTTCCGGCCCGCCATTGGAACCATTTGAGAAGGTGGATCTTAAGTTTCTGGCTTTCAAACCACCTTTTTGTCAGCCATCACCTCAGCTAAAAGAATACGAGAGTTGCAGGCTTTTTTTCTCAAGAGCCATATATTTTTTTTTCATTAGGATCCAGCTCAGATTTCTTCCTAGGTTTAACCGTAAGGTGCCCTCTCGGGCTAATATTAACCAGGTGGTCTCCTAACCAGTTTTCTTTCCCAACTCCTTCCCCCAAGGAAGGGGAAAAACGCTATACTCTGGATATAGTATGGTGTCTCCAAAATTTATCTTCTACGTGCATAGTCAGTCAGACGATTGGAAAATCCTCTTAGTTTAAATTTCTTTTGCTCGGGTTAACGCCCGAGTTTATCAAAGGGCTGTGTCGGCCTCCTGGGCTGAGTCGGTCTTGCTTTTTGAGCAATTTGTGTAGCCATTTTTGGTCAACACCAACTAACCTTTGTTAAACACTAGATGTCTGTAGTTCAGAGGATACTGCCTTTGGACATTCATACGGTACTGTAGTGAGTGAGAACCCTCCCTAGGGGATCTACTTGCTACGTCCCCATATTGTGCTGCTGTTGGACGTAAGGGGAATCGTTGATTATGTAGAGAATCTATTTTCCCTTAGTCCGAACAGCAGCACAAGCCCCCCCCCCCCTTTAGGAAGGAGGATTCCTTTGCCTCTTATAGGGGAGTATCACTTAATTAATTATGTAAATTAAAAATTCCGCCTGTCCTACCAGCACACAGGGGTAGCGATACCCCATATTGTGCTGCTGTTCGGATTAAGGGAAAACAGATTATCTACATAATTAACGATAATTACATGGAAAGGATTAGCTTAGAGCTATAGTTGGAGGCCTCAAGCACTTGTGTGAGTCACGGGTGGATATTGTTATTTTATTAGTAATATCAGATGATTTTCCTGTGCATTATAGAAAAGCTAAGGAAGGAAGCTACTGGATAAGCTAAAGAATCTTTCATTAGCACTCTATTTGTACTACCAAGCCCAGACTCAGCAATGTGATTAACAGATCCATGAGGAATCCATTTTTTTCATGGCCCCATTTACCTTAATGGGTAAATCAGGTCTGTGAAAACAGACCCAATAGTCTGATCCATGAAAAAATATAGCATGCTATATTTCTCCACGGATCATGGACAGCACACCGTAGTGAAAGCCAGTCTTCTGAATAGCCTCTTAGAAACAGCAGTGCCATAAAAGATAAACAAGGAAGGTAAATCCTGTAAATCCTCACTATGTTATTTTGTATTTTCACTGCAGTGTGCAACTGCTGCTTGATCTGTATGTATCTAGTAAGAAAGTTAGATTAAACAGTCACTAACTTTTCAGACAACTTAGTCTCATTTCATACAGCATGTGATTCTGGACCAAAATATAATGTACTTTAATTAAAAATGTGGCGGTGTTCTGCCTGAAAAAAATCTCTCTAAATTTCCTTCCACTAGATGCCTCCCTTCTAGTTAATTTGCAGTTCATTCTCTGTTGCTAGGGAAGGTCTGTCCATAGATACTATCAACCTTGAAGATAGAGTGAAGAGGGAGATTCTGTTCTGTCTTCACACAGTGAATTGAGAAGGGAGGAGCTGATTCTCCTCACAGCCTCCACATGTTTCTGCAAACTGCTTGCTTTATGCAAAGGACTGAACATTCTGCAAATTCCACAGCTTACAATGTAAAAAAAAAGTCTTCTATGTACTTGTATCTACTTCTGGCTGCTTGGGTGATTATAGATGGGATTTTATTAACAGAGTGCAAACACCTTTCCTGGCTTTGCCTATAGATTGTTTTTATATTTTTTTGTGCTTCAGCTGCAAGCCTGCACGTATTTATCTTGTATTTGCAGTTAAGTGTTCCTGGATCTCCTATATTATGGACACTTGAGCTTTTCTCAGCTATTTGTTTGCTATTGTACATTTATTCCTGGCAAAATTAAATATAAAGAAACCAGTAGTATTAGTAATGGATAGGGGAGGGAGCAGACTGCTGTTTATTGTAAATGTCCACAGCCTCAGAGACATACAAAATGTGCTGCAGCCATAATGGGGATATTAGTATCAGAAATAGGACACTATGGACTAATAAGACACCATGTATGAAGGCTTGTACAGTCATAGAACAGATTGCCCAACAAGACCCTGCGCATGTTTTAACCTTTTCATGAAAACTCAGGTACCCATTAAAGGGGTTGTCCCATTGCTGATATCTATCCATCTATCCACGGAGTGGCAATCACAAGAACAGGAACAGGTGAGTGCTCCATGTGAAAGGAGCGGTAGTTCATGTGCTCGCCAATTACTCCATGCACTTCTAGAGAACTTCCAGATATCACCAACCTGGATATTGTAAATAAATGAAATGGGTGGTGGCTGAGTATGCTCACCACCACTCCATTCACAAGGGTCACTTGTGGACCCATTTTCCTAATTACAGGAGGTCCCAGCTGTCAGACCCTGAACAGTTCACAGAATAGGGGGAAGTATCTATAATGGGATAACCCCTTTAACCTTTTAGTCCCATTTAGTACTGCAACACTCATAACTGTTGCTACTCAAGTGAGCAGCGTAGCCTTAAGATTTTAGCAAAAAAGTATTCAAAGTATAGTATTAGTGTATATTAAAAATATCAGTATCAGTTACTTGTGCTTTTTTTTTAATTTTTTTTTTAAAGATCTCGACTTGTTGTCATATAATAGGAACCATCATCATGTGGGGGTATTTTCAAAACAGTTTACTTTCCAAATTTTAGATTCTAAACTTGTATTTTTGACATAAGATTAGACTAAGATTACCATGCTGTGAACAAGTACTGCATTTGCAGTACATCAAATCTTTATCTTTTTAACTCTTGTAACCACTTCCTGTACTACACAAGATTAGCAATAAATCACATCTCTCATTACAGAGATTTAAAAGAGCTGTCCAAAATCATGAAAAATTAGCCCACAGGCAGAGGATGGCTTCAATTAACAAACTAAGGTTGGGTTCACACTAACGTTATTTAATGTCCATTGCTCTCATCCATCACAGGATGAGACCAACAGACATTAAATGACAGATGCAGATGGAGCCCCCATCACCCACATGTAAAAGCTTTCTTCCATCATGGTTTTTACTTTTCTGACAGAAGAAAAAAAGTTGTGCATGCAGGACTTTTTCTTCCATTACAAAAGTAAACAAACATGACAGAAGAAAGCGTCCGTCATGTTGTCCACATTATAGCTAATGGAACTGAATTCTGTCCAATGGACTCTGTGTCCGTTACTCTGCTACAGTTAGTGTGAACATAGCCTATGCAGTGCATGCTTTTTGGATTTGCCTGCCACTCCAGTGCTGTGTCTCCGATGTTCCCCGCTAGATTTTGTTAATGAGGCTGTAGCAATGGCACCATTCTAAGAGGAGGTGGCCACTGCAGCCAATCACTGGCCTCATCACGTACTGCTGTGCACTGCAGCACTCAGGGCCAATTCTGGTTCTTCTGCTGCCTGAGGCAAAAACTGAAATGGCATCCCCTCCAAAGTTAGAAAATTAGGCTTGACTACCATTGCGCTTGCGCACCACTCAGGACTGAAGCCGCTTGTATGAGATACTCCACTAACCCCCCTTAACATGTGAAGATCGGAGAGATCAAAAAAGACCCGAAGACTGGTGTGAGTCCCAGGAGAAGCGAGTAACTATGTTGATTATATTTAATCACCTTCCCTGGGCCTCTTCAGAGCCCAGAGTATAATAATAGCAGTTCCATTTTGGATGTGTTCCATCCGAATGAAACCAGTTGGCGAACCTTAAAAGACAAATCTCTCAAGATTCACCCAACAAATACTATCAGTGCCACAACCTCAGGGACTTCACAATCTGCCACCTGAGGCAAGATGCTCATCTCATCTCATGGCAGATGCAGCTCTGGCAACACTCACAGTGCACTGGTATTTGAGACTGTGAATAAGTCATCAGTATGAAAATGTGATTTGGGGCCGGTGTTCCACTTCTTTTCTTTACCCCATAGGAAGGCTTAAAATAACAAATACTGTTTACACGGAGTATCAGTGCTCTTCCACTTATTGGTCCAAAGGTCAGGAAGACTTGAAGGGAGAATCCCTGCTGGATGCCCGGTGAATGGACATCCCTATTTTGGTAAAGAAAAGAAGTGGCACTCCCCTGTAACGTTAGCAAGTATGTATATATTGTTGTATCTTTACATTATTCTGTCTATAACAACCCTATGCCCTTATTACTCATTTCTGGGTACCCTTGGCTGCTGAGCTAGCACATTTGTGCCCATTATGATTGCTGTAACCCATTAGCTCCATCTCCAATGGTCAGTGAGACATGGCACATTGACCACTTGAAGCATCAGACTACGATGTGATGTCTATGAAGATAGAAGGACAGAAAGAGACACCTGGCGTATTACCGGCGCACTTCAAGGTTCACGACCTCTTCCTGCCTCCTTGCCACTCGTGGGACTGTAGTACAGTACACTGTTACACACTGGCAGTCATCCTGTCCCTATAGTAACCCCAGCTGCCCCGTGTAACTATGGTAAACTACAATACAATTGCCCCGGAAGCGCTTGTCAATGACATTCCGCCCACTCCGTGCGTTGTTATTTGCCGCGACTTTCCAGGCTGTTGCCTCCTCCCCTCCGCTCATTCACCCCGGCCGGGTACTGACATCGTAGTTGTACCATTGTGCAGAGAAGGCAGAGGACGTCAGCCAATCAGAGCGAGACACGCTCCTAGCGCTCCAAACCGTACATGGAAGAAGTCTATTGGCTGACAGTGACAGCGACACGCAGTGCGAGTAAGGCGCTCATTGGCTGGCTATTGTGCGTGGTCGGCTGCCATTGGAGAAGGCTGCGGATCCGCCTGGTGCCTGTCAGGGGCACATATTAAAGCATTGGAGGGGTGCGGGAGTTGCAGTTGTCTGTGGTGAACGAGCAGAGCTTGTGTTGGAGCAGTGAGGAGTGTACGGCCCCCGGTGCTGGCACCATGAAGAAGTTGTGGGCTATTGGCCTGTGCTTCGTCCTCCTGGCATGTGGTGAGTGCACCTTGGGAGGGAAGTGATGAGGGAACGCTCATATTCTTCTTTCTAGAAGCTTCCTGACCGGCATCCATCACTAGGCGGAGAGAAGGGAGACCTGGAAGTTTCTTTATCTTCGGAGTATATTCAGTTCATTCACCATATGGTGTCTCTTGGCCCTTTGCTTTTCCCTTTAGTGTATAGCGATAGATCTTGTTATCTTGTGTCAGGGAGTTCATTCATTGTATCACTGTCTCTGCATGTGGTGGCTAGCTATGACATTGGAGCTTATACACTTGTCAGAGGTAGCAAGTGCCAACAGGACTTGCTACCTGAGCTGCTATAATCTATGTGACCATGCAGACACTCTGACTCTGGCCATCAAGCAGTTGTCTTGTGATGTCTTTACACCTCTCCCTCCTCCGTCCCCTACCTTGCCATCAGGTGTGCACATGGAGTTGTTGTGGCTCTTTATAATGCCAATGTTGCTAATGACAAAACAGTTTTTATGTGTTTAACTTTTAAAGGGGAACACCACCTCTTGCAGACCATCCTGGGTCTCTTCACAATAGGCTATATTCCTTACTGCTCAACAATGAATGAGATGTTGGCTGAGATGGATTCTCACACTAGATTTAGGCCCCCTGCACATGGGCTGTAAAATCCAGACTGTTCATTTCCTGAACTGAACCATGATTTCTTGCATCATAGTAATCTGAGGCTAGGAAACCCTGCCTCCTGTGGCTGTGCTGTACAGAGGACTGGAGGGACTCCTAGAATCGTAGATCACTATGATGCTTGGAGTCCTGATCTTCAGACCAGGTTCAGTTGACGAAATGTGGTCTACACTTTATAGTTTGCATGGCCTCCTGCACATGAGCAAATACAAAGTGCTTCAGTCTTCAGGAGTTGGTTACTTCTAGATAGCTAGTCACTTCCTTCTGGGAAGAAGCTATGCAGACTTCCTGCACATGTCTGTAATATGGAGGCAACTGGATTTATTGTCATACTGTACTGCCAAGTGATTTTTCAGGAATATCTTCTTGCATCTTGTTGTACTTGAAGTGACTTGTAAGAATATGCTTGCCACTACATTTTTACACACTGATTTAGTAAATGCATGTATTCCTCATTAAATAACTGGACTAGCTTTTCTTAGATCTCTATTTTGTCACATCCCTCTGTTATTTCACCTACAAACTTTGGCTTAAATTGATAATTGAGTGTTACAAGATGTCGGAGTGTTCCTACACACTGTCCAATCAGTGTTGGACTGTGTAAGGGCACATCACTTTGACAAGTGGAATTGTAACACCCAGGTGGCAATTTGTTCTTAAATAACATTGGAACGGCACAGCTCACTTTTCTAGGAGGTTATCCATAATTGATTAATGAGGAATACCAGTATTTTCTAAAATGCAAATGTTAGATTAGGTGACAAGCTCAGTATTAAATAGAATCTAATAAATTACGTAATTTTTTTTCTCTTGTCTACTGGACCTCGTGACTGGAAGTGTTTGGCCTTCAGTTTCAGTAGACTTCTTGTAGTTACAAATGATCCTGTAAAGCTGTGACCTGAAACTACATTTCCAACAATGCTGTGCTAATCTTCAGCTTTCATTACCTGCTTAGACTTGTGGTGCCTTGTAGCTTTTCAGATGCATTGTATGGTAACCAGGTATAGGGCTTCTTCACAACTGTAGACTAATCAGTGACTTGTTCTACTATACTGTGGAGCACTGAAGTTCTGGTGATGTGACTGTTAGATGGTGCTGTGATGGCCTTGACTCTATATTTGCTGGTTTTTTTAGCTGAACAGTTTGAAGGATAAATAACTGAACTATTGTTCAACTTGTAAATGTGTTTCAGCTTCTGTCAGAGCTGAAGATGAAGTCGATATCGATGGAACTGTGGAGGAAGACCTGGGAAAAAGCAGAGAAGGTTCACGGACAGATGACGAAGTTATAAGCAGGTCTGTTTGCATGAGATTTTCACCAGTATTAAATATGCTCTTTAGAATGACAAACTTCCTTTTGCTGGCATGTATACATGGACACATCAAATATAAAAATTAGATAGTTTTAGGGCTGGGCAAGTATGATCCAAATCAAAATTTGCACATAACATGCCTCCTATGTATATGCCACGCCATGCAAGTGAATTCTGGTTTTAATCACCAATCGTGACAAGATAACATACAGTTAGTGACATATCCTTTAGGCAAAGGCAATGTGAGACAGCTTGGCATGGATGCTGAATAACTGAAGTAATTCATGTGAACATGTTCACATTGAATTAGCTGACTTTTTTTTTTTTTTTTTCTTATAAACTGTCCAGACCTAGCTGGTTCTTGTTACTAAACATGCAGTTGGAGTAAGTGTATAACCTGAGCCAAGCATCTAAAATTTTTAAAATGTTTGTTGCTTTCATGAGAAACCTGATGGTTGAAAAATCCCTTCTATTCTTTACAGAGAAGAGGAAGCCATTCAGCTAGATGGACTCAATGCTGCCCAAATTAAGGAGATCAGAGAGAAATCAGAAAAGTTTGCATTCCAGGCTGAAGTCAATAGGATGATGAAGCTTATTATCAACTCTCTGTACAAGAACAAAGAGGTAATTCTTATATCCTGTTTCTGTAGAAGACTTCACCCTTTATGATGGCAACTATAATCAGTTCTGATTTTCTTTCCAGATTTTCCTTAGAGAGTTGATTTCCAATGCTTCCGATGCCCTTGACAAGATTCGGTTGATTTCTTTGACTGATGATACTGCCCTTGCTGATAATGAAGAGCTGACCATTAAAATCAAGGTAAGTTACACTTTCACTGGATATTTGTCAGGGGAGATATGTAGAAATAAGGGAAAAACCTATGCATATACAGTCTCAAGTGTGGTGGTAGCTGCTTTGGAGGCAGGAAAGCCCCAAAATGCTCTAAAAGAAGCAGTGTGAACCCACTTATAAAGTGATATTATAACTTAAAATGAGTCTAAAAACTAGTTTGCCTTTCTTTCTCTTAGTGTGATAAAGAGAAGAATATGCTTCATATTACCGATACTGGCATTGGCATGACAAAAGAGGAACTTGTGAAGAATTTGGGAACAATTGCTAAATCTGGCACTAGTGAATTTTTGAATAAGCTCACGGAAGCCCAGGAGGATGGCCAGTCTACATCTGAGCTCATTGGGCAGTTTGGTGTTGGTTTCTATTCTGCTTTCCTAGTTGCAGACCGTGTGATTGTAACTTCCAAACATAACAATGATACACAACACATATGGGAGTCTGACTCCAATGAGTTCTTTGTGACCGATGATCCTCGTGGTGACACACTGGGCAGAGGTACAACCATAACGTAAGTTGGTCATCTGCTTAAGTTTAATACTATACCAATTATTAGTGTTCACTAGTTCTTTCTAAAAGCAGTCTGCTACTCCCACTCAAACCACATGGTCCCATTTGGTAAACATGGAGCACCAGCTGGCTGTAGTATATTAAAAGGACCTGTCCTAGTGGCTGATGGAGAAGTTAACTATTGTGAAACACCCACTTTAATATAACTGTACACTTGTTGCTGTTGCCTATTATAGGTTCTACTTCTTAGAGGCTATTGGTATGCAAACAACTCACATAAGCTTTTCTAGTTTACGTAAAAAAAAAATGTACACCAGTTCATAGCTGGTGTACGCTTCCCACATTCACACCAGGTTTCATTCATAAATGCCCCCTTTTCAGGAAAGCAGCACAGAGTTAAAAAGCTGTGACTTTTTTTATGCTTTGTATATGCTCTGCTGCTCCATGCAAAGTATCTGGGACTGACTGAGATGGATTAGTGTCATGTACAATTATCTTGTTCCGATAGACCTTGAATGGAGTGGCAGTGTGCATGGGCGACTGTTGCTCCAGTCAAGTTTGGGGGATGCAGTATCAGAAATTTTGTTTATAGTCTGCATCCTACTTCATGATTTTAAACAACGTTTTATATTTCAACAGCTTGGTCTTGAAAGAAGAAGCAACTGACTATCTTGAGCTGGAAACCATTAAGAACCTTGTGAGGAAATATTCTCAGTTTATCAACTTCCCTATTTATGTCTGGAGCAGTAAGGTAAACACGAGGGTAGAGCATCTTAAATAATGTCCCAAATGTGAATGGTTCTGGTTTAATGTACTACTTCCTATCTGGTCTAGACTGAGACTGTAGAAGAACCAATTGATGAGGAGGAAGCAAAAGAGGAGAAGGAAGAGGAGACAGATGAAGAAGCTGCTGTTGAGGAAGAAGATGAGGAAAAGAAACCCAAGACTAAAAAGGTCAGTTATACAGAGATTATATGTGCATGTCAACCAACATCCTATATGAAGTTGCTATAAGGTGGCTTAGAAACATCAAGTCATGTGTTCAGTTCATTATAGAAATGCAAGATATAACATTAGTATTTCTGAAACACAGGTTGAGAAGACCATTTGGGACTGGGAGCTCATGAATGACATCAAGCCGATCTGGCAAAGGCCACCAAAAGAAGTTGAGGAGGATGAATACACAGCCTTCTACAAATCATTCTCCAAGGTGAGCAGAGTTCCTAAGCATAGGTATATATGAATGGTACAGGTGAATGTATAACATAATTAATATACCATATAATTATACTTTTTGTTTAAAGTGCACCTTAAAACACACATGTGCCACCTATTTCTTCATGGTACTGAAACCCCATCATGTACCCCTCATTCTTCCCTTTAACAAAGCTTCTGTCACTGGCTGTATGTTCAGTTGCTTACGATGTACTTACAGTTTATAGAATACAATAAATCTTTTCTATGCCTCACACTAAACTTTGGCAGGACCTGTACTTCCATGACTCACAGCTTGTTGCTTTGACACAAACCTCTATTAGTCACGTACATATAGATCAAGGTACAAATCTAGTTGTGTACTTTGCATGTAATACTCAAAATAATCTGCAGCTCTTAAGATGTTAGCCCAATGGTTTTTCTAAATCGAATATTGGTAACCTACATTATTGTTTTTGCAGGAAAGTGATGATCCCATGGCTCACATCCACTTCACTGCAGAAGGAGAGGTCACTTTCAAGTCAATTTTGTTTATCCCTTCCACTGCTCCAAGAGGACTGTTTGATGAATATGGCTCAAAGAAGAGTGACTTTATAAAGGTATTGTCTTGTGTATATTTATATTATAAAGTGATGCCATGGACGGACTATATATATATATATATATATATATATATATATATATATATATATATATATATATATATATATAATCATGCACAGATGTTAGTTCTCCAACCATCATATTCTTGTTCCAGCTCTTTGTCAGAAGAGTCTTTATTACTGATGACTTCCATGACATGATGCCTAAGTACTTGAACTTTGTCAAAGGAGTGGTAAGTAGGTCTTGAGATTTTTCTCCTTCTGATCCAGCTAATACTGCCCTCGTATTTTCTCTTAAAAATATCTATTTTAATTCTATAGGTTGACTCTGATGACTTGCCTCTTAATGTATCCAGAGAAACTCTACAGCAACATAAGTTACTAAAGGTAGGCTTGTAGTTGGCTTGCTATGCTTGACCTCTTTGATATGACTCTAAGCATCCAGAAACGAGGGATTGTAAACACATAAGTGACCATATTAAATGAAGAGATGGTTTCTACGGTACTTGTTTGGGCAGAAATACACTGCAATATCTTGGTGGCTATGGTAATTGACCATAATACAGAATCAGAATTGTCCTCCAGTTTGCTTTGGAAATCTTAACAGCAAAAGTCTGTCTGCCAGCGTTGTGTATATGTATGCCATAATGTTGGACAGGGAATATGGAGAAGGTTCCGACTGGTAGTAATGGTAACGTTTGTGGCTATTTAACCACTTGGATACCATTGTCAATTGCAACCATGGTATATTGGCTCTTAAATAGTATATCTGCCATCATCTTTAACAATGGAATCCAAAAACAAAATATAAACTTTTGCTTTGCCATATTCTTAGCAAAGCACAAAGTAAAGGCAACTGGCTATTTTTACCACACGGTGAAAACAAACCCTCATGCTAAAATAAAGCAGGAAGGAAAGTAAAACTAAAGGGGGATAATTTAATGTTAAGGCTACCGCCCCACATTGCAGAAACACAGCTTTTTTTTTTTTTTTTTTTTTGTCAAAGCCAGTAGTGGATTTAGAAGTATAAGAACTTCCTATATAGTTCCCATTGCTTTTGTAGCCATTCTTGGCTTTGGCTCAAAAAAACACAGCAAAATCTGCAACAAAAAAAGCTGCGTTTCCGCAGTGTGGGGCCTCAGCCTAAATGTCTGCCCATTCTGAGCCTAGGCGTCAAGTGGGCTATTCAAAGGTTGTAGCACTGTGTGGCTGTACAGGAAATGCTGTCAGTCAGTGACTAGGATCAACCCCTGGTCTCCTAAGCCCAGAATGAGGAGGAGTTCTACTAAATTTCACCCTACAAAATTAAATCTCTGCTCAGCTCCTTCTCTTGTCTAACATGCTGCCTGTGACTCGGACATGTTCAGTGTAGCAAGTTCCTTTTTAAATCTAACACACAATATAATCTTTAAAAGTAAAGTGTTTTCTAGAACATGACTTTTCTGCAGTGATGCTAAACCCTGTACAGAATGTATGTTACATAGCAGCATTCATTACTGTCTGCATTTTGTAGGTTATTAGGAAGAAGCTGGTGCGGAAGACACTTGATATGATAAAGAAAATTGCAGATGACAAATACAATGACAAATTCTGGAAGGAATTTGGTACCAATGTTAAACTTGGTGTGATTGAAGACCATTCTAACCGAACCCGATTGGCCAAGCTTCTTAGATTCCAGTCTTCCAACCACAAGACGGAGTTAACCAGCTTGGAGAATTACGTGGAAAGAATGAAGGACAAGCAAGACAAAATCTACTTTATGGCTGGTTCAAGCAGGAAGGAGGTGAGCTTTTCTGTCCTGTACTTACATATTGCAATTGGGAAGGATTTTGAAATATTGAAGATCTGTCTGGGTTTATTCTTCATTAGGTTGAGTCTTCTCCATTTGTTGAGAGACTTCTGAAGAAGGGTCATGAAGTAATCTTCCTTATAGAGCCTGTAGATGAGTACTGCATACAGGCATTACCAGAGTTTGATGGCAAGAGGTTCCAGAATGTTGCTAAGGAAGGGCTGAAGTTCGATGAAAGTGAGAAGGCAAAAGAAGCACGTGAAGCTCTGGAGAAGGAATATGAGCCTCTGCTAACATGGATGAAGGAAAAATCTCTTAAAGATCAGGTAGATTTGACCTCTTGATTTGCACTCTATTTTTATACACCTTGTACTTGTGGAAAGAAACTTCATATTCCTTTATTTATCTCAAGATTGAAAAGGCAGTTTTATCTCAACGTCTGACACAATCTCCTTGTGCCCTTGTGGCAAGTCAATATGGCTGGTCTGGCAACATGGAAAGAATAATGAAGGCGCAGGCATACCAGACAGGAAAAGACATTTCCACCAGGTAAGTGTAAAGTGATTCAGCACAGGACATGTAACTGTAATGCACTGGTCATTCAACCTGTGGCTCTCCAGCTGTGGAAAAACTACAGCCCCCAGCTCTGGAGAACCTTGAACATGATGTGCAGTAGCATTAACCCCTTCTGCAAACTCCAACCTTTAAGAAAATGGGATGGTTTACTTAGAGAAAATTCTGTACTCTTCCTTTTAGTTATTATTCAAGCCAGAAGAAGACTCTTGAAATTAACCCAAGACATCCCCTTATTAAAGATATGTTGAGAAGAGTAAAGGTAAGCAATGAGAGAACTGCTACGTCCCCCTGGTCTGTTATTCTTGTTTTCCATTATGACTATATATCAAATTCAGTTTCAGAATATGATGGCATTTATTGGTACTGCTGTTAGACTTCGTGTGTGGTGGGGTGTTTTTTTTTTTTTTTTTTTTTTTTTTTCTCTCTTCATGAAACTAAATCATAACTGTATTTACAGGAAAATGAAGATGACCAAACTGTCGCTGACCTTGCAGTTGTACTACTTGAGACTGCTACGTTGCGGTCTGGATATCAATTGCCTGACACTAAAGCATACGGAGAGAGGATAGAAAGGATGTTGCGGCTAAGCCTAAATATTGACCTTGATGCTAAGGTAAATGCTGAAGACTTTGGAGGTTGCAGAGGAATGGCTTTTATATATGCTCCAGCGCATGGTCCAGTCCTGCTGCTTTGGTGGTTTCTCCAAGTGGAAGTCCACATCTCAGCAATACAGGATGTCACTACCTGTGACATCCCATGTTCCTTCCTTAAGCTGCTGAAACTCTGGAGCAGCAGGACTGAACTGTGCTAGGAGGCACCCCCCCCCCCCCTGCCTTTAGTTAAAATGGTCAGGATAGTAATGTATATTGAGTGCAGGAGGAAGGATGCATGTGTACTTTGTGTACAGCCTTATATTATTGTAGGGGCTTTTGATCATTATTCATTGAAGTTTAATGAGGGTGTTTGTCATTAGGTGGAAGAGGAGCCAGAGGAGGAAGAGGAAGCTGCAGCAGATGAAGCAGAACAGGAAGAGTTGGATGATGCTGAAGAAGTTGATGCAGAGGAAGATGCTGAGAAGCCAGACGCAGAGGATCAGACAGACAAACAGGTGAGGGTTCATGTTTCAGAAACTTAGTCTTCCTCTGAGTGCGAAGATGTTCCTCAGCAGCAGACTCCTCCACATATCTGGTAATGATCAGATCATGTCCTGCTACTAGAAAGTGCCTCTGTAGAACAGGTAGCTGAAGTCAATGTAACTTGTTCTACAAACTCTAGATGCATGATAGGGTATGCTGACAAATCCACATCTGTTGTGCATTTTTTTGCCAGGACTTTACTCATTGCAATTCAAAGCAAAAAACCAACAGCCAAAGACTTCTCAATTTTTCAGCAGTAGATATCTACAATGGCTGTAAAATTCAAGCTGTAAAACTCCATTTATTGGCTGAATTTACTGGTCCGACTGCTGTTAAGTTGAACTTGCGTGTCTAGTTTGCTGTGGCTTCTTGGTTTGTAATGGTAAATCTGTCAGGTTCATGGGTAGGGTTTCCCTGCCTGAACTTGGCTGTACAAAACAGGACTAGGCCATCTTCTAGAATTGCAGGATGTCTGTTCTTTGCTTGATGCTTCCTACATAATTACTTTAGTTCTTTAGAATATGCTGCCATGTGTGATGTGCACATTCTATATAACTTTTTCTTTTGTTTCAGAAATCCACACAAATAAAAGATGAATTCTAAATTCCATCTTGCGGATGTTTAGAGGGGGGTTGGGTTTTTGACAGTGTTGGGAGGGTTTTTTAGTTTCTTTTGTTTTGTTTTTTTAACACATTCCTCATGAATGTAAATTTGTACTATTTATGAGTGTATGGTTGTAAAATCTTTCACATGAACACAAGATTCTGGCAATTCCGTCTAGCCAACTTGACTCAAAGCACTATATGGCATCACTTCATTTGGATGTTGGAGGGATCTCTTCAACCTGCACTTACCAGAGATGGACTGGATATTTAACTATTATCGCTCCCCTGTCAACATGCTGATTGAAGTACAAAGGACTGTACTGGCACATGTGAAACTATAAATTTTTGTTTTGTTCGTAAAATGGTAATGTCTAATTGGAAGAAAAGAGCCCAAATTTACTGGCCAAGTTGCCATCTTGTAACCTTTTCCAATTACCTCTTGTCACAATGTTGCCGTCAACTTCCACAGCAATTTGCCTTTCAAAAATAAAGTTGTCAGTGACTTTGTTATTGAACAGTTGTGAAGACTACATCAATCATTTCATGGCTTCCAATTTTTACAAGTGTTTATACATGTGACCCCCCCCCCCCCCCCCTTCTTTCTGCTTTTTCTGCCTTCCTTTTTCTTTGTATCTGAGACACTTGGGCCCATTAGACTAGACTCACTTAGACAGGAATTGATGCCATTTGAAAGACCTAATGATGCCAGGGCATCACACAGGATACATTACTGCTACTAGCTTCTTTACTTGTAATCCTGCCAGAAGTAAATGTAAAATGGCAAATTCATAGCTGGGAAAATGCCCATACATAGGACAGTCCTAGAGACAGTAAGTTATTGTGCTTAGATTTCTATGATGGGTCAGTAACCTTTCACATGGAGATGTCTCCCACACAGCCCAGTCTCTTCATTGAATAAACCTATTTAATTGTGTCCAGCCTTGTCAAAATGAACAAACATCCACTGTAGTAGGTTCAGCCGCCATATTATACATTTGCTTTGCACTTGCTTTTAAAGGGATTGTCTGGGATAAATTGAAATTCATACGCCCACACTTTCTAAATAACATTAATATATCAAAAAAAGTATACTTACCCATATCACATGACTGCCCCAGGGACATTTGCAGGTTATCCGGTGACTATCAGTTTCTGGAAACGGAACAGCACTACCACTCTTGCGCTAAACCCCCCCCCCATCCAATCCACTCCATCATACATACCTATATTCCTTCCAGGGTTCTTCCTTCAGTACAACTCCTCCCTGTTTTCTGACTGCCGTACGTGCTTTTCTGACCCAGCGCTGCTCTGTGCAGCCAATAATCCACCTCTGCTGCACAAGCGTGGGAGCAGCATCACAGACCTGTGCAGTAGAGGTGGATTGTCTGCTACAGGGCAGCGCTGGGTCTATAGCACGCACGGCAGTCCAGAAAAGGATGGTCATCCCGCAGGAGGAAGAGAAGTATATAATTGGTCAGGGGCTGATCTGAGTAGGGAGGGAAGGGCTAGTAGTGGTGAGCAGGATAGCTAGAGACAGGGAGGGAGGGGGGTGAGGAGAGGTAGCTAGCTTGGAAGTTTCATAGCAGGAAGCTGAACCATGTAAACAAATGCAGAAGGTACCAGGAGCTCCCAGAAATCACTCAACACTACTAAAGGTGTATGGGTGCAGTTATTAACCCATTAATAGCACTAACAGACTTTTTTTTTTTTTTTAAACCTTTTTTGCCCAGAAAATCTCCTTTAAGCTAGAAAAACTAATTGCACAGGAAACTGCTGCCCTCTGACTAGGCTAGCTTGCGGCCTGGACACTAGTACACAGTGCGTACTGTTAAATTGGGTAAATACAGCATTAGATGCATGACAAACTACACAGTATAATTAAAAATCTAGGCCAAAATGCAGAAGTGTGTTTTAAAAACAAACTAGGTTAGATTCACATGAGGGTTTTTTTTTTTTTTTTGTTTTTTTTTTCACCTGTGAAACTGTGTTCGCCAGATGTACCAGCCTGACCTTCATGCCAGGAGCAGGACTCCTATCAGTATATCTATGATGCTTTGAGTTCCTGCTTCCCAGCAACAGTGTCCTGTCGTGTACTGTAATCAGTATGGGACAGTATCACTGGGAGGTAGGGATACTAGGAGTCCCACTCCTGGCATGAAGGTCAGGCCGGTGAACACAGACAATGAATCTAGTCTGTTTCCACTGGAAGTGTGAGTGGCAGGCAATTACTGCTCATCAAATACCCTTGGTTATTTGTCAGCAAGTGTGACAACCTCTATAAAAGCAGAAGTTTTGATAGTTTTCCAGTCTGCAGAAAAGACATCAAAAATGATCTTCGAGAAGCTTTGTTGCTGCCCATCAATCTAGGAAGGGTTATAAGGCCATTTACAAAAATTGTAAGTCCATCATTCTACAGTGAGAGATTTATGCACAAGTTGAAAATGGAGATGAGCGAAGTATTAAAAAAAATTCAATTTGGCAACTTTGCCGAATTTCACAATGCAATTCTATTCGATGTGAATTAAATTGTGGCGAATCGCGTAACAAAAACAGCTATTTATTGGCTGCAGAGAGCCGTGGTGGGCCTCAAAATGGCGAAACCACTTGAATGCATGACCGCGGCATGCAGCTAACACCCTGCTCCACAACAGATTGGGGGATTTAACACCTTGGATGCAGCGGTCAAACATGCCGTGTGCGCTCGCGAAGGGGTTAAAGGGATGTGACATCACAGGGCTGGCTGTTGATTGGTTGTACGCATGGCATTGTGGGTGATCCTGTGTTCCAAGAGTTCCTTGCCCCATGTCCTAATATGTACAGCAGCCATTTTGAACTAAATGCGAATCGTTACCACGAAGCGTGAGGAAATTCGGATCGAATTCCACTTCTGCAGCTTCAATTCGCTCATCTCTAGTTGAAAAAAATTCAAGACAATCACCCCAGGAAGGTCCGACTCTGCAGTGCTCAGAGAAATTTCAAAAAGTAAATGAGTTAAATTTAACATACTGCAGGCATCATTTAGCATGGGGGAGATTGCTGGATGATGGGGTTACTTATTATTTCATTGCTCATGATCTAGAACTGTGCAATTAATTGAAAAATAACCGAAACCAACTATTCGCAAGATTTTGCCTGCAGTTTCATTTGGACTGAAAATGTCCAAAATGGAACTATTAGTATAATTAGAGGAGGCCCATGGGAGATGATAAAAAAAAGTGTCACCGCTTCTGAATAACATCGGGGACCATTGAAGTCTGTTATTGCGATACAAGCATGGTGATGTCAGTAAACTTCGTCATCATGTTTGTATCACAATGCCACATGACTGCTGAGGTCCAATCACAGGCATCAGCGGACCCTGACATCATTTGGGAGTATAGAAACAAGGACCAGGATAACAGGGACTGCGCAGGACCAGTGAAATAAGGGCAAAATCTTTTATTTCAGGAGATAAAACACACGACGCGTTTCGGGGTCTTTAGTACCCCTTTTTCAAGTGTGTACTAAAAAAACAACAACAACGATGCCTGTAAACATGGATTACAAGTGATAAAATTAATTAGAACTCATTAGTTCAAAATAGAAAAGAAGTTCAAATGACAGAAAACCGCATATAGGATAATATAATGTAATATAATATCAAACGTACATAATATAGAGGTCGAAGACAATATAAAAATGTATATAATAATAATAACAAAAACATTGTGATTGATGGATAAAAAAGGACAGAAAAATAATATATGGATAGACTATGCATGAATACCTACATAAATAAATGTAAATGCAGACTCAAACCTTCATACTTCAGTGATAGAAGTGTTAAAAAATCATACAAAAAATACTACAACAAAATACTGGTTAGGGATCAGAATAAAGTGGATATATAAATATAAACGTATGTAAACATACACTAAATAGGTGAGCATATCATGAGGTAGCGCAGTTAGCAAAAACCTCTCATTTGGGAAGTCTGAGGACCAGGGGCAGTGCTGGAGCCCAAGACAAGTAAGTAATACTGTTATGTCTTATCACCTCTCCTCAGCCTCGGCTTAATTATAGTAATAGCAGTTTCAGTTTGGACAGTTTCAGTCCAGATAAAACTCGCAAGGTTCACTCAAGCCAGAGATATGTTTTTTTTGTTTTTTTAAAAAGGGGATCAACGGTATATGCCAAATTAATTCGATTTAGGTCATAATCGCCCAGCTCTATAGTGATCCTTCTGTGGGCACTCGGAATAAATATATAACTATTTTGAGGAAAAATGTATGTATGATTACAATGCTGTCCGCACACAGAATTTACTGAACTTCCAGTTTTGTTTATAGGTTGCCCCATTGCAGAGATATTGGTGTTGATGCTAGACTATAAAGCCCGCCCCCCTGACAGTACAGTAATATTGGTAGCTGGTAATAACGTCACTGATGTATCTGTAGGAGCACACCTATAAACAAAACTGAAAGCTTGCTGAATTCAGCGCACAGACAGCTTTGTAAAGGTATATAATATGCCCTGTGTTACAGGCAAGACTGTGGAGTTGAAGTCAGGGGCCAATTTTAGATAGAGTTGGAATTGAGAAAAGTTACCGACTCAAACGTCAAAATTAAATGATTAATTTTTTAATTAATATTTTATAATTATTTATATGCATAGTTTGTGGAATATGTCTTTTCATAGGAATTCAATCACTGGAATCACAGAATTGGTCCCAAGCAAAGAAAATAAAATATAACTTTTAATAAATAACCACTAAAATATCTAACCCAGTTATAAATAATCGACCTATCTAAATATGCAAATATACACACAAGGTTGAAGAGAGCATATTCAACCTAATAAACAAAGTTGATCTCAGACAGTGGAAAGAGGTCTAAATGTTAAATTGACTCTAGATAAATATAAATGTCGACCAAGTATGTCAATAAAGCTACATAACCTCATATCCTCTCCACACTTAAACTGTTGATATCAACTAAAATATACAAGCCCTCTAATGTCAAATAATGCTCCTATGAGACATTCCTGTCCCCAGACAGGGTCTCAAACTACCTCTATGCGTTTCCCCTTTCTATAAAGGTTCATCAGGAGTTAATAATGTGAACTGAGACTAAGATATGTCCCAAGAAAATATACAGATGCAAAGATGAATGAAGACTCGGTTAAAACCACGATTCCTGGAGATCAGATGGTAAGCTCCAGTACTGTTAAGTGGTCGACCAATCGAATTCAATCACTGGATTTTTTTGTAAATTACAGCATCTTTACTGCTTCTGACTGATCAACGCTGTCAGCCATTTATGGAGTTGGGGCAGGAGTTGAATTCAGGCTGTAGAAAAATAGTGGGGTCAGAGTCGGTGGTTTGGCTCACTGACTCCACAGCCCTGGGTACATGACATCAAAGGTCCTCTTTAAATGTAATAATAAGTGGTATATACAGTACGCCTGTGTAGCTGTATCTTACTGGTGGCTCCAACATATTCTAATATTTTTTCTCAATAATGCAGATATGAGCATAATGCAGTTTGAGCATAAAAATATTCTTGTGATTTATAGATGGTGTGTTTATGGCGTCTGTGAGCACTACAGACACCGCAGAATTCATGGAATATATTCAGGCCAAAAGCTAAAGCTTGGACGAAACCACATCATGCAACAGAACAATGATACCAAGCCTACCAGCAAATCTACAAAAGAATGGCTGAAAAAAATAAAAGAATCAAGAGATCCTCAGAGATGTGTGGTATTAGATACCGCTAGAAAGCCGACAGTGCAAGGCTATGGAAGGGGAGAGGCATTCCTCACAGCCCAGCAATGACGTTAGTCTGTAAGCCCCTCCTTTCTGACAGTGTAGAGATATCGGTGCCGAAACTAATGGCACCAATATTTCCAGCAACGGGGCACATACCGGGAAAGCTGACAGTGTGCTGAATTCAGCACACTGTCAGCTTTCAAGCGGTATATAACACCGCACATCTCTGAGGACATGTAAGGTTTTAAGAGAGTTGTACATAACAGGAAAAATCTTGGTTGCATTACTGCAGGATTTGAAAGTACATATGCAGAGGGTTGTATACAGTATACACCTTTCTAATACATTGTGTCGCTGAAGCACATATATTTGTTTAAGATCTACTTAGGAAATCTGATGCAACTCTTCTGAAATCACCTGCAAAGGATTTTGCTATTTTTTAAAGCTGTTAGATTTATTCTTACAAGATCTAGCCTGTACTACTTATGTACAACTTCTGTCCCTGCTTTACATAGTACAATGGTAGTGCTTAGCCAAATCACTAAAACAGTAAACTGTTAAAATTTTCCAAAAATAAAGCATTTTTCCTATAGAACTGTGGCAAAAATTGTGATATGGCTGCAATGTGTGAACACATTCAAAAGGTTCAGGGTAAATCAATTTATTAAACAGGGATAGCATTTGCCTTGCTGTATGTGAGCATGTGATAGGGATACTATTTCTCTTGCTGTACATTAGCACTAGAGATGAGCGAATTTCTCAAAAGTTCGATTCGGCAATTCGATTCGAAGTTCCAAAAAAATTTGCTTCGATCCGAATGACTTTGCGGCGAATAAACAGCTATTTCCGGGCTGCAGAGAGCCTAGGTGGGCGGCAAAATGGTGGAAGCCCTTGGATGCCGCGGTTCTCTCTCTCTCTCTCTCTCTCTCTCTCTCTCTCGCTCTCTCTTTCTCCCCTCTCTCTCTCTCCCCCCCCCCCTCTCCCTCTCTCTCCCTCTCCCTCTCTCTTCCTCTCCAGCACGGACAACTTTTATTCATGTGGAAGGATCTGCTAACAAGCAGAGACACGCCTACCCAATCACATCAGTAGAGAATATCATGTGGCCGTCTAATGTCACAAAGGTCCTTACTAAATATTCGTTACTGCGAATCATCAGGAAATCCGGAATCGTGGAGAATCGAAGATTTCCTGAAATTCGGATCAAACTCCACTTCTGCAGAATCGATTCGCTCATCTCTAATGAGCACGTGACCACTACAGCTAGTCACAGGCCTCAGTGTTCTCATTGGGAGGTATGACAAATACATGATGCAACAAAATGCTGCTCGACACCAAGAAAGTTTAGGGATGCTAGAGAAGAAAAGCATAGGATCTGTAAAACAACAGGCACTGGCATAAAAATGGGCTAGAATTAGACAATAAAGCTGGTCACAGACTACTGTGTACCATGGCCAGAAAGCATGGTCCATGTATTGGCCACATTTCCCATTCCCATTTCATGTCACTGCATGTATAGGTCACAAAAATGGGTGACGTTCATTGGTTGGCTATGTGTTTGGTACACACTATTGATTAGTGCTTATTACTGTCCTTTATTATTTAGCAGTGGGAGCATTATAGCGTCTTGCCTGATTGGGAGAAGTGTGGACTTACCTCCTGGGGACGGATCCTGGAAGTTTAAATAGGATCCACACACAAGTTGAATCTTCATTGAGCCCCATACCCCTGAAGTTGTCATAGGTAGTGGTGAACCATGCTGGGTGCTAGGGGGTTGGCGATGAAATTGTTATTTTAATAGCTGCATCAGAACTAGGTAGAATCACAATGACTGGGGGTACTGCAGACCCGTCTGGTGTTAGCAATTAATGAGTGGAGCGAACAGTTGCTAGTTACTTTGAACATTAGTACTCCATCTCAGATGCTGTGAGATTTTAGTAGAATTTAGTAGAAATACTTTCTGTAATGGAATCGTTATCAAATTATCATTGTTTCAACATGACAGGATTGAGTTCTTAAGTGAAGTTCAAGGACCGGCACATGCAATCTGAAGCCAAGGTGTACTCCTCCGGCTTCACTGAACAACTGCACCAGTGCCAGGTGTACAGGAGCTAGATAAAGTACACAAAGTACCGTGTGCAGGACTTTATCTTCTTGAAAAAAATGGATGACTGAATGGGGTGTGTCAGGTCCAGGCTCCAAAAGAACTGCAATTTCAACAAGCCTGAATGATGCCTCCAGTCTGGCTCCCCCATGCTGCCATAATGCCACTTTGTCCTGCATGGTACAGGAGGACCAACTTCACTGTGAAAGAGCATTAGGCCACCTTCACTATGCCAGCAGCAAGTACATGCTGCCCACACCTCTGCCTCCTTGCTTACTGGAGCCATGCCTTTATTTACAGATGCATGTAAACCATTGTGAGAGTTCACGGGCACCTCAGGAGCCCTGGGCGGCTGCCCACAATAGCTATATTATAATCCTCCATTGTCAAAGCAAAAACACTAGTCCAGAAAGTAACAGGCACTGGAAAAGAAAATGACTAAGTTGAGATAATAATGGAGGCACTGGAGAGGAAAGGTATAGATGTAGACAGTAACAGATCCTGGAAAATGACCTCAGAATACAATATTTTCAACAATGTTTTTTTTCTGGACCACTGAAGCTTAAAACCAGACTCAACAGACAATGTTTAGCTAGAGGTTCCAACAGATCAGCATGGTCATGTCACTAGTAAAACCCCCCGTATGCAGTGATTGGCTGACTAGTAGTGCTTCTCTACACTACAGTGCAGTACTACATGTTCTATACTTCTCTTTACCTGTGCCGGGACTCCAGGTAAGAGAAAATCCATGTTATTTACATTGCACTGTATATACTTCTCAGGACCCTGAGAAAACGTCTGTCACCATCATAGAAAGTGATTTAGGCTGAGGCCCCACATTGCGGAAAAGCTGCTTTTTTATTGCAGATTTTGCTGCGATTTTTTTAAGCAAAGCAGGAGTGGTTTTAACAGAATGAGAAAATATAAATGCTTTCTTTACATTGCCCGTACCTTTTCAAGCCACTCTTGACTTTGGCTCAAAAGACCACAGCAAAATATGCAACAAAACAACTTTTCCACAACATGGGTCCTTAACCTTCCAGCCACACTTTATGACATTTATATGTTTGCTATAGCTATATTAGTTATCTGATGATTTTTTTTTTTTTTAATCTTTATTTTTTTCATATTTTTGGTGACATTTTGAGGTCTTCAGAACCAATTACTACTTTTCCATATAGTTATAATGGTTACAACTTACAACAGTCATGCTGGAATCAATTAATATTGTAACTTGAGGGACCACTGTGCTAAATTTAACACCATTAGATGATATTGTGCCCTTATTTAGGTCATGTAAAATCCATTAATTTGTTATCTATTTCTTTTAAAGGTAGACTACTATCACTATGCCTCCAAGAGTAACCTACCCTCAGTACCTGAAGATGCTAAGCACTACCATTGTATTGCTGTTTGCAGGGGCAGAAGTTCTGCATAGATAGTACAGGTGAGATCTTGTAAGAATAAATGTAACAGCTTCACTCTACACAATAGTTATATCCATTGCAGGTGATTTCAGAAGCGTTGCATCAGATTTCCTAAGTAGATCTTGAAAAGATGTATGTGCTTCAGTGGTTGTATCTATCTGTTACACAATGCACTGTCTGTATACACTGTATACAACCCTCTGCATATGTAGCTAAAACAGAACTTTTACATCCTGCAGTAATGCAACCAAGATAATTTGTAGCTCCTGGGAGCCAATGCAATATGTGCAATGGGGCCTCAACTTACCATATGCTAACTATAATACCGGTGTTTTTCCTATGTTGTAGAGAGGCCTTTGGGCCCCTTCAAACTCCAGGGCCTGGTAGTGGCCCTGGAGTTTCTATCTCTGTACCCTCTATAGCTATGTCCCTTCAAGATAATCTCTATGTGAAGATGAACTTAAAAATACTAAAACAAAGAAAAGCTGAACAAAGTGAAACACAATTATATCCCATCTGATCCCTGTTTTATTAGTGTTTATTGTTCTTTAGTTATATACATTATATTGAATTTACATATACTTATACATTACAATGGTGCCTCTTTCCTGAAACATGGGAGCACCCATCTGTATTATTAAAAGATTAAATTAAAGCCACTAGCATTATATAAGGGGAATATTAGACTGTGTTCACAAGGTCATTATTAGATCACTCAGTTTTCTCACTATAAACATTCATAGCATATGTATTGCTGGTGGAGATGGTTGCACATGCACTGTCACTTCCCATAGAAACTAATGCATGTGTCAAGAAAACTCCCTTCTACAAAGCAGGACTCCATCTGCCACTGCACAATGCTCCTTCTGGTGGCTTATGGGGGATACCACAGGTTTCATGTGTTCGATTTGCACAGAACACAACAGAAAAAAACACCACCTTATGCTTTCATATAAAATTGAAGGCCCAGTAAAGGTCTCGTGGACTTCTATAGGAGCTCTGCTAGGGCTTTGTACTAACAGTGGCTTAATATGAACATGTGCCAGTCATACTTCTGTGACTTGCAGACAGCACTGGACAGAGATATGCACTGTTTCTTGGAACAAACGCATACTTGTCAATATCTGGCAAGTGTTGTCAGGGAGAATATCATGTGAAGTGCGCCACAAATTATTTTTGATGAAGCCACGCTCCTTTTATTGTGTCATAGTCACAAAATGTGCTAGCCACATCCCTTTTTTCGACGTATATGGCACATAAAGTGCCTAAATCACATATAAAAAAAACTCCTAGTCTGGTGGATGCGGAAGTATTCCTCTGGGCCTGGGAGATTTGCCAGCTGTTTTTCAGGGATCCAAAACTTGAGAGCCCCTGATATATAACAGTTAAGATTGTTTTATTGTGTGTAAAATATATTCAAAATTCTGCATATATAAAGATAGTATAAAGGTGTTCACAATTTTCTCTAATGGACTTTATACTCATTTATTATTATTTATTTATTATGCTTACATATATAGCGCCATCTTATTCCGCAGCGCTTTACAGACATTGTCAGTCACTGTCCCATATAGGGCTCCCAATCTACATATGGATATAGTAGAAATGTTAACATGACAATTATTGGCATGCACAACTGAACAAATTATTGGCTTCAAAGGAGGGAAATTGTTTTATTTGTGGCCTCTTGCACCACTGAGAAATTTTTTGGTGTTTTTTGGGATTTTCCATTAAAGTTTTATTGAATTTTCAACAAAGTAAATAACAAGTATAAGTGACATAAAATAAGAACCAGGGACAGAAGGCAATGGGAGAATGGAGGGAAAGTACACAGATGAAGGACAGGAAGGGAGATACAATACAAAATATTGGGGAACTGGTAAGAGAAGGAGAAAACAAGAAGGTGAAGGTGGAAGGGAGAGGGACAAGAAGGAAAAAGCTCTGTCGCAGCAGAGTCAGTATCAATGTCAATAGCAAACAGTGCATAAACATTACAAGCAAAAATAGGGGGTCTCATGAGTATGCGTTTCTCGGTAATTGGGAGGGATAAAGTAGTATGTAAGGACAGGGGTGTAACTTGCCCCTCCCATGACATAGCACCCCTTTCCTGGCCCCCACACACTATAATGCCCCATTTACATACACTATAATGTCCTAAAGTGGCCTCCAGACACTATAATGTCCCATAGCGTACCCTCCACATAGTATAATGTCCCATAGTGGCCCCTTCAGACAGTATGAAGTTTCATAGTAGTCCTTCCACACAGTATAATGTCCCACAGTGGCCCCTCAACACAGCATTATATCTGACAGTGGCCCCTCCACACGGTATTATAGCCCACAGTGACCCCTGCACATGGTATTATGGCCCACAGTGGCCCCTGCACATGGTATTATGGCCCACAGTGGCCCCTACACACGGTATTATGGCCTACAGTGGCCCCTCCACACAGTATTATGGCCCACAATGGCCCCTCCACACGGTACTATGTCGCACAGTGGCCCCTCCACACGGTATTATGTCGCACAGTATTATGCCACACAGTGGCCCCTGCACACAGTATTATGTTCCACATTGGCCCCTGCACATAGTATTATGTCCCACAGTGGCTCCTGCACACAGTATTGTGCCCCCAAGAACTATAATTATACTCTGGGTATAATGATCAGAGGCCCAGAGGAGGTGAGAAACATAAAAACCAGTGTCACTTACCTATCCTGGGCTCCGTCACACTCCCCGCTGCTTTCGGCCCTCTTCAATGTCAGCACAGACGTCACGTGGGCCAGGCCGGCGTCGTGATGCATAATGACGCTGGCCTGGCCCACTTTACGTCTGGGACGTCAGCCAAGATGCCCAAAGACTGCTGGCAGTCACATCGGATCCCAGGAGAGGTGAGTAATATTGGTTTTTATGTTTCCTCATGTCCCCAAGGCCTCCGATCATTATACTCCGGGATCTTTTCAGATAATAATATCTTCTTTGCACATACAACTGAAAGAACCACTTGATTGCTCGCCGGGGGACCTGAGACATCCGAGCGATCGAGGAGCCTGGCTGGGGCGACAGTGCGCATGCCCACAGAGAGAGCTCTGAGTGCCCACTCTCGTACGTGTGCCATAGGTTCTTCACCACTGTGTTAGGGTATGTTCACATATATCAGTTGCATCAGTATCAGTTTTTTTGTTCCTCAGTCATTACAACTGATTCCAAAACTGATTTTGTTATCAGCTGTCATCAGTTTTTACCATGATGGTCCACAAGCATGATGGGCCGCCAAGGCCAATAGAGTAGGAGTACTCAACTACTTTTGGTAACGATCCATTGACCAGGGTCCGTCATCAAGTAAAGGTCTGAGCTGAACACGTCCAGTATTTACGGTATTTTTCAGACAAAAAGATGTGTCTGACTATAAGACGCACCCCAGGTTTAGAGAAGAAAAATTAGGATTAGGCAGGGGGCGACTAACGTGGCATTATACTGTGGGGGGGGCAACTAACGTGGCATTACACTGTGCGGATAGTGATTAATGTGGCATTATACTGTGCAGGGGTGACTAACATGGCATTATACTGTTCGAGGGGCACTAACTTGACATTACACTGTGTGGGGGGCTAATATGGCATTATACCATATGGGGGCAACTAACGTGCCATTATACTGTGGGTGGGGGTATTAAGGGGTATTATACTGTGAGGGCACTAATGGTACAATAATGCCACCACACAAAATAATGCCCCATTATTGTCCCTCCTCAGTATGCTCCTTAGTATACCCCCCACCCACAGTATAATTCCCCATTAGTGCCACCATGCATAATTTACATTAACAATGGCTGGAAGGAACATTCACCTCTCGCCCGCTGTCCCCAAGTTCTCATCCCTTATGTGTGAAGGCAGCAGGGATGTGTGAAAGCACATTATTGAAGGCAACAGGGATGTGTGAAGGCACATGTGAAGGTAGCAGGGATGATTACTGATCCCTGCTGCCGCTATTGCAGGGGATTGGGGCTTGGAGAGGGACAGCAGGCCGGAGATGAAGGTTTCTCCCACCAGCTATCATAATGAAAGTTCCGGAAGGCAAGGTAGAGAACGCAACCTTAGAAGTGGCCAAGAGGCACAGTAGCAAGAATCTTAACCAAATCCTCGAGTTCTCCCCTTAGGCTGGTGCAGGGCTGAGGGGGCCTGCAGGGTACCTGATGTGGTGTTTGTGCTTTCTCCATGGAGAAAGCTGTAAGCCTTCCTCATATAACTCTTATCCTCATATCCATAGGTATATTTTCTCTTCTACGATGAGCAGGGATAAATTACATCTCCTGACTGCAGACCATAACAGGACTGTCTAACTCAGGCTATGACTCAGTTTCTCAGCTTCTCCTGATACAACTTCCTCCTTCTTCTCCAGAGAGGAGGAGAAGACTCACTGTCATCTTTTACACTTAGAAACAATCTGTCTCCTCCCTTTCGCAAAAATACATCTGTCTGGGTGCCATCAACTCAACACCCATTCTGAAGTGGTTTGCTACTATTAAAGGAATATATGCACAGTATGCTTACACAGCATTTTTAAACATGGTTTCTGAAAAGCATAAACAAAATGTAAACCTTTTTGTAGTGCACCCAGTGGGACACTATACAGTATATGCAATGGCTCTCCAGATCATCACCAGTAGTTGGGGCAGTGTGTCGCTCCTATACAAAGGCAGGTTTGAAGCGCTCACCATGAGGCCTCCATACTTGAACCCACCTGTTGACGGATAGCAAACAGAACCTGGATTCATCACTAAACATAATATAGTTCCAGTCTGTAAGAGTCCAGTTTCTTGTTCATACCACTGCAAACGAATGCAACAGTGGCTGCCTGTCAATGATAAGACACATATATAAGTCTGCTTTCCTTGCCACACCCTGGATGAGCAATGGTTCTTATTTCTTTAGCTTTTTTAAAAAAAAAAAAAAAAATAATATATACATACAGTATATATATATATATATATATATATATATATATATATATATATTCTACTGCTTGATTTATAATAAAGTAGAATGCTAGCTTGTGTTCCTTACCTCATTCCCTGTCTGCTGAGCCATAACACCAACCCGATTACTCTTTGCTGACCCGGCCTGTTCCTGACAACCGCTTCTATGCTGCCAGCCCTGACACCATAAAAATTTATTTACATTCTGCTTTTGCCTGAACCAACCAGTCCCTGACCAGCCTGGTTAGCTGTCATCAACGTCAGGAAAAGGTAGTGATCTGGTAGTCTTCCTGCAGTGAAGTCCAGATCCCCTTACATGGGTTAATGGCAAATTCCAGTTTAAAATAGTGTAAACTGACTGCTGTGTAGTGTTCCCTGCAGATGTGGGATAGTCCCTTGTGCTTGGTTGCAGCAACCAGCTCTCTCTTCCCACCCTCTCCTTCTCTCCAACTCCTGAGACCACTAACTCCGGTCTTGGCTCCTAAAGCTGCAGCCTTCTCCAAGCCCTCCACCTCTATTAGTGATCAGAACCCCTGGGGTTCAAGACCCCTAGGTGGTTTGAATACAATATGTGTTTGTAACCTTGAGTATTTGGGAATGACAATTTGAGAATTTTAGCCACAGGTATTAGATTACCTGGAAGGCATCCAGCACAAAGGGGATACACCCCTTGGTAGACACATTCTTACCTGCCTACTGTCTCTTCCATCCACCTGTTCTCTCTTCCACATTGCATTCTGGCCCACAGCTGTTTTTGATTTGGCCAGTGCCATGCATTTGGTGCACATGCAACTGCCTAGTCATTTGCATAAAGGCTCTTGGCACGTTTGGCACCATTTAAGGCAAAATCCTGGACCACTTATTTACCCTGAGTTTTACCACTTTAGTAGCCTGGGGTTGGCTCTTTTTTACCACATATTTGGATACTTGTGTTATTAGAATTATCCCCTACAGTATATATGCATCCCCTGAAGAGCCTTACAGATTGGGGGCAAAACATGCAGGTCAACATA
This sequence comes from Leptodactylus fallax, assembly GCA_947044405.1. Classification (NCBI taxonomy): domain Eukaryota; kingdom Metazoa; phylum Chordata; class Amphibia; order Anura; family Leptodactylidae; genus Leptodactylus; species Leptodactylus fallax. The sequence goes on from CAMRHE010000094.1 coordinate 6,383,545, forward strand.
TAGAGTTAATGGGATCTATTTATTGCAGGCAGGTTTTGTTTAGGGTTGTGCTCTTCTAGGGTAAGGTTCTGGTCAGGGTCACAGCTAGTTAGGAATAATAGTTTTTCGTTAGGGCAATATGAAGGAAAAAATGGTGGACTACACTGGCGCCTCTGAATGGTGTGAATACACCTGTGTTTGGAGCAGATGAGGAGATTATCCTATGGACGTTCTCCTCAAATGCTGCTGTAAGCTTCTGCTCAACCCTGGGAGCAATGATCACCACGGACCAATGGTAATAATGACAAACAGAGATGACAACATACACCCCAAATTTTTCTTCTCATCTCAGTTTTTCGTTAGGGCATAACAAAGAAAGTAACCAATCCATTTATTTATCTAGGCAACTTGTACTGTCTGTACCTCCCTTATATGGATAGTTGAACTAACCCACAATTACTCTTCACCTATCCATTTGTTCCCCAACATAACCGGGCATTTGATACAAATACCACCCCGCAGCAAGGATATGGTAAGATACTGTGGTTTATCTTTATTGCTAGGCCTCTGAGCCAGTGATTTGGGTAATGTGACCTTCCTTTTTGACGTTATAGCTGTTGAGTGTGAGTATTGTTGCTAATAGTTGCTTTGTGGGACAATATACTCTCTTTTTGTGGTATTATTAATAGTTACATTTTAATGTAGACCACCTTTTGGATTCTTTGAGAAATAAAAATTTAATATTTTTTGGAACCAGTCAGACTGCCATGTTGAATTTAGTCACTAAGTTCTTATTTAGATGGACCTGCACAATCCGGTGAGATAAACTTATAGCATCACAAGGGACCTTTGGTACTTATAGGTCCAGTTCACTAGATCCATAGAAGATTTTGGTGTTATACGGATAATGCAATATACTACTAATAATAAATACAATGCAATACACATAATACATATAACTGTCCATATTAGTTCAATTCTAATGCGGGCCATACACATTAGATATGTATTGGTTGAACCTGCTGATTTGGGCAGACTTTCTGATGTGTATGGGGTCCTACCGATAAGGTTAACGCAGATAAATTTTAACTGCACACTCCTTTTGTTCTTGGGGGAATAAGCTGCTGTCAGTTTTACTATATATATATTCATTTTCCCAGTTGCCTAAACTGACTATATAGAAACTTTGTACCATCTGTTGCAAATCCCCGAGGGGAAGGGCATTATCTCAGGGCTAGTAAAATGCAGATTTAGCATTTCATATGAAACAGTTCACCTGTGCTCTTCTATCGACTGCTAAAATAAAAATTGCATCATCCTCCCAACCTCTTTTAACCAGGGTAGTTACAATACTAACATATGGTACATTGTGGTGACCTCACTGAAAAATAGCACACAAATGCAAGAAACAGGGCTCGCTGTGGTTCAAAATAAAAGGCAATTGGTCACGTTTATCGACCTGTTGGAAAAACTGGCATAGATGTCACAGCAGCCAGACATTGCCTAGTAGTGACAGAGATTTAATAAAAGAAAATGACCATGCCTTCATTTACCACAATAACATCTTTCCACTTAAATGTTTGTAGGAACACTTTCTGAAACTTTAAGGCCTAGGGCCACATAGACCACAAACTCACTGTAACAGCATTGTGGATAAAAAAAATAAACAAATCTCATCCATATACTACAGCTAAAACTGCAGTGGTATAATACCCACCTTTTTAGATTTTAGCCCCTTCCTACTGCAGCCATTTCTCATTTTTATATTTTAGTTTTTCACTCACCACCTTCCAAAAGCCATAACTTCATTTATTTTTCCATTCACAGAGCCATATAAGGGCTTATTATTTGACAAATTGAGCTTTGTAATGGTACCATTTAATATTATGTATAATGTACTGGAAAAAAAAAATGAAAATGGAGGGAAATAAGAAAACATTTGCTTATGGATTATGTTTCTATAGCACTCACTGTATGAAAAAATGGCATATCTTCCTTAGACTAGGTTCACATCTGCATCAGAGTCTCTGTACTCTGCCGCACATTCTGACGAAAATCGAGAGAGAAAAGTCCTGCATGGAGGACTTTTCTCTCCACTGGTTACAGCATAAAAATGGCGGAAAGCCAACGGACCCCATTATAGTCTATGGGGTCGGCGGGTAACTGCTGTTTTAGCAGACGGGGTTTCCATCATTCAGGTCCCCCGGAGAACCCGAATGATGGAGTACTCAGCACTAGTGTGAACCTAGCCTTATATTTTTCATGTCGGAGTCCTCATGGTGATACCAAATATATATATAGGTTTTGTTATGTCTTAAAAAAACTTTGAAAAAAAGCAAAAAAAAATTATTATAGTTACCATATTTTGACACCCTTAACTTTTATTTTTTTTTCTATTCAGGGGTCTTGAACTATGATCATTAGATTGCTTGTACCATAGACTGACTCCAAAGCTGCGCCACTGACTTTTTTTTTCCCTGCAATTTGTATAAACCTGTCCTGTACCTGATAACTTATTAAAAAATATTTTCTTGCAGAATTCATGAGGAGGAAAAAGTGTAAACTCTTGTAAAATATCCTATAGTATGAGCCCAAGCATTTCTGAGAGCGTTGCATGCATGGTCCATGATTTCTTTAGAGACCAAGAGGAAATTGGGAACACCTCTGCACTTTCTTTATACATACAGTATATTTATTATATTTTACACACAAGAAAACAGTCTTACATATATATCAGGGGCTGCCCCTTCACAAAAGAATTAGTAATTATATATATATTTTTTATTTCATATGTGTGTCATGTATCCTGCATATGGCTGGGCGCAGACACCCCTGGTGGCACATCCATTCTGTATTCATTAGGTGTGCACAGACTCATTTCGTAATGACCTGAAGTCCATGTGCACATAGTGAGATGTTATGTGTACAGGTTTATGTACTTGCACATTTGATTTGAGCAGGCCCCTGTAATATGCCAGGTTGACCACCCATAGGAAATTAAAATTGGTCTCCTCATTTTAAAGAGGATTGAAAAAATCCACTAGATGTATAAAAAAATTAATTGTCATTTACAAAGTGTAAGGGCTGAATGCTAGCTAGTCTGGTTATTTCCTTTTTCTGGCCGTAATCCAAGCAGTTCTGTCCTCAGCTCTCCAGGTTTTGGTGGAACCTCTGGCACACTCTGTAACACACAATACATTATTTTATTTGTCCATCTCTATAAAAGGCTGGTTCACAATAATGGATGCAAGACTTGGTCCATGTACGATCTGAATTTACTAGCCTTTGCAATATGTCAGGAGACAAACTGCTAGCATTATAGTTATATGATGCTGGAAGTCTCTGCTACATACTGTCCTGTGTAGAGGCAGGGACTTTTAGCGTCATAAATAACAATTATAGGAGTCTGTCTCCTGGCATAGTGGACAGGCTAGTAAATCTTTATCAACTCTGGACCGTGTCTCATATCCGAGACTCAGTTAGTGATAAACCAGCCTAAGGCTGAAGCCCCACATTGTGGAAATGCAGCTTTTTTTGTTGCAGATTCCTATATATTTTCCATTCCTTTTGTAGCAAAAAAGCAAAATCTGCAACAACAAAGAAATTGTGTTTCCGCAATGTGGGGCCTCAGCCTAAAAGTGACCTTTTGGTTGTGAAGTTAATTTGTGTAAATAGCACCATATATTTATATTCATTCTATACCAAAGCTTTAACTTGGATAACTAAGGGCATATTCATACATGGCAAACTTGCTGCAGAAATTTCTGCAAGTGAAAATCAGTTTTGGTTATTTGAAATAAAGTTGTTCAGCGGGAATCGCATGGATTTCTGCAAGCCCAATTACGATGAATAGGACACTTGCAAAAAATTCTGCAAAAAAATCTGCCTTGTGTAAATGCAACCTAACTTTCCCCCAAGTCTTATTCAAGTATTCTATATGTCTTTTTTTTTCTACTATAAGGCACACAGACGTATTATGGCACTGTGTGCACCAGAGCTATAACAGGAATTTCACAGTGCATTTCCCAAATTTGATATGGAAGCAAAAGGTGGTGTTTTTTTTTTCTATTGGATGTTGTGTGAATCTGTCAGGTATAAACTGTAGTACTCTCCATACACCACCTAATGGAACGCCATACAGTAGCAGATGGAGTCCTGACTGTAGTACAGAAGTACAGTACAGACCAAAAGTTTGGACACACCTTCTCATTCCAAGAGTTTTCTGCATTTTCATGACTATAAAAATTGTAGATTCACACTGAAGGCATCAAAACTATGAATTAACACATGTGGAATTATATACTTAACAAAAAAGTGTGAAACAACTGAAAATATGTCTTATATTCTAGGTTCTTGAAATGTAGCCACCTTTTGCTTTGATTACTGCTTTGCACACTCTTGATGAGCTTCAAGAGCTAGTCACCTGAAATGGTCTTCCAACCGTCTTGAAGGAGTTCCCAGAGATGCTTAGCACTTGTTGGCCCTTTTGCCTTCACTCTGCGGTCCAGCTCACCCCAAACCATCTCGATTGGGTTCAGGTCTGATGACTGTGGAGGCCAGGTCATCTGGCGTAGCACCCCATCACTCTCCTTCTTGGTCAAATAGCCCTTACACAGTCTGGAGCTGTGTTTGGGGTCATTGTCCTGTTGAAAAATAAATGATGGTCCAACTAAACGCAAACCGGATGGAATAGCATGCCGCTGCAAGATGCTGTGGTAACCATGCTGGTTCAGTATTCCTTCAATTTTGAATAAATCCACAACAGTGCCACCAGCAAAGCACCCCCACACCATCACACCTCCTCCTCCATGCTTCACGGTGGGAACCAGGCATGTAGAGTCCATTCGTTCACCTTTTCTGCGTCGCACAAAGACACGGTGGTTGGAACCAAAGATCTCAAATTTGGACTCATCAGACCAAAGCACAGATTTCCACAGGTCTAATGTCCATTCCTTGTGTTCTTTAGCCCAAACAAGTCTCTTCTGCTTGTTGCCTGTCCTTAGCAGTGGTTTCCTAGCAGTTATTTTACCATGAAGGCCTGCTGCACACAGTCTCCTCTTAACAGTTGTTGTAGAGATGTGTCTGCTGCTAGAACTCTGTGTGGCATTGACCTGGTCTCTAATCTGAGCTGCTGTTAACCTGCGATTTCTGAGGCTGGTGACTCAGATGAACTTATCCTCCGCAGCAGAGGTGACTCTTGGTCTTCCTTTCCTGGGGCGGTCCTCATGTGAGCCAGTTTGTTTGTAGCGCTTGATGGTTTTGGCCACTGCACTTGGGGACACTTTCAAAGTTTTCCCAATTTTTCAGACTGACTGATCTTCATTTCTTAAAGTAATGATGGCCACTCGTTTTTCTTTACTTAGCTGCTTTTTTCTTGCCATAATACAAATTCTAACACTCCATTCAGTAGGACTATCAGCTGTGTATCCACCTGACTTCTGAACAACACAACTGATGGTCCCAACCCCATTTATAAGGCAAGAAATCCCACTTATTAAACCTGACAGGGCACACCTGTGAAGTGAAAACCATTTCAGGTGACTACCTCTTGAAGCTCATCAAGAGAATGCCAAGAGTGTGCAAAGCAGTAATCAAAGCAAAAGGTGGCTACTTTGAAGAACCTAGAATATAAGACATATTTTCAGTTGTTTCACACTTCTTTGTTAAGTATGTAATTCCACATGTGTTAATTCATAGTTTTGATGCCTTCAGTGTGAATCTACAATTTTTATAGTCATGAAAATACAGAAAACTCTTGGAATGAGAAGGTGTGTCCAAACTTTTGGTCTGTACTGTATACTGTAAAGTCTCTGCTCCAAATGCATGAAACCTGAGTGTGTGGAATTTAACTGTATTTTGCAAAGTAAAAGCTGTTGAATGTATTCTTACAAGATCTGGTCTGTAGTATCTATGCACAACTTCTGCCCCTGCCAACATCGATACAATGGTAGCGCTTAGCATCTTCAGGTATTGAGGCCAGGTTACTCCTGCAGGCATAGTAATAGGAGTCCTCCTTAAGAAGAAATAGAAACAAATTTTACAAGAAATAAGTAACAGCTCAATGTGATCTAATGGTGTAAAATTCAGTATAATCAAGAATTTCACTGTTGAAGGAGTTTGATGAGATGACAATAAAGGGTCTGTTTTTTCCACACTCATCACCATGACATTCCAACGCCTCTGTTATTGTCTAGAGGTAGACAAGGCTTAAACAATGACTTAGTATAGTGTTCATGGATGCTAGATCACAGAATTGTATAGACATGGCACTTGTCTTGTCATGGAAAAATTCTGAAGGATCTTCTAACTTACTTAAGGGAGAATTGAGGTTAATGAGGATAGTACCGTCACAGAAATACTGACTGAGTTGGATTGCAGCCTTAGATGCATAAGCTGCACTCCATAGCTTTTTAGCATTAGATCACATGACTGCCAGGCTGGGGGAAATTAATGAAAACCGTATGACCTAAAAAAAAATTTTAAAAAAATAAAATTGTGCTGCTCAGGCATGAAACAAGGGATATGGCCTGGTCATGAAATGGTTAAAGACAAAAAAAAATCAAGTAAAGCAAACAGAAGGAAAACAGGCATGGCAGTCAAAAAAGTAAGGATTGCCATCTATTGTATGATGAAAAGAACCAGGGGTAATATTAGTGCCTAATCTTGTAATAACTATGTGCCACACATATACAGCATGTGGTGCTGGGGTTCAATCTGGTACCATTATACAATGCTGCTTTCAAGCTCCTAGTCCTGTAATCTAGAAAGAGCAGGCCAAGTGTCTGTAAGTAAGACACAGCCAAATGCTAAACAGAGAAGACAGAAGCAATTTACCACATAACTATTTCTGTCTTCTACTTTCCAGCATTGACAAGGCTCCTTAAAACAGGCCATCAACTGAATATCTGTGAGGGGTCTGACACCGGGGACCCTCATGGATCAGCAGATTGAACCAAGAGCAGGGCTCATGTGAACACTGCAGATTCTTTAAACAGCTGATCAGCCAGGGTCCGGGTGTCAAGATAGGTCATCAATTAAGAAGTCCCAGAAAAACCATTTAATGAGTCATCCTTGCGCCAGTTGGAGAACTTCATTAAGTGTGGAGTAGGAAATATTAGTCTTAATAAATTGCCCCATTGAGCACTGCAGCCACTACTGACCCCACAATTAGGGTTCCTCAGTTTGGCAGATGCAAATCAGCTCTGCTATTGACCATCACAGGGGACAATTTTAACCTGTAACTGAGGCCTTTATCTCGATCCACAGGAAATGCCAGGAGATGTCTCTTCTGCCAATCACTGGGCACAGAGACAACCTGCCTTAGCCACTGTACTGACTTCGCAATATTTCCTGTGTGTCGGCACGGGGCCAAAAAGTACACACCAGTGCAGACCTGGTGTGGCAGTGGATCAGTGAGGTGAGTTTATTTTGTAATGGGTTTTCCTGCTCCTGGATTTGTGACTCTCAGATGGTTTTTTACACTGATGCCTTATTTTCATGTTAGGTCATTTGTATCTACTTCATTGGGGTCTGACACTGAGACCCCAACCCCACACCCATCAGCTGATCCAGCCATATCCTTGCAGTGGAAGCAGCTCTGTTCCCATTAGGTGCAGAGCTGCAGTACCCCCATGTCACCAGTGTACAAGGCTGCAGCTCTGTGTCTATTACTTGAATAGGAGCAGAGTTACTTGCAGCACTGTGTTCTGCTTACATCACAGTAGCTTATGGTGTCAGGACACAACCAAATCAGCTGATCAGTACATTGTCTAGGTGTCAGACCCCCACCAATCAGATACTGATAACCTAACCTGAAAATAAGGCATCAGTATAAAAAATACCACCTGGGAGTCAGAAAACCCATTTAACCATTTATAAGAAAATTTAGAAAACCCTTTATGAGACACCTAATGGAAGTGCAGGAATGTACAGAGCATAAATGTAAAATGAATGTTCAAAGTGTCCTCATTGTTTCTCTGAAAAAAATACATACAGGAATACTGTATATAAATGTAATGTATAATAACATATACATAATAGCACATGTAAACATAACGCTGTAACTCCACACTTCCTACACATATAAAAACTATAAACACGTGGAGAAATCCTTCTAGTGTGACTACACACATACAGCCGCAACTGTAATGCGCCCTCCGTTCTGCTCCAGTCCTCACCTTGCCCTCTATGTCCGGCTTACATACAACGTGAGGACGTCACTCCTGTGTTTAGCGCAGAACGGCTTGGTTGATAGAGGTACACTTGTATCGCTCTCAGTCTGTCTCCAGTTGCACGTCCGAGTTGAATAGCAGCCACCATTTTCCCGGAGCCACCACTTGAGTATATGACTTCATCAATATGGCTGTCACATAGAGACGATATTTTTGTTCTGTTCAGTAAACTGTTTGCCTTTTCAATAAGGGTGAGAAAAGTAGGAATTATAATAAAAAGAGAAGCTTTCTGAAATGCACTTGTGGCGTAAGCACAACACGAGGATGTCCGGCTGTAGACATTTTAACCAGAAATGTGCATTTTATCCTCGCAGTCTGTGGTATCACATGATGTTTCTCACAATTCAGTCAGATACATATACAAGATACAGCTTCATAAAAACTCCACAGCTAGGGCATCATTGGTTATTAAAAAACTGTGAGGCATTCTGGCCACTGTCACAGTATTTATGACACCTTTATATTATGGGGTCACTATAATTATCAATGTACTTTGGGGATACTGAGGTATTCTGGGGCACCAAGGCTGTTGTTATTAGCCCTTATGGGTGCTGCTAGAATGGGAAAAGAAAAACTATATAAGGCCTGGGCCCCCTGTGGCAGAAATGCCACAGCAAGAAACTTAGCGTTTTACAGTCCCTGCAAGGGAAAAATACACACAGCGGAAATGCTGTAGTTATGGAAATTACAGCATGTCAATTATACCTACAGAAACGCCAGCGGTTTCTCTCTATATATAATGGAAGCAGAAAGTCCGCAGAGAGAACCTCTGTGTACTTTCTGTGAAAAGCGCTGCGGGAAAAACCGAGATGCGTTTCCGACGCGGTTTTTCCCATAGCACTTTATCGCTGCGGCTCGCTATGTGGGGCCTTAGTCTAAAATTGGTATTGCCAGAAACATACTGACCCATAGAATACAGGTGAGGGTGGGTTCACATTTGCGCCAGCACTCCGTCCGTCGTGAATCTGACCTAAAAGTCGGAAAAAAGGATTGTAACAGGATAGGAAAAGGTTTAAGATGGTTTGCTTAAAAACCCATTCACTTGAATGGGTTTTTAAAGCAATGTGCGGGTGTGCGCTTACACCCTCTGTGCCACGAAGCCTGTTTTTTCGTCAGACACAAAGTCGGATTCACGGTGGACGGAGTTCCGGCGCAAGTGTGAACCCACCCTTAAATGCCATTTTTGCTGCACAATGAACACCGGAAAAACAAAGCCTGTAAGAAAGATTCACAAATGCGTTTTTTCTCCAATTCCACCCCGTTATGAATTTTTTGCAAGCTTTGCAGTACATTGTACAGAATATTAAATGGCAACATTATAAAGAACAATTTGCCAAGCAAAAATTAAGTGCTCATTCGGCTCTGTGAACAGAAAAATGAAAAATGCCTATGTATTGACTATGTGTTCGCACGGACATCAGTTTCCATCCATCTTTATCATCAGTTCTGCTCACATCTGTGCTTTTCTGTTGTAGGACCAGAAGAAAGGAAAAGTGTATAGCAACTGATCAGGGAAATAACGGACATGAACGAATGGACCCCACTGACTTTTTTTTTTTTTTTTTTTTACTGAACTTGCAGGCCAAAAAAGTTTGGATTTCAGAACTATTTCATCTGCCAGCTTCTGACGGATACTATAATGGAGACTCCAAACAGAGACATCAATGCAGGTGTGAAAGTAGCTAAACATGATAGAAACAGCCCCTTAGCCCTCTTCATTAGGGGGATAATATGTGTGTGGCTACCAGCAGCAAGAAGACATGTCATGGCAGTAATTCTGGACCCACCATGAGTGACATTCAGGATGTCAGTCAATCACATGAAGAAGACTCCATATTTGGCAGTCCTGATGTCACCCGCACTGGTACTTCCTGGGTGGCAGTGATACATTGTGCATGCGTGCTGCACACAGCTGATCCCTCATGTAGGACGCCAGCAGCTGCTCCTCTCTCTGTAAGTGTCACCTCTTCTAGCTGGCTATGACTGCATTCACATTCACTCCAGTGTGGTGGTCTATGCAGTCTGTATACTGTGTATAGACTGTAGTGCCTGCCTGAGCATGCCGGTAACGCACAGCATTGGCCTGTCCATCCTGCAATTACATCTGGCATATACCGACTTACTGTGCACACCTCCCATCCCCCCGTGTTATGTACACCCCTCTGCTGCACACAGACCTGTCCCCTGCCCCCCTTCCTGGGCATAGTCACGTGCCTCCCAGGACCCCGCCGGTTGGTTAGCCCCGGCGGTGACGTGTGATCCTTGCTGCTGAGCTAGTGAGTGAGGAGAGCTCGGTAGTCCCGGAGCAGCGGTGCACAGGATTGCCGGTGTGTGAGTGAGGAGGTTTTAGATCATCCATCTGCATAGATCTCAGTCATGGAGGCTCAGGATCCCAGCAGGTGAGCGATTATGCGGTTGGGAGCCAATGGGCCTGTGCGGAGGCCTAATGTTTTCATGGAGCGCACAGTGCGCATGCGCTGTAGTAGCTGCCATTGTGTAGAATGGAGGGAACAAGTGACTGCCAACAATGTCCACTCTCTAAACACCAATGTAACCGAGCTGCAAATAGCGAGTGCCTTCCATTGTCAGCTGTCTTTTCTTCCCTCCTGTCACGTGGTCTTTGCAGGTATTGCAGAGATATATCGAGCTTACATCATTAACCCTTGGTGTGCTGAACTCTAAATGTACTACTGCATTAATTCATGTCAGAACTAAGATGTGTGGGAATTGCGATTAAAGCAGTTATCTGACATTTACAAAAAAAAAAAAACTGATGTAGCAGCAATGTGTAAAAAAGAAGAAAATATTTATATACACATATATATACTCCTCTGATCCGCCCAGTATTTAACTATTGGTTGGCACCTGAAATGTGCACGACTGTGTTTTTTGTAGGCTCTGTTCACATTTGCTACCAGTTTAATTTTTTTTTTTTTTTCAAATGGATTGAAATGTGTACAGTACAGATACATGCTAGGTGTTCACACCCATCTACCAGCTGGATGTTCTTTTACCATACTTTACCTTATAGAAAAACTTACAGAACTTTGCAGTACACCAGATATTTACAGATGCATCTTGGCGTGAACAGATCCCATATACACTGAGCCATACAGCTGTATATATGGATGTGCAATGTACATGGATCATTATAGACACTGCTCATGTATATGCATACAGATCGCTACCATATTCCCAGTCACCCATAGAGCCACGTGTTCGAGCTTTCCCATCATTCTATGCCGAAAACCACGATGAGCCATGTGAAAGAAAAACATCTCATTGAATTGAAGTATGACTAGAGTTGGTTATAACTTTCCGGCAGTTCATGTCACAGTTGCATTACTATTACTTCAGACTCGTGGCTCTGCATTGCTTTCTGATGATGATTATTCTGTCATCTATATCTTTTTAATATTTTTTTCTTGGAACTCCAGTATTCCTCTGTTATACTTTCTGATGCCAATAAAAAAAATAAAATGTACTTAATGGCTGATCTGACCCTAAAATATGGACAGTATGAAGCTTTTTTTTTTTTTTTAGTTGTCTTTATCTTGACGCTAGGTTCACACCTGCGTTCGGGTTTCTGTTCTTTGGGTCCGCTTGGGGACCTGAAAAACGGAAACCCAATCTGCTTAAAAAGCGGTTACCCACAGAAACCCGTGGACCCCATAGACTATATTGGTTTCCATCAAAAAAAAAAAAAAATGTGGAGAAAAAAAGGCGCTGCTTGCAGGACTTCTCTCCACATTTTTCAAGCAGAATGGCAAACAGAATCTCCAAACGGGCACAGTATGCATATTTTATTATTCTAACTAATACTTCTCATTTTCAGTTACTACAATTTCCAGCAAGCCCAGGCATTCTATGCCTATCCTTTTCACCAAATGATGAATGGTCCATCGAATATGGAATTGGGCAATGAACAAAGGACCCTGCACACTCTTACTGGAGTCCCAGCCCATGAGCTTCAAGCGTTTTCTGGTATGCCAGCCAATGAGCCGCAAGTTCTGCACACCATGACAGGTGTGCCAGCCTGCGAACCAATCGATATGCAAATGTCAATGGGAATTCCAGACATTGCTCAGGGAAATCTTCAGGGTAAGTTAAATGGTTGCTATTGTTTCAGCTAACTTGTGCTATGATGTGATGATTTTTTTTTTTTTTTTTAAATCTGAAATAAAATTTTGGTGCTGTCTGATGTTATGTAATGTCCATCTCTAGCAGCAGAGACAGTGAAATGGATTACAGCTTTGCCATCAATCACTAGCACTACTTTCCTCTTCTGTGTGTCCCATTCATTTTAAGATTGCACAGTAATACCTGTTCACTTCACTGTGCAGAGATCGACTGGCACATGTTCTTCAAGGATAAAAAAAAAAGATTGTTGTGGCTGCTATAGCCAGAATACTTTTGAAGGCCATGAATGGTTTAATAGTACATGTAATCCTGTGCTTCCCAAGGACGCCGATAGAGTTGACGTTGAAACATGTGGCCATCTTGCCACCTGAGGCTCACGGCACCCTTGGGAATCACTAACCTACACTGATGCCAAACTTCTCATATGGTGGACACTACCAGGAAGGAGTGACAGTGAGAAGAAGTGTAACAAATTAGGCCTCTGTAAAGGTAGAAAAACAGGTATGAGACAAAAAAAAAAAAAAATACTATAAATGCAATCCGTAACATGTAAGCCACAACCCAGTGCGCTTTTTTGTTTTTTTTTCCAGACTGAGATTAATGGCATGTACACTTTAAGTTAATCACTGCTCTGTGTGAACATGACATATAGGGAGAAATTTATTAAGACTGGATTCGGTACACCAGTCTTAATCAAGTGTTGACTTGCGCAAGGATTTAAATCTACACCATTTAGGAACTGGACTAGATTCCAGGTATAACTCAGCCCAGCTTACTAGCGTTATAGTAAATTTGTTAGGCCTAGGTGTCCCCCAGTGCCCTTTAGTCTCGTAGACAGTGGTAAGCAGGGCGCAGAAGTAACAATGTGATCCATCTTTGGTGCAAGAAAGGGCAGTGTGCCAGAGATGTGCTACATTTACACCCATCTACATCATGACACATAGATGGGTAGTAAATATCCCCCATAGTTTCTGGAAATATTGCACACTTGTGGCAGGTGTGGCGCTGTTTTTGAAACAAGGCAGCTGTGTTTTTCAATTTCTGTACAAACCGTTTAAGCAATAACTTTTATCCATGCATTGCTGTTCTTGTTTTTAGAAGAGCCCACCAATGGCAAAAGAAAGAGAGGAAAAGCCCAAGGTGAACCTAAACCTAAAAAGTCAGCTGCAAAGACCCCTAAAGCGCCAAAGGCCCCAAAATCAACAGGAAAGCAAGAGAAGATCACAGACACATTCAAAGTGAAGAGGAAAGTGGATAGGTTTAATGGTGTGTCTGAAGCTGAGCTCTTAACTAAAACATTGCCTGATATCCTAACATTTAACTTGGACATAGTCATTGTAAGTATTTAGTAATGTTTCTTAATGTTTTGTAATTGGGTATGGTGCTGTGTAATCTTTTGCCTTTTTTTTTTTATTTGTTTGTTTTTAAATCTTGCACAGATTGGAATCAACCCAGGTCTTATGGCAGCATACAAAGGCCACCACTACCCAGGGCCTGGAAACCACTTCTGTAAGTTTATGACTATGCTAAGATTATTTTCTTGAAAGGGCTTTATTATTGTTATCGTGAAACAGATGTACCTGTTCTTGTTAAACAATGATGGGACCAATCCTTATGTGGATCCACCGCAGTGCAAACTGAAAATTTGTGACAGAAATCTGAGGGCCAGTCTGACTCCTGGTGCAGAAAATACACCTCAGGAAATTGTGTGACATAATTTCAGGATTTATGCATGTGAGTATGGAGCCATAACAGGCTGCCATAGAAGTGCTTGGGTCCTCTACTGTACCTCATTATGCCTTCCTTCAAAATAAGAGGCACACCGTATGAATCCTGCAAAATATATTGTGGTGTGCTTCATTAAATTGAATATTGAAAGGCTATTCTTATTTCTCCTGTTGAAGAATATTTTCTTACACACATTTAACAGATGAATACAGAAGCTTGTGACATTGCTCAGAGACCCAACAGCACCATATCAAAGGCACTATAAACCTCTGTGCACTCCTGTATATATTCCTTGTGTGTGAGCCCTTAGAGTGGGTCTGGATAAATTTTGGAAACCAAGTAGCCATTGCACCTATTAAAAAAAGAAAAAAATGCCACATCCTTGTAACTTTTTAGATTGTGGTATATTAATGTTTATGTAAGTTCCTTTACCTTGGCTACTAAAAATCAGATTGTAGTAGTGCAACTGTCACTGCTGTTGCATTGCACCTGCCTTCTACAGCTGTCTGGTTTGTTCTATATGTCCCTCAGCATTATAGTTTTATGCACATTTATAAGGTGCTTTTTTCCCTGTTCACTTCAATATAGAAGCAACGAAAACCTCATGTAACATGCATTTTCTTTATCTGGCAGGCCATAAATGCAGTTGCAGGGACATATTGCTTTGAAAACAAAATCTGCAACAAATATATTCTTTATTGCTTTGTTTTTTTGCTTGAGTTACCCTGACATTCCTGAATAACATTATTCTTATTATTATTATTATTATTAGCATTAGTATTATTATTACTATTATTATTACTACAATTTTTATTAATATTATTTCTGGGTTCCTAGTGAGCCTAAATTAAGTGATTCACACAATAATGGTAGGCAATTGTTTTCTTTTTCTTTAATAAAAATCTGTATTATAGCCTGAGTTATTAAAATAATATATTTATATTAATACATCTTTACAAAACATAGGGTTCTTGTACAAGCAAAATGAGACAAACTGGAGTAATACATTAATCAACATATCAAACAATAGGAGCAAGGGCCCTGTTAGTGCTTACAGCCTTTATAAAACCAAATGCATAGGTTTCTGGTAAGCTCCAAGTAACAGCAGTCAGACAAACATTAAACCAGTAAGCAGTGGCTCTAGTGTGCCTCTAACACTGGCGGCTCATTTTGAGAGGGCATTGAAGCTTACACTCATAAGGGCATGTGTACTTCCATTCAGTGATGAGGAAGGCATGAAAAAAGTAAATAAATTGACTGCCATTTATTGGCACTTAAAGGAGTTTTCCAGGACTTTTAAATTTATGACCTATCCTTAGGATAGGTCATCAAATGAAGAATTGTTGGGGTCCAACACCTGGAACGCCCATGGATCAGCTATTTGAATGGCAGTGATGCTCCCTTAGTGCCACTTCTGCTTCACAGACATTCATTGTCATGTTCATTGGTCACATGGGCAGATTGCAGATCAGTCCCATTCAAGTGAATGGGCTGAGCTGCGATTTGCTTGATAAGCTGATCAACTGCGGGTTGGGTTTCAGACCAAAGTATAGGCTATCGATTAATACATTCTGAAAATACCCTTTAGGCTAAGGCCCCATGTAGCGAGCCGCAGCGGAAAAGCGGTGGAAACACATTGCGTTTTTTTTCCTGCAGCGCTTTTTACAGAGAGTCCGCAAAATTTTCCTCTGCAATATACCTATACAGAAACTGCCAGTGTTTCTGTAAGGTTGGCATGTTGTGATTTCCAAAAGCGCAACGGTTTTGGAAATCACAGCAATTCCGTCGCAGGTATTTTTCTGCACTGCATAAATGGGATTCACTAGAATCCCATCCACTTTGCAGAGACTGTTTACGCCACATGGGACCCCAGCTTTAAGAGGGAAATGTGGCTGATGCTTTACAAGATCTTTATGGCTGGAAGTTAATAGGACAATGAAGCTTACACTTCTAGGTTAATGTGCAGGGCTGTGGAGTTGGAGTTGGGACCAATTTTGGCCGAAGTTGGAAGAAGTTACCAACTCTGGCTTCAAAAGAAAATGCTTATTTTTAATTACATCATGCTATCATTAATATTGTATAATTAATGTATAGTTTGAATTCCTACAAAAGTAAATATGTAACAATCACTAGCTTTTTAATGAATTAGAGGATCTTTACTGTTTTTGACTGACCATGGCTGCCAGCCGTTTGTGAAGGAATCAGTCTGTCGAAAAATAGAGGAGTCTGAGTTGTTGGTTTAGCCTACTGACTCTACAGCCCTGGCTGGCTGGCTTTTTTGGGGTAATGTGGCTGGCACTTCCCAAACAGTACCACATAATGTTGTATGAGAAGTGTTTTGTGCTGTGAAGTGGTAATGACACTGGTACAGGGTATTTCACCATCTGTTGGGGTTTGTGTGTGTACAGGTACTACTGTACTGTACTACTGTTACAGGTTGTGTGTTTTTTTTTTTTTTTTTTGGTTTGGTTTTTTTTTGCTACATTTGGTTTTAGCTTCTTTTTCACCGTCTGAGGAAGTATTTTGTGCTGTACTGTTGATGTTTGGGGTTTCTGTTATGTGCACTGCACAGTGGTAATAGTTTGGTGTGCCCTGTAGTATTTGTTTAATGGTGAGGTCTCGGCAGTTAATGTTGGAGACTCTGTTACTCGCAACATGTTTTAATAAAGCTTTTATAGAGAATGCACTGCATAATGTATGTTTTTCAATGACTTTAGCTCTTCTCATGGTTACATCAGTTCAAACATTTCCTTGACCATGGAAAAGTAAAGCTAAGCCTAATGGAAACTCTATGCCATAATTTATGTAGATATCTTATTTTTTTCAAGATTTTTCTGTTCGGTACATTTTAATTGCTTGAGAATTATACTAAAAATAATAATAGTAGCGAAGTCTCCTATGTCCATCCATGTGGGATAAGTCTTTGTCTTACTATACTGTAATATATGTAGCGCCTGGTCTCCACAGCAATCCCATGTGTATCATTTATGAGTATGAAATTCCGCTGTGCTTTGAGCTTTAGTTGGTATAATTCTCATGTGGCATAGTTTTGATGTTTTGCCAGTTTCCAAATATTCACTAATTGGCAAAGTCATGGAACGGCCTGTGCATTTGTTCTTTATTTTTTCACATACTGAATACAGGGAGGAGAAGGAGGGGGTGTTACTTAGGTTTGGTGTTTGACATAGGAAGATTTTAGATTAATCCTTCAATAATACATTTTTTATTCTTCTAGGGAAGTGCCTTTTCCTATCTGGGCTCAGTGATAAGCAACTGAATCACTTAGATGACCATGCCCTCCCTGAGAAGTATGGCATTGGCTTCACCAACATGGTGGAGAGAACTACCCCAGGGAGCAAGGACCTCTCTAGGTGAGTGGGATCTGTTTGGAGGGAGCAAAATATGCAATTTATTGCTTAAGAAATAATCTATTGTATTTCGGTCCACAACTTCTCTTCTAGCAAGGAGTTCCGTGAAGGAGGAAGAATCCTGGTACAAAAGCTGCAGAAATACAAACCACGTATAGCTGCTTTCAATGGAAAATGTGAGATGGCCCCTCCTTGCACTCCAAATTAATACAATATTGTCTAGAGTTTAAATAAGTTTTAGACTTAACTTTCTCCTTCTTTTCAGGTATATATGAAATTTTTAGCAAAGAAATTTTTGGAGTCAAGATTAAAAAATTTGAATTTGGAATCCAACCACACAGAGTTCCAGAAACAGACACAGTACGTACACTGCATGTACAGGTGCATCTCAATAAATTAGAATATTTTTGAAACATTCATTCATTTCAGTAATTCAGTAATACAATTCATATAATTTGCGTCTTCCATGATTGTGTGTCCTACTGAACCAGACTGAGGAACCATTTAAAGGCTTAGGAAACCTTGGCAGGTGACACACTGAATTACAATACTGAACTTTTTTACAATATTCTAATTTTCTTAGATTTTGATTTTCATTACCTGTAATCCATAATCAACATTTACAGAAATAAAACACTTGAAATAAAACACTCTGTGTGTAAAGAATCTAGAAAATATAGGAGGTAAGTTTTTTAATTTAATTAGTGAAATAAATAAACGTTTCAAAGATATTCTAATTTATTGAGATGCACCTGTATAAGCCAATATCTTTATTATGTATAACAGTCTCAATTATCATGTACCCCCCCCCCCCAAGATGACCACTACATTGAAGTCATCAAACAGATTGTTACCTTGTAATTGCATTGGGTGCAGGTTCCAGCCTCTTTAAAGTGGCCCTCGAGTCCAAAGTAAAAAGTTGACTATACATAACCAACAGTAAACATACCTGGTGCCCTCCTTTTGAAACCTGCTGCTGTATTTTGTCTCATCGGGAGTAATGCCTGCATGTCATAAAATGCCTGTCACAGTTTTTGACTGTACACTGTGTGATCTAAAAGCCTAAGACACCCTTCTACAAATACTGCTACGCTGTGTTATGCAGGGAATTAGAGCTGTGAAATCGGGGTTAGAATAGTGAAGTCAGGGCCAGTTTTAGCTGGAGTTGAAGACAGAAATGTTATTGAGTCAGATTTCAACATAAAGTGATGGTCTAAAATTATATTACACAGTTATCGATATTGTATAATTAGAGCTTGTTGCATATTTACTTTCTTATGACTGAATTTGTTAGTCTTTCCTAAATTAGAGGAGGTTTTCTGTTTCTGACAATGCTAACAGCCATTTAGGAAAGAGTCGGGAAGGATAGAGAATTTGGAGTTTTTTGGTTTGGCTTACCGCCTCTACCTCCCTATTGGGAATAGTGTATACCACATCTTTTGCGTTCTTTGAATCTGTAGGCACTAGACACAACACGTTATGTTGATTTTTGTTCGTTATTTTTTTTTTTTTGGTTAGGAGTATTGCTTAGAAAAATAATAATTTAAACATGGCAGTACAAATCTAGTACATGCATAGCCTGTAATGTAAAGCAAGAATGTACATTGGAGTGTGCTTTAATTGTCTCCCCTTTCTGGATACAGGTCTGTTATGTCATGCCTTCATCAAGTGCTCGGTGTGCACAGTTTCCTCGTGCTCAAGACAAGGTTCATCACTACATTAAATTAAAAGATTTGAGAGACCAACTAAAGGGTACTGAGAGTGCCAGGGAAGTTCAGGAGGTGCAGTACACGTTTGACTTGCAATTGGCTCAAGGTAGGCTACTTTTAAGCAAGAAGTTCTGTTTTGTTTTGTTTTTCTTTGTAATAAGTATTTGTGATGTTGTTCCAGATTTCACACAAAGTATGCTTTAACCCTTTCCCTGCCAGCCACGTATCTATACGCCCTCCCAGGGTGGCACTTCTGTAGCCAAGCACGTATCTAACACGTCCTTACTTCTAATGCCGATATCTCAGGATCTGTTAGGACTATTAAGAAGATCTTGGATTGAATTAAAGATGAGAATCTCTTCTTTAAAATGATACCAAGATCTTCATGATAGCCCTTACAAATCCAGAGCGATTCACTGTTGAAAATGCTATTCGGCATTGAGATCCCATTGCAGGTCTCAATTCCCAACAGCATTTTTAACAACGATTCGCACCGAATTTGTAAGGGCCATTATGAAGATCTTGGTATCATTTTAAAGATGAGATTCTCATCTTTAAAATTAATCCAAGTACTTCTTCATAGTCCTAACGAATCCTGAGATATGGAAGCATCTTAAGAGCTGCTTTAGGAGGAGGGGCGAGGAGCAGCCCTGCAGACTGCACAGAAATGAGAAATCATCATCTGTGCATTACCTATATGTGGCCCCAGGGGGGATATAGCAGGGACTTCTGTCCATGTTATCCCCTCTCCTATCAATCAGAGAGCATGCTATACTTTTTCTCTCTGATTGTCACATAGAGGGATAATGTAATACCCCTCTGAGCCTTACTAGAGGGGTATTCTTAAGTAATACCCCTCTGAACATAACCAGGAAGTTTATTGGCGCTGTGACCCAGACATTTACCATTGTCCAGGTCGCAGCGCCAAAAGAGTTGCACCAAACACTCACACAACACATGCACAAAGTCATCAATAAAGTTTACATTTCACCCAATCCATGTCCTGTCCATACCTGAACTTTCTAGAGTAAAATACGCCTCTAGCGATATCCGTTACATGCTTAAATAATAGCAATAACGATTATTACTACAGATGAAAGTATAAATTGTTACAATTTTTATAGGGGGATAGAAAATTATATTTTTATGTAAACTCGTGTTTAATTTGCATGCACAAAATTGGTTGGAGCATTTCTGCGAGTTTGCCATTTCTTTAACACTTGCACCTGTAAATAAATATATATATATACACACACGTGTGTGTGTGTGGTATGTATGAATTCCTCACATATTGCAGTTTTTTGGAAAGTACTTTTTGTTTGCAGAAAGGGACTGCTTGAGCATGCACTTTAGTGGCAAATTTGAATTTTTGTGCAATTTTTGCTTACAATCTCTGCTGCAAAGTTTCATGAATGTGGTTGTATATATGAAATATTAAGTTGTGTTTTTATATACTGTATGCTGTGCAATCTCAAAAAAGTTATATTTTGGTGTCACAGTTTGCTAGGTGCAGTATAGATTTTTAACATATTAGTGAATAACAGCAGAATCTTGCTTGTCTTCTGTATCTGTTTTTGAGAGTACGAGCTCTTGTTGGCAGTGAAAGGGTTAAAAGTATATTTAACCTTTTCGCTTCCAAGACAATTTCCTTTGAGAAACATAAACTATAAAATAAAAATATCATACTATAGCACCATTTACTTTCTGAAAGTAGACGCTATTACATTGTGAAAATGCCACCCGAGTACTTTACACTCATAGGTGTCTTCATCAAAGAGTAATGAGTGGTTAAAAAAAAAAATAAACATACAATTATTTTGTCTTTTTTTCTGTCTGACCTAAGGAAAACCTGAGACACACAACACTTAAAGTACAAGATGTATAGAGTTTATACATGTCACTTGACTACACTGCTCCTTACAATAAAAAAAAGTTATACTGGCCCGCCAGAGGCCAAAGGGACATGTATTAACTGAGAGAGGGGGCCAATGTATACCTCTGATGTATGCACCAGGTGCTTGTGAATGCACCCTGACCAGTACAGAAAACCCTTTCAATGTGACCTTATTTTATTTCACTTTAGACCTTTTGTGAAGAAATGAGGGATCTATTAGTTTCTCACCTTGGTTTCTAGATCTTTCTCCCTTCCTCTCATACATATTATGGGGATGTTAAGGTTATGTTTTGGTTGATTTGGTATTGTCTTCTTCTGTTGCACAGAGGATGCCAAGAGGCAAGCTGTAAAGGAGGAGAAGTATGATCCTGGGTATGATGCCGCAGCTTTTGGGCCTGCCACTGAAGGCGCACCTAATGAAGAGGGTGGAACCAGTAACTTGCCAGATCCTGCAGGTAATGTATAAAATAAAATTGCTATTATGTAAACGGATGAGAGAATAAATTCTGTGCTGTATGTTGAGGGCCCAGCTGGACTTTGCCTTCTCTGAAATATACCTTCTGAATGATCGGCTGATCACTTCCAGTCCTTCTTGTTTAATCACACATATTGGCATTCACTGTTATGTTTGCTGAGCAAACATTAATTTCCGCTATTTGTTGGAGCTGGATCTTTTGCTAATCTGCTTTTGCTAGCAGGCTTTTTCCATGCACCCAAGGGAAAGCCTGACAAAGAAACAGCACTTTTCAGATGAATTGATTTATGTTGTATCATGTTCATCTCCTCTAACAGCCTTCCATCAAATGTTACCTAAAGTTTTGGCATCCATTCATTACCTGCAAGTGCCAGTACAGGGGGGATTATAGTGTTACCTGGAGCCCATTCAAATGTTGCCCTTTCTAGCACCTATCTGCTCCCTTTGTGCTCCCAACTGCTCGTATGGCCAGTTATAGGGTGCAGTGGTCACGACATAACCATTGCAGAACCGACAGAGACCCACGAGCTATAATACAGAAATGTTTTAAACTAGAATGAATTATATTTGGTTGTTTTTATTTTTTTCTCTTTATATCTAGCACCCTGTAACTCTGAGTTAGCTGGACAATCTCAGAATGGACAATGGATGCCGCAGCCCATTGCAGAACAGATGTCTACATTTAATCATAGTGAAGGCCAGCAGCAAGAAAGTGGTGGCGTTTGAGGAGCACCTGCATTCCAAGCTATGCAAGCATACTGCAGTTTTATTGCAGTGACAAGGGACTGAACCTCAGTTTAATAACTGATGCCTTTTTGTTCTCATTTTACCTCTGATCTTAATCTTAGTGTAAGCATTAATAGTAGCTATTACCTTTTAAAGTAGGTAGTCATATTGAAATATTGAACTTTTCTAGACCACTTAGTGTGTAGACTTTTTCTTTTGTACGTTTTCTTTTGTATCTCATGTTTGATGTTTATTGCAGTTATTCACAAACTGCAGCCTATTGTTTTATTCAGGGGAAATGTCATCTGTTCCAGCTGCCTTTTATATACATTTGTTAAAAGGTGGTTCTGTAAATGTTGGACATACTTTATTTTTGAAGATATGTTTGGGATGATAGTTGTTTTTTGCGAAAGGTTTATCCCATTAGTAATGAGCTCTGCCTACCTAGACACTTTCCAGGTATGTCTTTTTGTTTTATTAATGTTTTATTCATATGATACTTTTTATCAGAGAGGTTTGTGTACTATACAGTAGCTGGACACCAGTTTAGCTACATTTTTAACTCTTGATATGAAATAATAGAAATTGCTCCATGGCTGAAATAACATGATCATGACAACGTTTTATTTATTATCTTACAATGTTTCTATACTTGAAGAATCAATGTAATGAAATCCAGTGGCGGGGATTGAATTATTTATTGTTGCTGTATTTGACTGACTGCAGTGTGAATGATATTGTCAAATTTTAGATATGTTTAAATGATGTCACAATTTTCATTTTTTGTAACAAGATCTGTAAATGTGAGGTCATGGATTTTTTTTAGATCAGTGCTCCGTTATATGGTTTCAACACGGGGGTGGGAGGGTTGTGGCTGGTGCTGAACAATACATGAAACCGCTACCTTGCTACAGTAAGGTTGCCATACTGCGTGGTAGTCTGGATGCATCTTGTATTATGTAAAGTAATGCAGTGTGGATAAGTCAAAGCTATACTATAACAGGCATACTCAATTTTATAAAGCATCAAGGGAAAAAAGTTACATAAAAGATGTTTTACAAAATCAGATCACTACTCCGTAATTCTGGAATTTATGCTAGCATTTCTCAAAAATACTTTCTTAGCAGTATTCACGCCTGGAGCTGCTGAGTTATAGAAATGTTACTGTACTTTTATTGTTTACAGAAAGGGAACATAAAAAAAAAAGCATTGAGTAATTGGATAGAGTTACAGATACATTATAGTGGTTTTCCCTCTGTAGGTACTTATCGTCTATCCACAGGATGGTGGTGAAATGTATGGTCACTAGGGAGCTATCCCCTAGTACCCTCAGCAATCAGGAGAACAGGTACCACAAGTTCCCCCCAAGTACTTTTTGTGAATAGAGTGGTGGTGTGCATGTTTTGCCACTGCTGCATTTACTTTTATGGGACTGCTAGAGATCACCACCCCATCAGTCTCATAGAAGTGAATGGAGCTGTGAACACACATGTGCACATTCACTCTGTTCACATGGAGAATTCGGGGAAATTTGAGGGTCTCGATTCTTGTTATCACTGGAGGTCCAACCACAACTTTAAATGTCATTCATAGAAAACCCCCTCAAAGGTTTAAGCAAATAAAGGCTATTTGTGTTTATGAAAGGTAATATAATTTTCTAATATGCTTTCTGTATTTGTTCTTCATGAATTTCAAGATCACTGCTTGTAGTGAGTGAAATGGAACCTGCACTATTTATAATATCAATCTTCTCTGGTCTTGTGATGGGCACACGGATGCAGGGCTTGTAACAAATCAAGTACCC
Source organism: Leptodactylus fallax (assembly GCA_947044405.1). Taxonomy (NCBI): domain Eukaryota; kingdom Metazoa; phylum Chordata; class Amphibia; order Anura; family Leptodactylidae; genus Leptodactylus; species Leptodactylus fallax. Next base: position 6,407,599 of record CAMRHE010000094.1, read on the forward strand.
GTGTCTCCATTACATGACCAGGACAGATTTATATCCACTAGAAGTAATCGGTGAAGGTTCTTGTTCAGTGACTTCAAGCAGGGATCTTGAAAGCTGTGAAGGACTGATACAGGAGTTATTTTGGAAATTTGCATCACTAAACAAAGAATACATTTTATTTTCTGAAACAGTAATACGCCTTTAAACCCTAGCAATACAAGCTATTTTTTTGGAAATGTCAGACACGGGTCATTCCATTATATTCATTATGGTGCTATGTTTGAGCTATTGTTGCAGTACAGTATCAGTATGTCATTTGAAATATGTTTTTTTTTTTTTCTCTTGAAACTGGCAGTTTTCTTGCTGAAATGCTATATAATACAATGTAGACAAATTTATTACAGTTTAGGTCTTTTTTTATTTTTGTGATGTGTATTAAAAAAGGCAACAGTAACAGATTGAATGACAAAATTATTAAATATGAAAATAATTAAATCATGACTTTGTGATTTAAAAATTCATTTTTATATACGCGACTGTCATGTCTTTGCACATAAAAGTCCATCTGAATACACTCAACGCATAGTGCAGATAGGGCAGTATCAGGAATGGCTTTGTTCTTGAGCCTATAATATTGTGCAGGAAACCAGTATTGGTGTCCGCCTCGGACCAACAGAAGAACTGTCAACCCATATATTTCTATAGGCCACCTCTTCATATTTGAAAACACAGGAAAGTTATAATCTGCTGAATTCTTTGGGGTGAAGTCATCAAGACTGACGTATTATCCACCAGTCTCTGATCCCTGTGAAGTCAGAGCATTCGCCATATTCATACAAGGTACAGCCAATTGCAATTACTTTAGTTGCAAATGACATTAACCTTTGGTTTTCGACTTTTTTTATCCCAATAAACTGTCACAGATTTTTACTGAATCTGTCCCAGTGCTACTGTTTATTTATAACAAAATTTTGAAAATGTTGATAAATTTGTTGCATGTCTAAATATGTCTAGGGTGTTTCTTCAGTTTTTACACCACCCATCTGCTGGAGTGAGATTGGCAAGATTGCATAATTTTACATTCACGTGGGTTCAGGTTACACTAGGGGGACCCAAACAATCGAAGCAAACCCCTAAAACAGTGCTACACACAGAACCGATAGTTAATGGGGGTCTGCTGGTGTCTTTTGTTTTTAAAATTAAACTGGTTGAAGAAAAGGTCCTCCTTGCAGGACTTTTTCCTCCGCCAATTTTCCATGGATACCGCTATGGAGAGTCCGGCGCAGATGTGAACATAGCTTTACTAGAATACATTTTGTCCCAACAGTTATAACAGTTTAATTCTATCATCCACAAAAACTGTGTGCCAACATGTGAGTAATGGGCATCCACTAGCTGTGGTGGAAGAGCGTTGCAAAAAGTTCACAAATAGGAAATTATTTACAAAGAACATTTATTTGAGAAGACATTCTTCCATAGTGTATAGAAAGTGAAACACATCCACTTAGACACGTCGGATCAGAAACTTCCCAGTGGGGTCAGGAATGAACCACTTCTCCCAAAGCTTGTAGTGTGAGCAGGGAGTCTTCCATGGTTTAAATCGTCCATTCCAATGAAGAAGCTTGGCATCCTGTACCACATCCTGAGAAAGCTGGTTATCTGGGCTCAGACCTTTAGTATATACATGATACAATATAAAGAGTTATCCTATAATGATTTCTAAATATTTTGCATACTACTCTTTGACCAGCTAGTAACTAATAATAAATTTCATGTACAGTGGGGAAAAAAAGTATTTAGTCAGCCACCAATTGTGCAAGTTCTCCCACTTAAAAAGGTGAGAGAGGCCTGTAATTGTCATCATAGGTAGACCTCAACTATGAGAGACAAAATGAGAAAACATATCTAGAAAATCACATTGTCTAATTTTTTAAGAATTTATTTGCAAATTATGGTGGAAAATAAGTATTTGGTCACCTACAAACAAGCAAGATTTCTGGCTCTCACAGACCTGTAACTTCTTCTTTAAGAGGCTCCTCTGTCCTCCACTCATTACCTGCAGTAATGGCGTTTGACATTGTTATCAGTATAAAAGACTCCTGTCCAGAACCTCAAACAGTCACACTCCAAACTCTACTATGGTGAAGACCAAAGAGCTGTGGAAGGACACCAGAAACAAAATTGTAAACCTGCACCAGGCTGGGAAGACTGAATCTGCAATAGGCAAGCAGCTTGGTGTGAAGAAATCAACTGTGGGAGCAATAATTAGAAAATGGAAGACATACAAGACCACTGATAATCTCCCTCAATCAGGGGCTCCACGCAAGATCTCACCCTGTGGGGTCAAAATGATCACAAGAACGGTGAGCAAAAATCCCAGAACCACACGGGAGAACCTAGTGAATGACCTGCAGAAAGCTGGGACTAACGTAACAAAGGCTACCGTTAGTAACACACTACGCCGCCAGGGACTCAGATCCTGCAGTGCCAGACGTGTCCCCCTGCTTAAGCCAGTACATATCCGGGCCTGTCTGAGGTTTGCTAGAGAACATTTGGATGTTCCAAAAGAGTATTGGGAGAATGTCATATGGTCAGATGAGACCAAAGTAGAACTGTTTGGTAGAAACACAACTCATTGTGTTTGGAGGAGAGTGAATGCTGAGTTGCATCCAAAGAACACCATACCTACTGTGAAGCATGGGGGTGGCAACATCATGCTTTGGGGCTGTTTCTCTGCAAAGGGACCAGGATGACTGATCCGCGTACATGAAAGAATGAATGAGGCCATGTATCGTGAGATTTTGAGTGCAAACCTACTTCCATCAGCAAGGGCATTGAAGATGAAACGTGGCTGGGTCTTTCAGCATGACAATGATGCCAAGCACACTGCCAGGGCAACGAAGGAGTGGCTTCGTAAGAATCATTTCAAGGTCCTGGAGTGGCCTAGCCAGTCTCCAGATCTCAACCCCATAGAAAACCTTTGGAGGGACTTGAAGTCCGTGTTGCCCAGCGACAGCCCCAAAACATCACTGCTCTAGAGGAGATCTGCATGGAGGAATGGGCCAACATACCAGCAACAGTGTGTGCCAACCTTGCGAAGACTTACAGAAAACGTTTGACCTCTGTCATTGCCAACAAAGGATATATAACATCAAACTTAACTGAACTGGAATTGTTTTGTAAAGAGGAATGGTCAAAAATACCTTCATCCAGGAACTGATTAAAAGCTACAGGAAGCGACTAGAGGCTGTTATTTTTGCAAAAGAAGGATCTACTAAATATTAATGTCACTTTTCTGTTGAGGTGCCCATACTTTTGCATCGGTCAAATTTTGGTTTAATGCATATTGCACATTTTCTGTTAGTACAATAAACCTCATTTCAATCCTGAAATATTACTGTGTCCATCAGTTATTAGATATATCAAATTGAAATGGCTGTTGCAAACACCCAAATATTTAGAACTAAAAATGATTAATAGGGGTGCCCAAACTTTTTCATATGACTGTATGTTTTCTCATTTTGTGTCTCATAGTTGAGGTCTACCTATGATGACAATTACAGGCCTCTCTCATCTTTTTAAGTGGGAGAACTTGCACAATTGGTGGCTGACTAAATACTTTTTTTCCCCACTGTACATAGATCAAGGCTGGAAGCAGTGTAGGTGCAGATGGCTTTGTACATTTTATAGTGACTGAGCCACACTATTACAGCTCAGCTCCCATTCACTTCAATGGGAGCAGTGCTGTAGCTATACAATGTATGGAGCCCAGCTGCATAGTACTGGGCCCAACAGCAATCCCAAACAGCTGTTCAATGTGGGGGCCGGGTGTTATCCCCCTCCACCCCACCAATATATTGATGGCCTATCCTAATTATAGGCCATAAAAAATAGCTCAAACCCCCCAAAATACAGATAAAAACACACTCTCACCATGGACATTTGCTTTCTTTGGTGAGTTTTTTGTATATAACACATTGTAAACCGAAGTGGACAGATATATTACAATGGTCTAATAGCAAAACTGCCTTAGTTTTTCCATAACAACCGATAATAATGTAACTTTAATTTTTCAGGAGCAAAGTGAAAGCTGCCCTGTGGTTGCTATGACAGTCATAATAAATCTGGCCTATGATGCACATACTTCTCATAGTCCCTACAATCTTTGTGCAGTGCTGCAGACTATGTTGGTGATATAAATAAACAGTCAAATAATTGATGTACTTGTCAGAATAACGTAGAGGAATGAGGCAGGACTATATTCACCTAGATGCCGAATGTGCCAGGCTGGAGGGATGACAGAATATTTTTCATGGAACACAATAAGCATGGGTGGAGTGCTTACTCCACCTCCTATAGTGCTGCTGTACAGATTCTCTCTGAAAAATAAGCCAAAATATCTTAGGTCAATATACTGGAACATTCAGAATAGATCCCCCTCCATGCACACATTCTGTGTGTATATTTGTAGTAGGTGCAGGTAGTTATTTCCTGTACAGGTTTCTTGATAACCACAGCTCGGAACGTGTCGTGGTATAGGAGACTTAAAGGAGTTTTCCAGGCAAAAAAATCATTTTTCAAAAAAGGTCTGTGCTATTAATAGGTTAATAAGTGCAACCAAATACCTTTAGCAGTGACTGACTCTCACTCCCTCGCTTTCTCACTCTAGGGAGGGGGGCGTTTAGCTTAATTTATAATTATTAAATTATCCCGGACAACCCCTTTTAAATATGAAAACCCTGGAAAACTAGAAACTAGTTATGAATAGTGGTTTTTTGTTTTTTTTTATAGGGCAACTGGGCAATCTTATGTAATTTTCAAGGATTTCTTATATCATCCTTCTCTGGTATATTTGAATGATGTATTAAATACTTACTCCACATTTTTCTTCATCCATTTTTCCAATTTTTTTGTAATGTGTTGCTGTCTCCACTCAGTCATGTTTGCTACAAATACACCTGGGTTGAAAGAACATGTACTTGGGCTGATTCCAAGTTTCTGAATTGTCTTCTTTCGATAGTCAAGGAAGCCCATGTATGTGTTCTACAGAACAAGAATAAAAGGAAAAGAAACATTTTTCCTTTTAACAAACTATTACACATGCACTTTTATTTTGTTAAAAGTTTCAAAAGTTTAGATACACTTTAAGGCCCCTTTCATGGCTCACTGCTGTAGGAATATATCTAAATATCCAAAAAATGGTATCACACAGTGGATCTATTGACTTTACAGAGGACCTGTCACCAAGTAGAAAATGCTAAATAACATGCATCATTATATTCGCTGGGCCCCTGGTCAGTTTGGTGCACAGCAGCAATGAAATAAGATATGGCATTTAGCATTTTGTACTTGGTGACAGATCCTCTTGAAAGATTTTAGTTTGGACAACTTTTTCCGTTTTTCATCTCCACATTTAAAACACCATTTTATTAATGTTTTTGTCAATGGGTAACTGTATTCGGTGTGTCATTACAATTACAGCAATAGCATATTTATACAGGTCTTGTTTAAATTTGAAATAAAAAAAAGGTTTAACTTCTATTTATTAAAAATAAAAATTTAAAGAGGACCTTTCACCACCTCCAACAAGTCCAGCTCTTTACATCATTTAATAACTGCTACTCCACTGATTCCAGCAAAGTTGGAATTTTTTCTCTAACCTTTAACGTTCCCGAGCATTCATTCCTGTCGTTTTGGTGCCTGATTAGGCTAATTAGGCTCTGTACTGTCAGAAGGGCGGTGTCAGTCAGGAGCAGACAAGGGGTGTGATTCTGAGCTCTGACACTGGCTGCCTCTGATTGGAGCTCTGAGTCACGCCCTCTGCCTGACACTGCCCACCTATCATTACAGAACTTAAATAGCACATCAGGCACTAAAACTAACTGTGCTTGGTAATGGTGGAGGCTACAGAGATAATTCCAACCGTACTGGAATCGGAGCAGTTATTATTAACAGATGCTAAGAACTTGAATGGGTGGAGGTGGTGAAAGGTCCTCTTTAAAACACTTCATACTGTTAAAAAAAAAAAAACAAGTACTACAAACTGACTTGAACATGTGATAGCGTAATCCATTGTACAATATACTGCAATACTTTTTTCAGCAGATGCCAATTAGGTAGGCGCTGTTTTTGATAGGCAGTATTAGTGTAGAGGTATTATAAAGCCTCCTGACTGCCATGGCTACCCCTTGGAATACTGTAATCTTGTTGTGGGGGCCGAGTGTGTCAGTGAAGAGGCTCCCCCCAACCACTAAGATGCTGTGTTTACCTATCAAGGTAAAATGCTGGAATCTGAGTTTTCTCTGACTCCAGTAGCAAGAGCTTGGTCCTGGCTGTGCAGCAATGTAGTAGGAACTTCTAATGTAAAATATCATATCTCCATAATTTAAATATATTACAAGTTTTTATGTACTCACATATAATTTGTAATAAATTATAATAAAATATGCAGTTCAATTTCACATATAGGACTCTAATCTCTGAATCCTAGGCTAAACAAAGGCTTCAACGCTATGTACCTGTTCTCAGATATGTCAGAAAACCTAAGATAGTAATTTTATGTTTAAATCAACTTTAGAGAGTTTTTTTTTTTTTTTTTAGATCTGTAATAGAATATACAAACAAGACATCAGGTCACACAGGACCAGCACAAGAACCTAACAATACAATAGTACAATCACTCTAGAAATAAGGATATGAGTATACTATATTTTAGTATTAAATTTCCTAAATGGCAGCTTTCATATGGGCATTTCACGAAAGCTTTTCTCCAAATGTATCACTGAGATTGTATCTGACCTGATGCTCCAGTAATTTCATGCTACAGTGTTGTATGTGATTGTGTATCTGTCAATCTTTTACAATGTACAGTAGGTACATCATCACAGAAGATAATGCTACAATAATGTATTATTGTTCATAATTTACCTACTTCAGGATATTATTTATTGTGTATAGTGCCAAAAACAATACATAATTTTGTCATACAGACCTGTTACAAGCTCATATTAGTAGAGTTGTGTTAGCTGGAATCCCAAACAATGACTTGAACATACAGACCCTGTACTCATTTTCAGTGAAGATTTGGTCATTGTAATGAATGGAAGTTACAGAAAGATCACATCTCTGCTGACTGATATTTCTTTACATGTTTTGTATATTTCCTATTACTAATAGAAATACTGTAAAAGAAATAATGATGCATGCTCCTGAAAGCCTCTTGAGATATTAAATAAAAGGTATTGTCTACCACACCTGTATCCCTACTTGTGCGATAACGTCTTGAAGTGACGGCAAGTCACAATCATCAGAAAATGCAGCAATGTGACCTGTTGATATTTTTGTGTTGTAAAGTTCCTGGATATCTCCTATAAATAAAAAAGAACAGAAGACTTACAAAACACTGCAAGTTTGACAAGTACCAATTGTGAAAATGTAAGAATAAGATTCCTCTTAGAACCGTCAGTTCCAGAGAGAACAAACAGCCCACAATGTAGAAAAGTAGTTGGGATTTAGGCCTCATTCACAGGTTTGAATCCGTGGACATTTGAGGTCTGTGCTATTCACAGGCAGCACCTCACCGGGCTCTTTTGTGGGTGGGGTGCTGCCCGTTAAAGAAAATGAGTACTTATGGTGTCTGCGAAAAATGTGGACGCCACATATACTGTACGTGATATGCAAATGTGTGAATTATGCCTCATTGTTAAGGTACTGTAGCTAGAAACCTACATTAAGTCATGCCAGTAAATGAGCTTTAAGCAACATGGGTCTACATGTCCATAGTTCCTTCCAAGAAGATTCTATACAGGATGTACTTACAGACTCACAGAGCGACAATCTGAATAGCGTGCATATGAGGTGCATAGATAAGCATTATATCCATTGCAATATATGCATTACAATAGGTAAAATCTACTGAAAAATATGAAGAAAATTTCTACATGCCCTCAAATTCAAGCTTATTCTCTCCATGACACGATAGTAAGGTTTTGTGATTTCTCATTCACATGCAATAAATAACGTAGACTAATATAGACAGTATAAGGCCCCTTGCACACGACCGTGGGCTAGGTCAGTGTGCTATCCAGGTTTTTCCTGAATAGCATACTGCCCCTTTTATTTCATGGATCAGTGTGCGGGCCGACAGTTTGGGCCGCAAAACTCAGGACAGATCCACTAGTCATTGAATGAATGGGACTGCAGAAGCACGGCCGGTGCACGGGCGGCACAGGGATAACATCCATGTGGTTGCCAAGCATCGGCCGTGCCGTTCAATCGCGGCCAGCATACAGTCGTGTGCAGTTAACCTAAGTTAAACTCCTGGAATGCAAGAAACAGACATAACTAACAGTAAACTTAGACAGTCTGGAAATGCACCAGATTTTTTTTTTACAGTAACTCACATTGTATGATAAATCTGGTGCAAAGACTGCATGTGTAAAAGTTTACATTACTTATTTATTGGCTTGGTTTGTGCCAAAATTTTGCACCAAGATGTTGTCTTCATTAAAATATTGTATTATAAGTCATACCTATTGTAAAGCCAGAAGAGAAAATGGTCTCCGCCTGGGGATTCCGTTCCCCATTCCACTTTAAAAATGCGGAGAGAAAAGGCCTACAAGCAATGCTTTTCTCTCCACATTTTTTGCCCTTTTCGTGCGGTAACCTGGCAGACCCCATTAATAGTCTATGAGGTCTGCGGGTTTCCGAAGGTAACCGCTTTTTTAAGTTGATTAGGTTTCCATTTGGGGGGTTCCCCAAGCCGACCTCCCGAACGGAAACCCAAAACCAGGTGTGAACCTAGCGTAAGGCAATATGCACGCAACCATGTACATGTCGCTGCGCTATGATTAAACGTCACGGACAGCACCTGGATGACATGAAAATACACAGTCATGTGTATGGGGCCATAGAAACTAATAGGTCAGAGTGCTAGCAGTGAGAAACACAGCTAGCACACTGACGGTCGTGTTCAAGGGGCCTTATACTGTCTGTGAGACCTAAAACTAGGAGGTACAGTTTTGTAATTGTAGGGCATTTTATGTCACATTCTAGGCACAAAACATTAGTAAATCTGCCCACAGAATCAGAATACTCAGATTACTACTTAGGTGTGCAGTGTACGGGTCAGTGAAAATGGTAACAGATGGCGCACAGATTGGTATCTGTGTGCCATCCATGATTTTCACTGACCCATACACTTGAATGAATGGGCAGAGACGCAAAAACAGACAGGTATAGGACCTGCTCCGTATTTTGCATCTCGTTTCTACAACATGGCCACACAGCTGTGTGTATGGAGCCATAGAAAAGAATGGGCCCGTATAAAATCTGCAATTGCAAACCCATAATTACAGATAGTATACTTTGGTGGTGTGCATGAGGACTTATAATGATATGATTGTGGATGTTAATACAGAGGTGAGATTATGACGGAAAAAATGTCATAGTGTAGTGATATTAAAGTAGAGAAAGATGAACTAAGAACCGATGGGGCACATCACAGTAAACAGTTGTGATACATTTATAACTAAAAACTGTATTATCTAAAGGAAAAGACATAGTAAAAAAAAAAAGATACAAATCTGCAGAAAATGCAATGTCTAAATTGGGTCTTAAGCTGAAGAACAATTATGGAACATGGTTCTACATAGTCCTTCAAATGGATTTTTCATTGTGCAACATGTGTTAAATATACTCAAATCATTATGAAGCAAAATAAATAATAATTTCAGTCAGTTGAATGAAAACATTGACATAATTATTTATAGGAGGAATATACATTTTACTTAATTATAACTTAGATGTCTTAATGCCAAACTGAAAAAAACTTTATCCACATGTAACATTAACACAAAGCTGAAATAATAAGTAAAGGGGCATAGTTATATGGCGTTGAGAGGTAGCAGTCACATCTAGGTTCTGGACTGGTGCCTGATGGGGCCAAAAGCCACATAAGAGGACACCAATATTATAACTGGCACATCGTAGGTTGAGGCCCTATTGCAGATTTCCCACTTATGCACTGAATTCCACACAGAAAATAAATTGTGATAATTAGTACAAAAACAGTAAAGCAAAACCTACCCAAAACAATGACATCATCATCCAAATAAATGACCTTTTCGTGCGCCGAGGTAAGCAATGGTAGATAAAAACGTACAAAATTCAGCTGTTTTTGGGTATGAAGAGAGAGATGTATTGTAAGTAATGAAGCATATATTAAATATGACATAGAACAATTCATAAAGCCTAGTAAACATAGCGATGTACAGTTTAAAGGAGACATATATTTAGAAAAGGTCCTGTAGACTAATGTATACTTGTGGAAACCATTTCAATATATTAGTTCTATGCTGATATATAACTGTTTAAAGTTTCAGGCTTAGTGCCTGTGGCTGCACTACTTTCAGAGCCTCTGTCACAGATCTGGTCAAAGATACCAGACAAAATAGCACCATTTTGTCTTGTATAATGCATGATGAAAGCCAGATGGTTTATGTCTATGGTTTACTGCTCAAGTACTTCCATGATTTTCTCTGACGGGAGCAGAACGACTGGAATCAATAGTGCAGGTCCTTATCGGACTAAAATAGTTCAGGTATGTGTGTGACCACTGATGTAGTTATTTGCACTTAGCCAGGGTCACAAGAACAAGCCTTTGTACACAAATGTTATGATTTGGTTTGAGGCAACCATACAATAGGTAAGATAGTATTCGGAACCTGGTAAGTTGTTTCTGGAATGCCAGTGGGGTCACTCTTTTAACACTGGTGGGACACTATTATAGCATTATTTATAGGTGCGCTGTGATACTATCCATGAGACGTAGCCTAGTAGTACTAATGAGGACACCGCAATAATAACGGAAGCATTATGAAAGAAAAGTGAAAATCTCATCCACATGTGTTATACTGTAATTTGCTTAGGATCTCTGTTGTGGAACTGATACTAAGTCTGAACTGACCCGTATGGTTGGATTAAAATATATGTTGCTATCTTTACATGTTTCAGTCTGAAATGTGTTTAAAAGATTTACTTACTGGTTGAAGCAGCTCAGGGAGGGCGGCATCATGGCGAATTTTTCCTTTAAGAACCATGGGGTTAAACTCCACAATTTTATATTGTATTTCAGACAACTGTGTTTCTTCAATCCATTTTCTGAAATATAGCATTGACCAAGTGAATATTCCAAGGGTTTGTGTTAAACACATAGCACTTATTAATTTCAAGTAATGTCTCCTTACCTGATATGAACCAAGGAATTTTTCAGACCAATAATATAAAATAGCACGTTGGCATTAGTGTTACTGTAAATGCTGTTGATAGCAGCTATAGTGGCACCCATACGGCCTGAAGCAGCACATATAACAACGGGAATGACTTCCTCTTCTTCCTCTTCCTCTTCTACTTCCAAAGCAATATCTAAAATACACATTTATGAGCACAATTCAATTTAGGAAGATGAATTGTAGTTCCAAAACAAGATATCATTAAGTGCTTACCTTCATGTTCCTTTAGGGCAGGTGTCTTAGAGATTGTGCTATACCATATTGCACAAAATGTCAGCACAAGCAGAAACAGCAATATGTGATTGACTGAAACAAGGAATTATGGATTGTTAGCAAGACAATTGTATATTGCTTTTCTTTGAGAATATTTGTATGACATAAAATAAAGAAAAATTAAGAAAATAGGTTTAAAGTATTCTCTATGGGAGATCTGCACTGCAATATGACTCTTGCTCCTTAAGCTACTAAAACATGAATAGGCACTGTTGTTTCAGAAATGTTGTTGTTTTTATTGAAAAGTACAGGTGATTATAAAAAAAAAAACTTTGTAATATGTTATCAGAGAGAAATGCCATTTTCTGCTCTTATCAGGCTGTTTTCCTGTTCCCCCTCCCTCTGCTAAAACAACATTCACTTTGAAAAACTCTGCTGTATCCATCTCGACTCGAGGCGGCCTGCAGGTCACATGACTCATCTCCATATAGAAGTCTATAGAGAGGGGAGGGATGAGCAGAAAGAGAGAAATTGCAGGAGAAACACAGTCTTAAAAATGTTTTAAAGCTGTTTCCATACATTAGTACAGGTTGGTACTTCTCTGTGTATATATATATATATATATATATATACACAGTACAGTCAAAAGTTTGGACACACCTTCTCATTCCAAGAGTTTTCTGTATTTTCATGACTATAAAAATTGTAGATTCACACTGAAGGCATCAAAACTATGAATTAACACATGTGGAATTATATACTTAACAAAAAAGTGTGAAACAACTGAAAATATGTCTTATATTCTAGGTTCTTCAAAGTAGCCACCTTTTCATTTGATTACTGCTTTGCACACTCTTGGCATTCTCTTGATGAGCTTCAAGAGGTAGTCACCTGAAATGGTTTTCACTTCACAGGTGTGCCCTGTCAGGTTTAATAAGTGGGATTTCTTGCCTTATAAATGGGGTTGGGACCATCAGTTGTGTTGTTCAGAAGTCAGGTGGATACACAGCTGATAGTCCTACTGAATGGAGTATTAGAATTTGTATTATGGCGAGAAAAAAGCAGCTAAGTAAAGCAAAAACGAGTGGCCATCATTACTTTAAGAAATGAAGGTCAGTCAGTCCGAAAAATTGGGAAAACTTTGAAAGTGTCCCCAAGTGCAGTGGCCAAAACCATCAAGCGCTACAAAGAAACTGGCTCACATGAGGACCGCCCCAGGAAAGGAAGACCAAGAGTCACCTCTGCTGCGGAGGATAAGTTCATCCGAGTCACCAGCCTCAGAAAGCAGACACATATCTACAACAACTGTTAAGAGGAGACCTTGCAGCAGGCCTTCATGGTAAAATAGCTGCTAGAAAACCACTGCTAAGGACAGGCAACAAGCAGAAGAGACTTGTTTGGGCTAAAGAACACAAGGAATGGACATTAGACCTGTGGAAATCTGTGCTTTGGTCTGATGAGTCCAAATTTGAGATCTTTGGTTCCAACCACCGTGTCTTTGTGCGACGCAGGAAAGGTGAAGGAATGGACTCTACATGCCTGGTTCCCACCATGGAGGAGGTATGATGGTGTGGGGGTGCTTTGCTGGTGACACTGTTGGGGATTTATTCAAAATTGAAGGAATACTGAACCAGCATGGTTAACACAGCATCTTGCAGCGGCATGCTATTCCATCCGGTTTGCGTTTAATTGGACCATCATTTATTTTTCAACAGAACAATGACCCCAAACACACCTATAGACTGTGTAAGGGCTATTTGACCAAGAAGGAGAGTGATGGGGTGCTATGCCAGATGACCTGGCCTCCACAGTCACCAGACCTGAACCCAATCGAGATGGTTTGGGGTGAGCTGGACCGCAGAGTGAAGGCAAAAGGGCCAACAAGTGCTAAGCATCTCTGGGAACTCCTTCAAGACTGTTGGAAGACCATTTCAGGTGACTACCTCTTGAAGCTCATCAAGAGAATGCCAAGAGTGTGCAAAGCAGTAATCAAAGCAAAAGGTGGCTACTTTGAAGAACCTAGAATATAAGATATATTTTCAGTTGTTTCACACTTTTTTGTTAAGTATATAATTCCACATGTGTTAATTCATAGTTTTGATGCCTTCAGTGTGAATCTACAATTTTTATAGTCATGAAAATACAGAAAACTCTTGGAATGAGAAGGTGTGTCCAAACTTTTGGTCTGTACTGTATATATTTAGCAGTTCCCCCTTTCTTCATACTATGTCTCTAATTTGAAGTTCTCCCTGAGCTGTTGGGTGGAGGCCAGCTGCTATGAGGTCATAAAGGGCATTTTAGAGAAATAATGGTCTGTACTGATGTCAATAACAGCATTGGAATGAGATAGAAACTTCCCATTCATCTACAGAAGCCTCTGTCTGTGCCCGTGTCTCTTCTTGCTCACTCATCTCCTGCTTACTTCTTCTCCCTGCACTCTACATAGACTTCTATTATGAGCTGTAATCGGTTATCTTGTGAGCTGCATACCCCTCCTTCCCTGACTTTAATATACTTTATTCCTCTAAATGGAGTATTTCATGTGTGGGTTTTCTAAACATTTACAGAGAGCCCACAGGAAGGAAGAAAAAAAAATTAACATATCACAAAGTTGCATGCTCTCAAATTAACTACACATATGTTGTTTTAGTTTTAGAAGATTTAGCAGGATCAGATGAATAATCGATTAAATAATAATGACTTACGTTTTCGTAAAATAGCCATATGGTTATCCTCTATAGTGGTAGATATCTGAAAATAAGTAAAATTTATGATGATACTCAGGAGATTTCTATTTGCAGTTACATCTAAGGCTAGGTTCACATCTGCGCTCCGTGAGTGTTCGGGGATTCCGTTCCCCTTCCGCTTTAAAGATGCGGAGAGAAAAGTCCTGCAAGCAGGACTTTTCTCTCCGCAATTTTCGGGCGGAAACACAGCGGACCCCATTATAGTCTATGAGGTCCGTGGGATGCTGCGCTTTTTAAGTGGATTAGGTTTCCAAACGCTAGTGTGAACCTAGCGTCACAGATAGTAACAGGAGGTTGCCATTTTATCCACTTTTGCATAATTGTAGAAAGTAAAAGAGGTTGTCCAGCTTCAGTAGATAAATGTTATTGATTGGGTAATGAATTTTCCAATATACTTTCTGTATCAATTTCTCACATTTTCTAGATCTCTGCTACTATTCATTCTGTTACTTTCAATGGCTAAAAATCAGTCCATGGTCATGTGATCAACACACAGGTGCAGAGTTATAGTCACAGCACAGTAATCAGACATCTGCCTGGTAACGAGCTATGCACCTGTGTGTCCATCACATGACCATGGACTGTATATCACATGACCATGGACTGTATATCACATGACCATAGACTGTACATCACATGATCAGGGACTGTACATCACATGACCATGGACTGTACATCACATGATCATGGACTGTACATCACATGACCATGGACTGTACATCACATGACCATAGACTGTATATCACATGACCATGGACTGATTTTTATGCGCTGTATGTAAGCAGAATAAATAACATCAAGCAGAGATGTAGAAAACCATGAGGAATTGATACATACAGTATATTGGAAAATTGTACAACTTTTCATCACAGAAACAATAATCTTTAGTTGTTGAAACCGGACAACCTCTTTAATATTGTAGAATTTTAAAAAAAATTTAGTGACTTAAAACATCCTAGATATATGCATTTTAAATGGATTGTTATTATTCTTTATTTTTAGAGCACCATTAATTCCATTTGAGGGTTTACATACAATACACAAAACAAGTACAATACTAACAGGGACCAACTGGTACAGTGGGACAGAGAGCCCTGCCCGCAAAGGCTTCCAATCTATGATGGAAGATGGATAGAGACAGTAAGTGTAGCTGTTTAGATGGTGTGGTGGCATTAGTGTTATTGGAGGTTGTAGGTCTTCCTGAAGAGGTGAGTCTTCAAGGTCTTCTTGAAACCTGTGATTGTGGGGGACAGTCTTATGTGTCGTGTTAGTGAGTTCCAGAGTATGGGGGATGCATGAGAGAAGCAGTGTGCAGAGCGGAGCAGAGTAGGAGGTCTTCAGAAGATCGGAAGTTACGTGTGAGTAGGTATTGGGAGATTAGGTCAGAGACGTATGGGGGACATGCCACTAATATCTGATCAGTAGGGGTGTGACTATTGTGACGCCTATTAATTGCTTGAACAAAGTGGCAGTAGTGCCCTCAAAGCACAATGATATTTTGGTTCCACTCAATTGGTTCACCTCAATTTTCATACGAGCAACCACAAGCATCAGTGGTTGCACAGAACCAACAGGGGGGGGGGGGGAGCAGAGTGTAATGGGGTAAATAGCTATGGAAAACATATTGAACTTTTTTTTATTCATTTCACATTTTGTGCAGCAAGGGTTACAGAGAACCAGCAGGGGGAACAGAGTTTATTAGGTATAGTAAACATATTGGACTTTTTATTTATTTTGCATTTTGTGCTTATGTAGTCTTGAAACCCCATTCACTAGTATGCGCAACTCTTATTACACGTTTAAACTGCGTTTCCTTTAATGTAATAAATATATCATCTTAATTTCTGTATGGTACACTATTAATAATGTCTTTGTATAGAAATAATTTAAATAAAGACTATTTGGTACATGTCTAGGCCTAAGTCTGGAAAAGGTTAATTGAATTGGTAAGCACTGCCAAAAGCTGACTATTACTTCCTGTGTCTACAGGCAGAAAAATATACATTTCATTTCCTGCATGGCAAGAATACTTACAATCTCTAACGGTAAAAGTTCTTACACTTCTAACAAGTGTAATGTTTTCCAACATAG
The DNA here is from genome assembly GCA_947044405.1 of Leptodactylus fallax. Lineage (NCBI taxonomy): Eukaryota > Metazoa > Chordata > Amphibia > Anura > Leptodactylidae > Leptodactylus > Leptodactylus fallax. The sequence goes on from CAMRHE010000094.1 coordinate 6,423,920, forward strand.
TTTGTGATGTGATGAATGCACTTTTAGTGAAAATCTAACTATATATAACATATTTAAGATCATAATATGTTATCACGATATATGTTATTTATAGCAAATACTGACAATATTTTAACAGCTTAGTTTTACATACCAAGACGGTGACGGTTCAGGCCAAGTTTTCCTTATCGGACATTTCATGGGAGGAGTGGAAGGAAAAAATGTCCACAGCAGTCTTTGTTACTGTAATGCATAAAAACAATGCTGAAAGTTGTCTTCTTTAGTGAGCAAAGGTGTGCCAGGCTAGAGGAGGCATTGAATGTGATCCGTGTATTGTCCTTTGTTGTATTGTATGTGATGAACTGCTCCGTAAAATGCTACATTTGCAAGCACAGACAGAAAGAAATGAATTCCAGATGAAAACTGTTCCAACATCTGCAAATCCCCCTTGTGCTTCGCATAGGGATTTTTGGCTTTCTGAATGGAAAATAAGAATATTACTGTGAAGGTGCCACTAAAAGTTTAACAATACAACAATACATAACACTCACACATGTGTGTGTGTATATATATATATATATATACATTTTATATATTTTTTTTTAAATAAATATTTTATATACAGAACAGCCATAACATTAAAGCCACTGACAGGTATAATAAATAACACAGATTATTCCAAGACAACGGCACGTGTCAAGGGGTTGGATAAATTAAGTAGCGCATGAACAGTCAGTACTTGTAGATCATGTGTTAGAAGTATGAAAAATGGATAAAAATAAGAATTTGAATTGGCTAGAGAATTGGGTCAGAGCCTGTCCAAAACAGCGGGCCTTGTGGGGTGTCTCTGTTATGCGGTGGTTAGTACCTACCAAAAGAAGCCCAAGAAAGGACAACCGATGAACCTGTGACAGTCATGTGCTCATTGATGCATGTTGGAAGCAAAAGATAGACCATCAACTCCAATCCCTCAGAAGAGTTACTATAGCACAAATTTCTGAGAGAGTTAATGCTGACTATAATAGCAAAATGTTAGAAATCATAGTGCACTGCAGCTTGCTATATATGGGGTGGCGTAGCTTCAGACTGCTCAGAGTGGCCATGCTGACCCCCAACAGTGCCAAAAGTGCTACATGTGAGCATAACAACTGGACTATGGAGCTATTTCAATAAGGTACCGTGGTCTGACAAAAAGAGATCAATCATAAATGACAAGACTGGTTCAAGTTACCATAATAGTGTCAAACTTTGCAGTGAATTGCAGAAGAGCACTCCAGGAGGGATTGTACTGGTGCATCTCAATAAATTAGAATATCTTTGAAACGTTTATTTCTTTCAGTAATTAAATTAAAAAAGTGACCTCCTATATTTTCTAGATTCTTTACACACAGAGTGTTCTATTCCAAGTGTTTTATTTCTGTAAATGTTGATTATGGATTACAGATAATGAAAACCAAAATCTAAGAAGATTAGAATATTGTAAAAAAGTTCAGTATTGTAAATTCAGTGTGTCACCTGCCAGGGTTTCCTAAGCCTTTAAATGGTCCCTCAGTCTGGTTCAGTAGGACACACAATCATGGAAGACGTTGATTATGAATTGTATTACTGAATTACTGAAATGAATGAACGTTTCAAAGATATTCTAATTTATTGAGATTCACCTGTATGTTTAGGACACCAGGAGACTGTATTTGCTTGTCCCAAGCCCTGCTATATTGGTGTAGATTTTAGTATAGGCGGTCTGTAGAGGTGAATGTGTTATAGGAAATAACCCTACTGGTCTAGGGCAGTGAAGACATTAATACCATCAACTGTGATGTAAGCTCGGGCCCGAGTAAAGTGATTTAGTAACAACAGATTTAGACCATCTTTTGCCATCAGTTGGCATTATGGGCCATAATGACAATCTAATCATATTAACTATGAAGGAGTTTATTACACCACCATATTAGGGTAAGGTCCTGCATAAAACCAGGAGTGGATCATAAAGGGAGAATGTACAGATGTAGCAGTCATTAAATGAACATTCATTCATCCATTTTCATGCTATGGAATTATGAAATATTCACTGTTATACAATAAGAATGAATGAATGAATCAATCAATGAACGTTCATTAGCATGAGACAAAACATTATTAACAATAATGAACTGCTACATCTATATAGCTAACAGATTCGATCCACTCCTGGTTTTTCTTTAAAAACTGGATGAAAACCATAATGTGTATATGTCACCTTACACAGTTTCAATTATCATAAAAAATCTGTCCTTGTAGTGCATGAAATGTTCTTAAGGCTAAGGCCCCATGTTGCGGAAACACATAGTTTTTTATTGCAGATTTTGCAGCTTTTTTTTTTTTTTGAGCCAAAGTCAGGAGTGGATTTAACAGAAGGGAAAGTCTAAGAGCTTCCTATATATCTCCCATTCCTTTTTAACCCACTTCTGACTTTGGCTCAAAAAACTGCAGCAAACTCTGCAAAAAAAAAAGCTGCATTTCCACAACGTGGGGCCTTAACCTAACAAAATCCAGTGATTTGTCCACATTAGCATTTAGAGCCTCTGCCTGGGATTTCGTTGGGGATACCATCTGTTTTAGCAAGAAGAGTGCAAGGTGTAGCAAAGGAATCCCAGCAAAACTCATAATAAATTGAATCTATGACATTGGTAGCTATAGCTTTTATTAATAAAGCCCATGACTAATGATAAAGCCACCAGTAACACAAATTTTACACTTTGCATCTTTGCAAAGGGTGAAATCAGTAATGAAAATGTGCATCATTTTCTCAACAGAATTGAAATATTGCAGTTTTTTTAACCCATACCCGCCGGAGGAATTTTTCGATTTTCGTTTTTGACTCCCCCCCCCTTCCAAAGCCCCATAACTTTTTTATTTTTCCGCTCTCAGAGCCATGTCAGGTCTTAATGTTTGCGTTCACTGTGCAGCCAAAATGACGTCACCTGTATTCTATGTTTCGGTACGATTCTGTGGATACCAAATTTATATGATTTTATTTACATTTTAACCCCTTAACAAAAAATCCAAAACTGTGCAAAAAAAAGTTTTTTCTAAAACTCGCCATATTCTGACACCCATAAATTTTTTATAGTTCCGTGTACGGGGATGCATAGGGCGTCTTTTTTTGCGGGGTCAGGTGTACTTTTTAGTTATACCATTTTAGGGAATTGCTGTTACTTTGATCACTTTTTATTCAAATTTTTATCAGAGGCGAAACAGTGAAAAAACAGCAGTTTGGCACTTTTGATTTTTTTTTCCCGCTATGGCGTTTACCATACGGGAAAAATATTTTTATAGATTTGTAAACCAGGCTTTTTCGGACACATGGATACCTAATGTGTATGTGTTTCACAGTATTTAAGTACTTTTATATGTGTTCTAGGGAAAGAGGGGTGATTTAAATTTTCAATTTTTTTTTTTTTTATATTTTTTTTTCCTTTTTTTTTTTTTTTGCATTTATTAGACCCCTAGGGGTCTTGAACCCAAGGAGGTCTGATCACTAATGCCAATGCATTGTAAAAAAATGCGCTTCTATTGCAGGCTGCTCTATGCCAACGGGACGCCAGTGATCCCCGGCAAAATTAATGCAGGCACTGATCGCGGGCATTAGCACCAGGTGTCTGCTGTATTAATTACTGAAAGAAATAAATGTTTCAAAGATACTCTAATTTATTGAGATGCACCTGTATGTTGGGAGCCAGACAGCTCACATGCTGTACAAACTGTAGTGGCAGCTTTAGGTACTGTAGCGCTGTCCCATTGAAGTTTATGGACTGCAGACTTCATAGCCATAATACTTATTGGATTTTTCTGACAAGTATTTTGCTTGCGTGAAAGTACCCTAATCCATGCAACCCCTTTAAACTTCCCAAGCAGGACTATAATCGTTGATTATATTGTTTATCTGTTTTCCCTTAGTCCTAACAGCAGCACAATATGGGGTATCTCTACCCCTGTGTGTTGTCTAGGACAGGTGGAACTTTTAATTAGCACCAAAAACGTGCTTACTAACCTGCCCTATAAGAGGGCACGAGTGACCTCTCTCACCTGTGTAAATTATAAAGTAAAAGAAAACAAGATTTTAGGGAAGGAAGCCTTGTGCTGCTGTTAGGACTAAGGGAAAACAGATTAACAATATAATCAACGATTCCCTTACGTCCTACAGCAGCACAATATGGGAATATAGCAAGTAATTCCCCTAGGGAGGGTTTCCTCGCCTTAAAACCTCAAGAACTGTCTGACCAAAGGCAGTTGCCTCAGAACTGTGGATATCCAAACTATAGTGTTTAACGAAAGTCAGCTGGGATGACCAAGAAGCAGCCGCACAAATTTGATCTAGTGGAAGCGAGCAATTCTCAGCCCAAGAAGTCGACACAGCCCTGGCCGAATGGGCTGTACAAAAAACTGGAGGAAGCAACCCTTGAGCAAGGAAAGAAATTTTGATTGCCTCCTTAATCCACCTGGACAAGGAGGGTCTGGAAGCTTTAAGACCTCTGTCTTTACCATACATGTTGATTAGGAGATTTTCAGCTCTCCTGAAAGATTGTGTTCGCGATAAGTAAATTCGCAGACACCTTACCACATCCAAAGTATGAAGTTTTACCTCCTCCTCTGAAAATGGATCCGGAAGGAAAATCGGGAAAGAAATCAGTTGATTATAATTACGTGAAGGAACCTTAGGAATAAAACCAGGCAAAAACCTAAGGTGGACCCTATCCGAAAAAAAATACAAAATAAGGTTCTTTGGAGAAGAGCGCCTGAAGCTCTCCTACCCTTTTGGCAGATGTGATGGCTAGCAAAAAAGTAGTTTTAAAGGCTAAAAATTTTAGCTCCGCAGCTTCCAGAGGTTCAAAAGGAGGACCACAAAGGCCTGAAAGGACCATCGCAAGGTCCCATTGGGGAATAGGAGAAGATACCGCAGGTTTCAGTCTCACCGCTCCTTTGAGGAATCTTGCAACCAGGGAATCCTGGGACAACCATCTGTTTAAGTGGGCAGATAAAGCCGATACCTGTAATTTAAAGTAGCAGGGTCAAGGCCCCTGTCCAAACCATCCTGAAGAAAATCCAAAACATCAGAAGTCAAAGGATTAGAAATATCAACGTCTCTTTTGGAGCACCACTCCACAAAAAATCTTAGTCGTCCTCTGGTAATTCCTTTTGGTGGATTCAGCTCTCGCACAGGAAAGCGTCTTCAGGACGGCTTCTGACAGTCCTCTATACATTCGTAGGGACTTGTCAACCTCCAGGCTGTCAGGTTGAATCTCCTCAGATCCTGGCACTTCAGTGATCCTTGGGAAACCAGGTTTTGGGTGGGGAGAAGCCTCCAATATATCCCTCGACTCATCACCATGAGCTGGGAAAACCAAGCCCTTTTTGGCCAGAATGGAATGATGGCTATTACAGAGGCTTGGTCCTATCTTATTTTTATCAATACTCTCGGTATCATAGGAATTGGAGGGAAAATGTATGACAGCCTGGACCTCCAAGGGATGGACAGGGCATCCACTGCCAAGGGATTGTCCTCCTGGTACAGGGAACAGAACGTCTCCACCTTGGCGTTGAGTCGGGTTGCCATGAGGTCTATCTCCGGGAGACCGTATTTCATGGTAATCTGATGAAAGACTTCTGGATTGACTGACCATTCTCCTGATACGGCAAGACCCCGACTCAACCAATCTGCTACTGAGTTCAGGGAGCCCTTGATGTGAACCGCAGATAGATGGGTCAGATTTTTCTCTGCCCAGGAAAAAATCAGATCTGCCTCCCTGAGGAGGTATGATGATCTGGTGCCTCCCTGTCTGTTCACATATAATACCGTCGTCATGTTGTCTGAGCGAATCTTGACTGCTCTTCCCTTGAGAAGAGGAGAGAAATGGAGTAAGGCACGGTACACAGCCTTGAGCTCCTTCCAGTTGGACGACGTCCTTCTTTTTGGAGCGCTCCAGACTCTCTTTATGGCGATTCCGTCTAGATGGGCTCCTCATGACGTAAGGGATGCATCTGTAGTCAACAGGGTCCAACGAGGTTGGACCGTGGACCTTCCGTCTTTGAGGTGCAACCACCATCTGAGGGAAAGACGGGTCCTGGGGGAGAGTCAAATCCTCCTGTTGAGACCGGGAAGAGAGCGATCCCAAATTCCTAAGATTTCCATCTGAAGAGGACGTAGATGCCATAAGGCCCAAGGAACCACCATGATGGAAGATGACATCAGACCTAGGATCTTCATCAAAGTTTTGATGGACGCTCTCGACCACCTGAAAAGTTGCCGAACCGCTGTAATTAATTTCTCTGTCCTTGCAGTTGTCAAGGAGATTTCCAGCCGGTCTGAATCTAGGAAGTAACCAAGAAACTTCCTTTGGTTGAGGGGACGATTTCTGACTTCTCCCAATTTATGAGCCATCCCAGGCCTTGAAGCAGGGATATGGCAATCTGTAAATGCTGGAGCAGAACAGACACTGACTGGGCTTTTATTATCCAGTCGTCTAGATAAGGGACCACAAAGAGTCCCTGAAGCCTGAGGGTGGCTACTATGGGAGCCACCACCTTGGTGAAGATGTGGGGAGCCGAGGAGATCCCGAAAGGAAGGGCCGTGAACTGATAATGCTTCATGTGGCCGGAAACTATAATCCTTAGGAACTTCCTGTGCAGAGGGTAAATTGGCACGTGCAAATAAGCATCCTTCAGATCTAGAGTGACAAAAACGTCGCCCTGGAGAAGAAAAGAAGAAACTGAGTTTATGGTTTCCATGCAGAGCCGTTTTCTTCTGATGAAACGGTTCAGATACTTCAAATCTATAATCATCCTCCATCTGCCTGCTGGCTTTGGCACTAGAAAAACGGGAGAATAAACCCCCAAACCTTCTTCTAGAGAAGGAACTTCTTCTAGAGCTCCTTTGTGGATATACTCTCGAATGGAGCATTCCAAAATACCCCGCTGAGACGCAGGAAGACAGCGAGTTAGGACAAACTGATCTCGGGGAGGACAGAGAAACTCGATTGTATATCCTCGCTGAATTAACTGTAAGACCCAAGGGTCCTGAATTTTTTCCTACCAAGTGCTGAAGAAAAGGGAGAGACGACCCCCGACAGGAATCTCGGCCATAGGAAGACAGATTCTCATGACAAAAACTGGGCTTCCTTCTATCCTCAGTCTTGGGGAATCTCCGTCCAGAGCCTCTAGAGTAGTACCTAGAGCCCCTCTGGAACTGCTGACCACGTCGAGGTGGATAACCTCTGCCGCGGCCAGGGCCAAATCTACCTCTAAAAGACTGAGGCAGAGTTTTGTCTTTTTTATCAGCCAAGCCCTCTAAAATTTCGTTCAGGCTACTGCCAAAGACTCTTCCTGGCTCAAATGGTAAAGTACGAAGGTTATACTTGGAGATAAAATCAGCTCTCCAAGGTTTTAACCATAAGGGTCTCCTCGCCGCCGTGGAAAGCGCCAAGGACTTTGATGCCAGCCTTAGTTGATAATGGGAGGCCACAGCTAAAAATTCTGCCGCCAAAGAAGTCAAACTTAAAAAAAGAAAGGAGCTCGTCTCTGGAGACACCAGAATCGATGTCCCTCTCAAGCTGGAGCAAATCAGCCAGTAGTTTGGCTGAGACTTCACATGACGCAACAGTGACCGAGGTCTGGGCAGAGGCCGCTGAGTAGCCCTTCTTGAGAGTATTCTCCATGCGTCTATCCATAGGATCCTGGAAATTTGCTCCATCCTCAGATGGTACTAGAGTGCGGCGAGATAACTTGGCTACCGCTATATCCATTTTAGGGGGAGGACCCCAATGATCCAGTTGAGACTCTGCGATGGGGAACAAGGTCTTAAACCTACCAGTAAAGGGTTTCTCCAGAAATTTCCACTCTGAAGACATTAATTTTTTTAATGTCTCGTCCACTTGGAAGACTCTGGGCCCTCTATAGGTGGACGTGGAGGCTTCCCCATCAACATCACGGTCCTTAGAACGGATGGACTTCAGCAGCCTATTAATTTTCTCGAGTGGGAAGAGAGGTCTGCTGGCATCTTCAGCGGAGTCATCAGAGGACAAAGTTTCATCCACAACCTGAAAATCTTCGTCCGAGACCCGCAAGAGAGGATGTTTTTCAAGACGTGGTTGTTAAATAATATTTGACATGCAATATTCAAGACCTTTAAGGGTTAATTGTATTTTGCTGACAAAGCTCTTGTAACTTATGGTGCATGGGTGTGGATAGACTATGACTATTTTAGTATTGTCCAAATACAGTAGTAGAAAGTATAAGGATGTTGGGAAACACCCTCTTTCATGAATATAAATGACTGACAGACACACATGTCGTGGTCTCACTACTCGGTGGGGGTCTCCCACTCCCTGTGGGAACCTGTCTCTATCTCTCACTTTGGGTCTCTCTCTCCAAACCTGGCTACTTCCTCTAAGACCTTGAGAAGGATGGCGGAATCGTCCTGCAGATGATCAACACACATTGATGAATAAGCATGAGCCAAGATGTCTGCAAGGATCCATCTTGAAGAAACCTAATTCTGTGACATGTAAGACATTGACTGATGTTTCTGTTATGCTGGAAGTTTTCCATATATTTGTTTCCCATGAAGACTTCAATAAATATCTCCATGTTTTATATGAAGCAGAATCCTCCAATAATGTTACCTTAGGGATCAACACGTGAGTAAGGATTTCATTCAGTTGTAGACTATTTTATAGTTTACGGACTGATATTATTTTACATTGGTGAGCCAGCCCAGTCGATTTTTGCCTGTTTTTTCTCATTCCTTCTACTTGCAAGAGGGGGAAGAGAGAGTATTTTGCACGTTTTATAAGTTGCAAGCTTCAGGAAATTTCGAAAATTACCTAGATGAATGAAATGCACAGCTGAAGGATGCACGTGTTCCAGTAACCTCTACAGACAAGAAGCTGTGTGAGGAGAGCTTGTGAGGAACAGAAGAATGTTTACTCTGACACTACAAGCAATAAAGGAGGACAACAGATGCCAGACGTACTGAGACGTGCTGATGAAAGGAAGCAGTTGTTCCAAGGAGAAGCTACAAGTTACAAGGTGACGGTTTTCTACGATTGTAAGTAAAAATTTTACATTTAATTATGGAAATTATACAGTCATTGTCTAAAAAGTGTAGCTTACAGTTTAAGTTTGAGCCTAGTGATAGGTTACAGAATATATGGCAGAATTTGTATGCTCAGTGTTTGCACGCAAATTCTATCATAGAGACTAAGAAATCAGTGTGTGTTAGGAAGGAAAAAGAGAAAATGAGGAATATTTTGTGTATGGTAAATGTATTCCATAACATTATATTAGAAATACCAGAGAAAGAAGTCTGTAATGTAATTTCTGTTAATACACAAGAAACAGCTATTCAAACAGATTTACAGGAATTGCATCATTCTGACATAAGTCATGTGGCTGTGATGACTATAAATAGCTCATCACAGACACAGACTAGTGAACAGATGAAGCCTGAAATCACTCAAGATAATAATAGCACAGACGCAGATATGTCAGTATATAAGGAATTACAAATTAAAGAAACTAAGCAGAAAATAAAGTTGCAGAAACATTTGACCAATCTGAGTAAAGACATTCCCACATATGATGTAAATATCCATGTGTGTAGAAACTCAGAAATATTTGAAAGTTATGCAGATAAGTATAATTTATGTACAAAAGAGAAGAATCTTTTATTTAGAACATGGCTTCCTGCAAACTTTGCAAGATGTCTATCAGCAAAGATGTCTTATGACAATGAGTCAAATGAATGGTTACAGGACACTGATGTAGACCGATTAAAGAAATTAATTTGGTGTACTACAGGTGACAGCATGCCAACATCTGAAATTCTGAATGAAATAAAGATTGGCAGAACTGAATCTACATATTCAGTTATGTCTAGATTTGAGAGGACTTATAAGGCTGTAGTCAGCAAAGTCAATTCTCAATCGATGGTGAGAACTTTTGTTAAGAAATTCAGATTTTTGGATCCAATAACATTGGCTGTTGCATCAGATAAAAAGTCTTTATTTGAAGCTGCTAGTTTACTGGACATGGCCAGAAGACATCAGAGACAGATGACAAATGTGAGACAAACAGGGACAAATCAAAGAATAAAACCACCTAAAAGAGATCTGTCAAATCAGGTTACAGTGTCACATATTCATAGAAAGAAAAGTGAGGAAATCTATGAAAAACGTAGAAAATTGCACGTGGAATATAAGCCATATCTCATGAAAGAAGTTCCATTCATAAAAACCCCATTATCAGTTGTAAATAAGCAAGTGTCAACCTCTAAGCCAGCCAAAGCTATAGATAGAGTCAGTCACATAGGAAAGAAAGTACAAAATAGCAATCCTGACAGAGTAACAGCTGTTCCCAAAATGTTAGACTGTCATGGCAACCCTTTCTTGACATCTGATCTATTCCTGATCAGAAGAATGTCAAAAGGCTTAGATTATCTAAATGACAGAACATTAGTCAACCTATTGGTGGATGCAATTGAAAGAAGGGTTATGGGTCAAATTTAAAAATATCTCTATGTTAATGACTGTCTATTGGCATCATTTTACTAGTCAGGCTGTAGAAAGAATCTTTGACATAAGGATAAATTAAAATGATCAGGTATAATTCAGATAGTTATGTGATGTTTATAAAATAATCCTGATTATGATATTGATAATAATACTATATGTAATGCATCATATTATAATATATATATATATATATATATATATATATATATTTATATATTTACATGAGAGTCAAGTAAAAGTAACTTGATCTTCCTCTGTTAAGTGGTGATATATATATTTTGCTCACATCCCACTCTGGATACAGAGAATGTGCAAAACAAATATATATATAATATGATCATATAGTATTAGAAGTCAAGAAAGTAAACTTTCCATTGGTTAAAATTGTTAGCATATCAATCTGATTTTTTGCTAAAATTTTTATCTATCTTTCTCCTTAGATATTGCATATGTGAAAAATCAACAGTTGAATCACTCATCAATTTTTCATTATAGGCCAATATATGCATGAATTAGCTAACAATTAATTTGATAAACAGATTAATATGTGTGACTAATAGCATTGCATATTAAAGGAAAATAAGACATAACTCGCAATTTTGCATGTGGTCTTCCATGTATAATCCACTTTGTTTAAGCATGAAAGCATGAGAGCATCAGTGTGACTCAAGTGTGGTCAGTTGATTGACAAGGAACAAATGGTGACGTGATTCTGTTGGTCCTTTGTAGTGAAGTGTTGATGTCATGTATGTATGTAACTGCAGTTCTGTGATGTTAAAGATAGGCCTAAGGAAAAAACCAGGAAACATTCAAGGAAAAAGTATAACATCTAAAGACGTCTATATTTATTTTTTGTTCTATGTGATCCATTATTGAATGTTCATTGGGAAATAGCAGAAATATTTAAGATACATCAAAAAGAAGCTCATATGATGTAAAACAGAAAATCTAAACTCATATGTTCTTAAAAGCTACAGAAGCACAAACAAGGTTTGAGTCAAATTGACAGCTGCTAAGACATGTGGAGAGAGAATGTATAGTACATCTAGTTCATGAATAGTCATAATACAGATAGCTTTCCAATGTATTTGGTTAAAATGACAAAGGTTTATTTGGGTAATTTTATCAAGGAATGATAAATATATTATTCATAATGTGTAAAGCTGGATATGATCTATAACAAGGATTGTCTTATGGTATCATTCATTATGTAATCTTACAAAGGTACACACATACTTATATATATATATATTAATTAACACCTACAAACATTGGGAAAATATAATTGTCTTATATGTAAATGAGATAAGCTAATCATCTTCATGAAGGACAATTAATATTAAGATCAAAGAGAGGTTATATCAAGAGATATATTATTTGTTTATTTAGCAAACTTCTGATTATAATATGTGACATATTTTGGAATACTTATGTTTTATAATACTTATTTCATATGTTGTTTAATGTGTTTACATATATACAATCATTACACAAAAATATACACATTTAATTAGGTAAAGGATGTATATTTTAAACTTGATTCTAAGCAGAGTCAAAAGCTGGTCACATTTTGCAAAGTGTCAGGTTATACTATTCTCGGAGTGATGGTATTTAAAAGGTTAAAGGTCACAGTTTTCTGAGAAGAGTCAGTTGTTAAGCACAAAGCAACTGTAAGATGTGGTATATATATGTCTTTTGACTAAAAGAATAAAGTTGAATATCGTGTTTTAAATAAAGAACACAATAATATTTAGTAAGTAATACTGAATAAAAAGGATAGCAAAGTGATTGTATTTTAAAATTTATGATTAAGTATGATAACACATTCATAATGAAACATATTGATGTTTAGTATATTTATGCTAAGTTATAATCAAAGAATAAATATTGTGATTCTCTATAAAATGATAATTAATAATGAAATCACATTATGTTTCAAGATTATGTTGCAATTTGTCATCACAAGTGGAATAAAGTATATGTATGTTAATATACATATACAGTGTAGATATATATATATATATATATATATACTGTATATATAAATATTGTATTCAAAGAAGTATCGTGTGATCATTTGATAAAATATGAATATCAATAATTGTTATTATCATATTAATATTTGGCATATAAAATGATAATTATTATTATGAAATGATATGGTACACTGTGATATTATTATGGTAGTAAATCACCAAGTTTTGGGTGAATAGTAGATATAGGGAAATTTATCTTCAATCAAGTCCAAGATTATGATAAAGTTTGATATCAAATATTAATAAAAGACTTTGACAGTTACAAGAAGAAAAAGATGTGCAGAAATAAACTTAAAAGGTATTAAAGCTACACATGTAATCTTATGCCAAGGACTGTGTTCATAATTAACGGTTACTGATGAAAATTATTACTGGAGTTTGGAAACATTGATGATAATTGGACTGAGTTATAAAGATTGTTCTTCATCAACATTCTTATGGAGTCCCATCAACTGAAAAACTTCAAGGAAAAGTTGCTTGGTAAGCAAAGGGGTAATAGATAATGAGCCCTACTACATATATTCTTTATTTGAGACTGTTAAATGAGCTGAAGTGAACAAGCAGCAGAGAGGTGTGTCAAAATTAGCACTTTGCAGTGCTGCCTCAAAAGTGTCACAGCTGTTCCACAACAGACAAGTGGTCAAGGTAAAGAATTCCACTACAGTCTATGTCTCTTGACAAGTTATCATAAGGAATACATACTTAATATATGGACTGTGTTGCTATATCAATATCTTCATAATATGAACTTTATTGGACAATGTGATAATATCTGCACATGATTGAAATCTATAAACTAAAGGACTTTACGTTAACAAAGTCAAAACCTTCAACAACAACATTTGTGTTAAACCTTCTATTATGACAGAAGAAGATGACCAGAAGAAGATGATGAAAGACGACTAGAAGTCTAGTTTAGTTAGTATATCAAATCATTTTCATATTTGATCACGGTTTACCATAACATTTAGTAATGTCAAAATTTATTGCAATTTGATAAAATTATTTCCATATGAACAATTAATTTATTTATGAAAATTAGGTTCCAGTATTCAAAAAGAGGAAAGAAGATGTAGTCTAATGAATATTTTCTAATGATATGTATCTTGAGGGTTCAAACAGATGTATATCACCCTCAAGAGGGGGGAAATGTTAAATAATATTTGACATGCAATATTCAAGACCTTTAAGGGTTAATTGTATTTTGCTGACAAAGCTCTTGTAACTTATGGTGCATGGGTGTGGATAGACTATGACTATTTTAGTATTGTCCAAGTACAGTAGTAGAAAGTATAAGGATGTTGGGAAACACCCCCTTTCATGAATATAAATGACTGACAGACACATATGTCGTGGTCTCACTACTCGGTGGGGGTCTCCCACTCCCTGTGGGAACCTGTCTCTATCTCTCACTTTGGGTCTCTCTCTCCAAACCTGGCTACTTCCTCTAAGACCTTGAGAAGGATGGCGGAATCGTCCTGCAATCAACACACATTGATGAATAAGCATGAGCCAAGATGTCTGCAAGAGATCCATCTTGAAGAAACCTAATTCTGTGACATGTAAGACATTGACTGATGTTTCTGTTATGCTGGAAGTTTTCCATATATTTGTTTCCCATGAAGACTTCAATAAATATCTCCATGTTTTATATGAAGCAGAGTCCTCCAATAATGTTACCTTAGGGGTCAACACGTGAGTAAGGATTTCATTCAATTGTAGACTATTTTATAGTTTACGGACTGATATTATTTTACAGTGGTCTCTTGACGATCTGGGAGATAGAATCCCGGATTTCTTTGAGAGAATCCTCCATGTATTCTTTCACCCATGTCACAACATCACGTATGGATGGCTCCTCAGAAGGGGGGCCACCACACTGGCGACAACTGGTGAATTCGTAGCCATCAGGCAAGGGAGTCTTACAGTCTAAACAGGCTAAATGTTTATGCTTATGCTGTTTAGGATTTCTTCCTCCTAAAATCTCCATCACCAGAGCCAGAAGCAGAAGAACACATCTAAAAAGACCACAAAAAGTCACAGACAATAACAATACCAATATTACAAACCGCAACCAGAACCAGAAAAAGAGGGGTACCTTAAGGAGGTCGGTTGTTGCAAAAAAAAGCAGCAACAGTATACGCAGTAGTAGAGTAGAGTAATCTCTGAATCACAGAAGGGAATATTACTACTCCTTAGCAGTAGCGGAGAGCCAGAAAAAACACAGCCCACAGTCCAAATGGACTATGGGACATTTTAAAGGCAACCATATGTGGAGGAGGAGCCAAACAAAATTACTAAACACAATGAAAATATACATAGAAACTTCATGCAGTGCAAGCCCAGCGATATGAATAAATAATTCATATAACACATATAAACAAGAATAAATAAATGTAAAAATAAATATTACTTACCCTCCTGAGCTCTGCCGAAAAAGTAGGCTGTGAAGGAGTCCGGCAAAATCCGGCCCCACGGAAACCCGGACGCTGAGAAGGGTTCCGGCCGGCCACAAAGCCCGACGTCACTTTCGGCTAGGCCGAAGCCTACCGCCGGCCGAAGATTTACCGGCAGAAGAGTGCTGCAGAAGAACGGATGCAAGCCGGCAACAGAAGGAGACCGACCACCTCAAGAGAGGTAAGAAAGAAACCCCTTACAGCAGGAGAGGTCACAAGAGACCTCCTCCACCTGTCCCACACAGGACAGAAAAAAACACAGGTGAGGGAGGTCTCTCGTGCCCTCTTATAGGGCAGGTTAGTAAGCACGTTTTTGGTGCTAATTAAAAGTTCCACCTGTCCTAGACAACAGAGATACCCCATATTGTGCTGCTGTAGGACGTAAGGGAATAAACATTAAAGAAAACATTAGAAAATAAAGTTACAAATAATACAATACAGAATGAGACTATGTGCACACAACCTTATTTGTATCTGTTTTTTTGACTAATAGCACCCTAACCTATTCTTATCTATGGCCCCAGACACACAACCATGCTTTTCACGAGACCATGTTGGGAGTTTGAGCCCGATCTCAGAACAGGTTCTATTCCTCTCTGTTATGCAGTACAGACTCATTCACTGAAATGTATGGATACCATCCATGTTGGGGTCACAAAAGAGGCATTATCCTGGGTGGGATTAAGAGGAGTCAAATTTTGCAAAAGCATTATCATACTGTACCACACAGAGGTCTTCTACTGCTGGGAATAGGGGACAGTATATGCAAATGGACAAAGAACTGGTTAAGGCTAGCTGCACACGACCGAGTTTCATCCGTGAAATTTGGTCCATGTGTTATCCAGATTTACCGGCTTGAACTTCATGCTGGGAGCGGGACTCCTAGCAGTACAGTTATCTATTATGCTAGAAGTCCCTGCCTCCCAGCGACATACTGTCCCATACTGTAATTGGTAGATGAATGTTCCTCCCGACCGCTGTTGATGTTAATTATGGGTGAGGGCACTAATGGGGGATTATACTGTCTTATCTCCCAACTTTCAAAGGATAGAAAGAGGGACAGTATGTGCGGCAAATTTAGCTTCACCCACTACTTCATTGACTCCGCCCTTTCTCATCCATTTTTCCATGTGCCCCCACACAGTATAATGCCCCTACAGTCACCCTAACATTATATACCCCCACATTATAATGTTCCCCTCCAATTGCTCCACAGTATGAAGTCCCTCTCCTGGTGCCCCAGTTTAAACTGGGGGAAACTAGAGGGGGACATAAAACTGGGGCAGCTTGAGGGGTACATTAAACCGTGGGGGTAGTTGGATGGGGACATTAAACTGGGGGCTGCTGGAGGGGGACATTAAACTGGGGGCAACTAGAGGGGTACATTAAACTAGGGCAGCTGGAGGGGGACATTAAACCATGGGGGTAGCTGGAGGGGAATATTAAACTGGGGGCAACTAGAGGCAGACATGTCCCCTTCCAGCTACTACCACGGTTTAATGTCCCCTTCCAACTTTCCCCCAGTTCAATGTCCCTGTCCAGCGAACCCCCCTGTTTAATGTCCCCAGTTTAAAGTTCCTCTTCATTTCCCTCAGTTTAATGTCCCCCTCCATCTGTCCACACTTTAATGCCCCCTCTCCATCTGTCCCCAGTTTAATGTCCCCCTTCATCTGTCCCCAGTTTAATGTCTCCCTTCATCAGGCCCCAGTGTAATGCCCCCCTCCATCTGCCCCCAGTTTAATGTCCCCCTTCATCTGCCCTCAGTTTAATGTCCCCCTTCATCTGTCCTCAGTTTAATGTCCCCATTCATCTGTCCTCAGTTTAATGTCCCCCCTCCATCTGCCCCCAGTTTAATGTCCCCCTTCATCTGCCACCAGTTTAATGCCCCACCTTCATCTGCCACCAGTTTAATGTTCCTGCTCCATTTGCCCCCACAGTTTAACATGATAAAAACACTGATACTCAACTCTCCTTGCTCCCCTGCTGCTATGCAGAAGTCTGTTCTTTCAGCGTGTTCAGTGAGCTGCAGGCGCGATATGAGTGAGTTTAATGCTCCTTAAAGGTGTTGTCTGAGATAACCACTTTTTTAATATGAGGCTGGGGAAGGTGAAAAAAAAAAACAAAACATACTCACTTTTCCCCTAAGTTCCGGTGCCTCTCAGAGCGGTCTGGTCCTGCTGTTCTGGTGTTTTCTTCTGGCAGAAGTCTCTGCTGCACGTGTCCACTGAGGCCAACCATTGGCCTAAGGAAGGGACCTGGGATGTCACAGTGCACTGGAAGAAACACTGGAGCAGTAGGACTGGACTGCACTTTTTTTTCACCTTCCCCGACCTCATATTAAAAAAGTGGCTATCCCGGACAACCCCTTTAATGCCCCCAGTATATTGCTCCTTAATGCCCACACCCACAGTATAATGCTCCTTAATGCCTCCACTCACAGTATACTGCTTCATAGTGCTCCACCCACGGTATAATGTTCCTTAGTGACCCCCCACTCATAGTATAATGCCACATTAGTGCCCCCACCCACAGTATAATACTCCTTAGTGACCCCCACTCATAGTATAATGCCTCATTAGTGCCCCACACACACAGTATAATGTCACATTAGGACATATTTTTTCCTAATTTTTCTTGGCTAAACCGGGGGTGAGTCTTTTAGTCGAACACGTCTTTCTGTCCAAAAGTACCATAAATACTGGATGCGTTCAGCGTCTGTTGGACCTGTAATGAAAGTAGTTGAGTATCCCTGTTTTAGAGAGTATTAAAAAAATCAGCAATACTGAATTCAATATTGAGCTCTACATCACAAAAATGATATAGCAATACTGGACAGGGTGGGTGACTGTATTACTGAATGGGGTGTGGGGTTTCTCTTAGAATCAGAGGCTAGGAAAATCGGGTTTGTTTATCTTTGGAAAAAAACGCCTTGTAGACGTGTACAGATTTATAGTTGGTAGTATGGAATGGGAAGTTTTGCAGGATTCGTATGGAGAAGATATAGAAGGACTCACACACTGCATAACGGACTACATTAATTTTTGTGTGGACAACACAGTACCCACAAAAGTGGTGAGGTGCTTCTCCAACAACAAACCATGGATTAACTCTGATATAAAAACACTACTTAAGGAGAAAAAGATGGCATTCAGGACAAGAGATAAGGAGGGGTTGAGGGAAGTACAAAAGGAGCTGAGGCATCTAATCAGGCAAGGAAAATCCAGTTATAAGGAAAAAATGGAAAAGCAAATGGAAAGAAAAGACATAAGGGGGGGTCTGGGAGGGGCTTAAGTCAATTTCGGGTCATAAACAGTCGGTCTGCCAGATTGAGGCAGATGTTAACTGGCTTAATGAACTAAACCTATTCTTCAACAGATTTGATCACACACCAGCTCCTCCCACCCCAGCATGTCCTTCAGTTCCCCCCACCACAATGACTTCACCCCATGTGGCTACTTCCCAACAGACCAGTAAATCCAGAAATCTGTCTTTATCTGACCACAGTCTGACCTTCACACGGGCCCAGGTGAGGAAGGAGATGAAAAAGATCAAGGCGAGGAAAGCCGCAGGGCCAGATGACATCAGTGCAAGGCTAATTAAGACTTGTGGGGACCAGCTGTGTGGTATAATTACATATATGTATAATATGAGCCTGAGGCAGGAAATAGTCCCTGAATTATGGAAATCTTCTTGTGTGGTACCAGTTCCAAAGAAACCTCACCCTATGGACCTCAACGACTACAGACCTGTAGCACTGACATCCCACTTGATGAAGATCTTAGAGAGATTGGTTCTCACACATCTTCACCCTCTAGTGAGCCCCGCTATGGACCCTCTCCAGTTTGCTTATCGACCGGGCATTGGGGTAGATGATGCCATCATCCACCTTCTGCACAGGGCTCTGTCTCACCTGGAAAAACCAGGGAACACGGTGAGAATAATGTTCTTTGATTTCTCCAGTGCTTTTAACACCATACAGCCCAGGTTACTGAGAGACAAGCTGGGCCTTGCTGGAGTGGACCACCACCTCTCCAACTGGATCCTAGACTACCTCACAAATCGACCTCAATACGTGAGAGCCCAAGACTGTGTGTCAGGTACCGTGATCTGTAATACGGGGGCACCTCAGGGTACGGTTCTCGCCCCTTTCCTCTTCACACTGTACACTGCTGATTTTAGGTGCAACTCATCCAGCTGCTACCTACAGAAGTATTCTGACGACTCTGCAATAGTAGGCCTCATCACAGACGATGATGACAGGGAGTACAGTGAACTGAACCGGTTTTTTGTGAACTGGTGCCACCAGAACCACCTGAGGATTAACGCGGGGAAGACCAAGGAGATGGTGGTGGACTTCCGTAAAGGCAGATGCCCTCCAAAACCAGTGGACATCCTGGGGACGGGCATCGAGATTGTGAACACCTATAAGTCCCTGGGTCTGCTCCTTAATAATAAGCTGGACTGGGCAGATCATATGGAGGCCCTGTACAGGAAGGGCCACAGCAGGCTCTACCTGCTTAGGAAGCTGAGAGCCTTTGGAATCCGGGGGGCACTTCTTAGGACTTTCTTCAACTCGGTAGTGGCATCAGCCATCTTCTTTGGAGTGGCCTGCTGGGGGGGCAGTATATCAACCAGGGACAGAAATAAACTTGACAAGCTGATTAGAAGGGCCAGCTCTGTCCTGGGGAGCCCACTGGACCCTGTGCAGGTGGTGGGTGACAGAAGGATACTGTCTGTGGTGAGCTCCATGCGGGAGAATAACTCCCATCCCATGCATGAGACTGTGATCGCGCTGGGCAGTACTGTCAGTGACCGACTGCTCCACCCTAGGTGTGAGAAGGAGCGCTATCGGAAGTCTTCCTCTCCACCGCGGTTAGGCTGTACAACCAACACCGACCTAAGCGGAGATCATTACATACAGAGAACTGAAATATCTCTCTGCCTGTTAAATCCCCCCCCCGCTACGTCCTATCTGTCTGTCTGCTATTAATGTAATGCCTCTCACCTTGGAACATTCCTGTACATGTTGTATTTGTATTTGTATCTGCTTATCTTATCTTTGCTGCTGTAACACACTGAATTTCCCCATTGTGGGACTATTAAAGGACTATTATTATTATTATTATTATACCCGACTTGGCCCATGATAGTCATTCCATGAAACCTTGTTTAGGTGGGGGAAGGGTTCTTTACAGTTAGAGCAGTATAATGGAATGCCCTAAGAGGCAGCACTGGCTGATACAATGACGGGATCCTCGTAAGCGATCACTAGGAGGATGTCATCGATAGGTTGTAGAGATAACACATGCTGACACAGTTGCCCGGACACTAGCAGCTGCTCACAGACAAGCCCTCCATCCACCCCTCCTACAGGTGGAGGGGACGTCCCCACAAGCAGCCCTAGCGACAGGCCTGTCCCCGCCTCCCCCGCCGCCGCTCGCCCTGCTGGTGACCCCGCCGCCCCGCTGCATTGTGGGATGGGGGATCAGAGGAGGCGGCCCGGGATCTGATGGCGGCTGATCCCGTCCAGTTGAATTGGAGGCATGTGACCTCCTTTACCGGCCCGGTCCCAAGCGCCAGGCACGGACACCGCGCTGTGGTCATCCGGGAGCTCATCATCATCTTTGGGGGAGGTAACGAGGGGATAGCGGAGGAGCTGCACGTCTACAACACAGGTGAGAGGCGGCGGGAACACCGGGGAGGCCGCGCGGGTGTCCGGTCATACTGTGCCAGGCTCTGTGCCCTGGAAAGTTGTGGCTACTACTTCCATACTGTTGGACGTTACAGTGCCCCCGCCACCATAATGAGTAGGTGCAGAACTCCAGCACAGCTGGCATCGCAGTAATGTAGCCACACTGGAGGAATCGTGTAGTGGGCACCGTGTCCTTCAGCATGCCACACACTGCGGGACCTGGCAGCTGAAAAACTTCACCACATCCTTTGCATGTACTGCCACTTCACAACCATTTCACAACCATGCCCCTTCTTCCTGGTCCTGCTGAGAAATTCTCCTAGCTGACAATGACCCCACATAGGTTATCTCAGTTCTTTGCAATGTGATCTTCTTAGGGCACTTATAGTTGTGTAGCACTATCCTTGTTATGGCTCTGTTCACACTAGTGCCATGCATTCCATTCATTCAACCAGATCTTGAAAGAGCTTTGGTATTTTTGAGGTAACTGGTGCTGTTGATTTAGAAGCACTGCAGTGGTAAGGGCATAGTGCCAATGTGAAGCCTACAGCAGGTTTGCAAGCCCCAAATAACATGTTTTTAAAGTGGTATCAACTGAATAGAAAATAAATGCTGGATCGGATCACCCCAATGGGGTATCCTATTGCTCCCCCTCCCCATCTGAAGCACCATTGCCCAGAGAAGCTTGAAAGGAGCAACATGTGTCTTTCAGTGGTTCCAGCGACATCATGATCCCCAGGTCATGTGATCTGAAGTAGCATTTTACCTTCCAGGTCGCTCGCCCCCTGCTCCCCCAATCTCACAGGTTATAATTACCTGTGAAAAAGCGAGTCTGTCACCAGGGTGAAGCATGTTAAACCAGTGAGGCTAGGTTCACATCTGTGCTTGACTTTCTGTTCTTTGGGTCTGCTTGGGGACCTGAAAAACGGAAACCCAATCCGCGTTTTAATGGGGTCCGCCGTGTTTCCACCCGAAAAATACGGAAAGAAAAGTCCTGCTTGCATTTTTAAAGGGGACCGGAATCACCGAGCGCAGATGTGAACTAAGCCTAACACAGTTGTTTAGGTCGGGCTACCAGAATGTAACGCCTTTTCCCCCATGAAAATTAATTCCTCTGTTTGTAGAGATATTCATTTATTTCACATTATATGCAAATGAACAGTCTGGAGCACCGAGGGCGGTTCCATTGCCCCAAATCGCTATGCTCCACAGTGCTCTAATATGCTGGAATGAACGCAAGATTTCAGCATTGCTCCCTGTAACTCAAAGAGGGAGGGGGGAAGGAGGGCATATTACAGAAGTGTGGGGTGTAGCAGTTTGGAGCAACCAATCCGCCCTTAGTTCTCCAGATTGCTTATTTGAAGATTGTGAAATAAATGAATATTGTGGCAACGGAGGCATGAAATTTTATGGGGAAAAAAGCATTACATTCTGGTAAGCCTGACCTAAGCTGTGTGGCTGGTTTAATATGCTTCACTCTGGTAACAGACTCCTTTTAAGCTGTGGGAGAAATATGGGCAATTTGTGTATTGTGGGCATGTATATTTCAAAATATGGGCAAGTCAGTAACCTCATTGGTTGGTATGAACATCCCTCTAATGAACATTCGTTCACATTGCCTTGTCTGTACGAGCAATGGCGATCTAAAATCTAATGTTTATGGCCAGCTTTAATCTATAGCACTGAGGCAGATAGCAGAGCGCTAGGCTCTTTGAGTGGACTGTCATAGACTTTGAATGGAGCGACCCCACGGCACATGCTCGACCCCTCTTCATTCAAACTCTTCCTAGGCATAGCCTTGCGCCTGGGGGAATACAAGAGACTAGGTCCACCATTCTGGTGGTTGGTTGTGGTCCCAGTGAGCAAACCCCCATATATAGAATGGAGTACCCCTTTAAATTGTAGTCTCAGACAGTGTCACTTTCCATCTTGTTACTGTGTATAGGCATTGGTTGTCTTTATTATTCTAATCAATATTCTTTTGTTTCTTTATAGCCACAAATCAATGGTTTCTTCCGGCTGTGAGAGGTGATATACCGCCAGGTTGTGCTGCTCATGGATTTGTGTGTGATGGGACCAGGGTTCTGGTTTTTGGAGGAATGGTGGAATATGGAAGATACAGTAATGACCTGTATGAGTTGCAGGTATGATATGTCTCATTTCATAGAAAACAATACAGTAGAATCCATTTAGACTTTGTTTTTAGACTAAAAGGGAGAGGGAACCAATGGAAAGAGCAGACAGGCATACAACTTCCATGGCATTGAAGTTGTTATGTAAAGGGGTTTTTCTGGAGCCAAATTAATTAGTTTCATATTAATGATCTGTCCACAGGATAGGTCATCCGTATGAAACATGCATTTGGGTCCTGTGGATAGGTCATCAGTCTGAAACGTGAGTTTGGGGCCACACATTGCAGAAACACACCTTGCGTTTTCACTGCTTTTCTGCTGGGTTTTCCATCTCCACCTCCCCACCCCATATAAGTCATTTTGGAAAAATATAACTTTTGCGCAGGTAGAATAAAAATGCTGCGTTTTTCAAAAATACTGTGTTTCCGCAGCATTTTTTTCTGCTAAGTTTCCACAACAGCCAAAAACACTGTGCCTCTACAACTTGTGGCCTTAACCTTAAAGGTTTTTTTTCAGCCAGATGAAATTAATGGCCTATCCTCAGGATCAGTGGTGGACTGACTCTCTGTACCCCCCACCAACCAGCCATTTGAAGGAGCTGCAATGCAAGCCATTCAGTGCTCACACTTGATTGTAAAAAGAGTTTTGCGAGTGTGAGCACTGAAGAGGCTACAGCGTTTGTGTGTCCACTTTGGCCCCTCCAAATAGCTATTTGTTGGGCGTGCCAAGAGTCGGACCCCCCGCCGGTCTAATACTGATGGCCTATCCTGAGGAAAGAAGAAAGATGGTCTACGGTAGGCAATCAGACTGTTATGCAAATAGTTAATCAGATCATTTTGCTGTTTTGGTGTATATGGCTTGAGAAATATTAAGCTACATTTTTATTTCTTAAGGCAAGCCGTTGGCTATGGAAAAAGTTGAAGCCTCACCCTTTACCCAGTGGGTCCTTGCCCTGTCCTCGTCTTGGACACAGTTTTTCTCTCCATGGCAATAAATGTTATTTGTTTGGTGGCCTTGCCAATGAGAGTGAAGACAACAATAACAATATTCCCAGGTATGTATTATGTGATAGTTTTCCAGGCGTCATTCATCAGTGCTACGCCCAGGCTCCATTAATTCTATTACACTCTTCTGTAAATCATTTTTGGTACTTGTGCACCCATGAAAGCTTGCGTATTTATGGTGTATGACAGGTTTTGTACCCTAGCTTCAGTACTGAAACCGGGCATCTGGCCTACTGTACACTTCCCAGGTTCAGCCCATTTCCCTCCTGCCAATCAGAATTTAGGATGCAGTTTTTATTTTGTTATTCCTCCTTTGGCATCGTGCATTGTTTTTACAAGTGCTTTCTTAGCTATGTGGCTTTCTATGTTTAATATTAGTTGTCACATTTTGTTGGCTACAACCATCTAGCATTACATTGACTGTTATAGCTTTTCTGCCATCTTTATATGGCCAGTTGTTTGCTACTTCTTGCTGTACTACAGACCCTGCAGATGGTTTCCTATTTGCTTCTTCCTCAAGTGTCCTGCTTACATGACTATGTTCTCAGTAGTCAT
Source organism: Leptodactylus fallax (assembly GCA_947044405.1). Classification (NCBI taxonomy): domain Eukaryota; kingdom Metazoa; phylum Chordata; class Amphibia; order Anura; family Leptodactylidae; genus Leptodactylus; species Leptodactylus fallax. The sequence goes on from CAMRHE010000094.1 coordinate 6,448,321, forward strand.
TACGTTATTGTTCTGCTGTTTGGCAGTGCTTATATTGTGCACCTTCCTATAACATTGCTCCACTGTTATCTGAATGTGATACTTGCCTTTGTGCTTTCTGTAGGTAACATAGTTGTTGATTTACTTGGTAAAATATAGTGGTTACGAAATACTAAACTTGTATTAACAATGTTGTGAATTGTGTAATAAAGTCTAATTTTATTTATTCACTTCTTTTTCTTCTTAACTGTGTTCATTTTCTTCTCCATATACAAGATACCTGAATGACTTTTATGAGCTTGAGTTACGCCAAGGAAGTGGAGTTGTGGGCTGGTATATGCCGCAGACCAAAGGTGCCCCTCCCACTCCACGGGAGTCCCATTCAGCAGTGGTATATAGTAAGAAGGATCGTGGTAAATCAAAGCTGTATATTTTTGGAGGAATGTCTGGATGTCGACTCGGTGACCTTTGGGAACTAGATATTGGTGAGAATATACAGATTTATACTGGCTTTCAATTTACTCTTCTTTTTATTCTATAAGTTCTGGCAGCTTTTTAAATGAAAATATGGTAGTGCACAACAATATATATATCTATCTACCCCTTTATCCTTTACAGCAGAAAGACCAGACAGCCGCATTAACCCTTTAAGGATGCAGGGTAGTTTGTACGTTAATGCTTAGCGACTTTTTTTATATTTTCCTTCTCTGTCTTCCAACATTCATAATTTTTATATTTTTTTTGTCAACATAGCTATGTTAGGGCTTATTCTTTACGAGACGAGTTGTACTTTCATTTGGCACCATTTAGGATTACATATAATGTTTTGATGAAATTTTATTAATGTCTTTGGGGGTCCATGTGAAAACCTCATAATTTGATCATAATTTTTGCATTTGTTTTTTACGGCGTTCACTCTGCATTAAAAATGACATGGCAACTTTGTCTGGTGGTCATTACAATTACAGCAATGCCATATTTATATTGGATTTATTAGGTTTTACTGCTTTTACAAATAAAATGTCACTTTTTGAAAAGGAACAAAAAAAAAAAAAAAAAAAGACGCCTATAACTTTTTTTACTGTTTTGTTGACTGAGATATGTAAGGGCTCTGTATTTGCAGGCCAAGTTGTACTTTTTATTGGTACCAGTGTTTGGTATGTGTGACTTTTTGATCACTTTTTATTTCTATTTTTGGGGAAAGCAAAGTGACCAAAATACGTTATTTTACGCATTGTGGTATATAATTTTTTTACGGCATTCACCATGCAGGATAAATAACGCTATTTTTGGATAGTGAGGGCTTATATGCACATGGGGATACCTAACATGTGTGTCTGCTTTTTGTTTAGATTGTGTTTTTTATATGTAAAGGTGTTTTTTTTTTTTTAACTTTATATTGTTTGTTTTTTATTTTAAACTTTTTGAACTTTTTACTGTCCCACAAAGGTACTTGAACCTGGTATCTCTGATTCCCAGTGCAATGTACTGTAATAGATAGTATTGTTAATTTACTGGTTGTTTATTTTAAATTGCTGAAAATTACCGTAACACACCCCAGGTATTGGCAAGAAAAACTTTGTACATAAAAATATTTTATAGCATTTAAACCTTCTCTGGTGGTCAAGTGGAGTAGATAGGTCATGGTCACTAAAAAGTGGTCTACGATAGGCAATCAGATTATTCCAAATACAAAAGTCCAGAGCAGCACCAAAAAATAACCTGACACGGTTAGTGGGTGCAAGTCCTTAAAGGGAATCTATCATTAAAAAAATTACTTTTAAGCTAACGGCACGTTGTAATGGCCTTTTAAAAGGCCATTCTTCTCCTATCTTTTATTGTTGTCTTCTCACAGCCGTTTCTGCAAAACTCTGTTTCTTCAATTATGGAAGACCAAGATGGGAGTCACCATAGCAGACTAATGGGCGGTGACAAGCAATGACGCGATGGGTGCTCGCTGCCACAGAGGAACGCCCTGGGTGCTCCGTGAGGATCATTTCCATAATTGAAGAAACGGATTTTTACAGAAACGGCTGGGAGAAGACAACAATAAAAGGCCATTCCAATGTGCCATTAGCTTAAAAGTGTTTTTTTTAATGAAAGATTCCCTTTATTGATTCGGCATATGATCACAAGTAGGTAATGCAACAAATGGACAGCACTCAAGGGATGTAAATCACACTGGTGAGGATTTATTCCATTCCAGGATTTATTCAATCAGATTATTAGCTATTAGACAGTCCTTCTCCACAGCACACATACAAACATACAGCTCATATACTTTTGCACTGAATATCTATATATCCCTTTCACAGTGTACCTGCTAGTCTTCTGCAGCTAGGTAAATACCTTTATTACTTCTCCTATGCTGACATGGTGTATTCCTGACTTCGCTTGTGCATGTAACTGGTCATGCCTTCTCCATGGCAGAAAGATAAATGTGATCTGTACATCTGGTTCAGCTTCCTTACCTGCCTGCACTGGTGTTGGGCACAGAGGGAGAGAAACGTGCAGCCAGACAGCTCTCTTGCTCTCTGAGCAAGCAAAGTGCTTTATCAGCTCTTTTCCCAGGCATTATGAAGCGGTTTGTGGGTTCTGGTACTGTGGGATCCTCCTAAATTCAGATTATAAAGATGCCTAAGACTATATAAGAGGCAGATACTTTGTAGCCATTTTTTTTTCATTGCAAAATGCATCTTATAGTCTAAAAAAAATATGATATATAGACAGGGTGACATCAAGTGGTTCACCAGCCTTTCTTATATGGCTCCAGGAAGCTGGAGTCATTGGTTATGAGAATGTGGCCACCTTAGTACACATCAATGTGCTAGCAGAAGACTGGAGAGTTGGCTGTGTAAGCTTATTCATTTTTAATAGTTTTTAATGTGTCTAGAAATTTTGCTCTTTTGCATTCATGAATGTTTTCGGGAAGGCATTCTTCTCTTGTGAAATACAGCATGTATCTTTGTTTTACAAGGTACTACAAGCATAGTTTATCTCTACTAAGTTGGCAATACTGCCTTATCTTGAGGATTGTTATGTTGAAATCCAGAAGTCCTTCTCATCCCCAGCTTCTGCTATTAATCTAATGTGTATGGCTAGTGTTCTTAGGAGGTCTGGAAATAGCGCAGTGAGATGTTAAAGGGGTTATACTACAAAACATGGGGGGGCGCGGCAGGGGGTGTTTCACACCTGTTGTGAATGCAGCTTGACTGAACGGGATGCCTCCTCTCTCCCAATGAAGTGAATGGAAGCGGGGAAGCGTCGTGCCAGAGATAGCTGAAGTACAGTACTATGGATATATGATAAACATGCTTTGTGGCATAAAATCTTTAATCTTGAGAACTGGGTCCTGTCTCCTTTGTATAGTGTTTTGTGACTACTGCTGTTTTCTCAGAATTTAGGGAAGAGTGATACGGTATACCGCTGTTCTCATAAACTTGTCATGGGCTGCCTCACTCACTATAGGTGTGAAAACTGAGACATACGCAAAAACTAAGATTGTGACTTTTTACATACAGCACAGCAATATGACTTTTTTCCTAAAACTGTCGTCTTAAGAAAAAACTGTGGCAAAACCATTCTGTGCTATTTATTGTGGTGGTGAGACTTTTCTGAAGTGTGAACATACTTTCTAGTTAGAAAATGCGTTTACCTACTTTGGCCTTGTAGCTTGTATTTTGTAGTTTATGATCTTTTGTTTCTCTTGTTGACTGTTGATATTTTCTATGCTTCTTTTAGGAACCATGATATGGAGTAGTCCAGAGGCCAAAGGAATATCTCCTTTACCCAGAAGTCTTCACACTGCAAATGTTATAGGAAATAGGTGAGTTCATCCTTCTGAATTGCCTCCTGATCCTGTACAGTGGAGCAGTGTGCAACCGACAATATAAACTATAAATAAATACAAATAAATTCAAGGGAAAGTCCACTTTGGACCATTACTAGGGTCCTCTGATGAGATCTTTGTGCTTTGTTTTAGAATGTATGTATTTGGTGGCTGGGTTCCACAGACCTTAGAAGATGATAGCCCTCCCTCTCAAGAAAGCCAATGGAAGTGCACCAACTCTTTTGCCTTTTTGGATCTGGGTCTGTATTATTACATTTCTGACTGAAGTCTTGTCATTTGGATGTGTACAGTATGTTTGTTGCATGTTTTCATGTATTGTTCAGTTGGGACCAGAAGACTTTTTGTATTGCTGTGAGAGACTATATGCATTTTAAATTATTTTCTTTTGTCAATGTCTAGACTCCATGGAATGGATGACTTTAATGTCTGACTCTTCAGAAGATAGAAAGCATTGGCCTTGGCCCAGAGCAGGACACTGTGCAGTCACAATTGGAAAACGTCTATATATCTGGAGTGGAAGGGATGGATATAAAAAAGCATGGAATTGTCAAGTTTGCTGCAAAGACCTTTGGTACATAGACACAGGTAGTTGTGTTGCAAGAGCTGGTTTCATTGCCCTTTGTTAATAAATCATACATATTCTATGTTCATGTTAATAAGAATTCTCTTGCACTAAAGTCCCGCCCTGCAGCCTTGGGTTTTAATATTTTTAGTTGAATGGTTTGGTTCCTGTTAGGCTGGACAAAGTAGTGTAAGGTTTATATGCGTTCATAGATATTCTAAAGCCATGGTCATGTGACAGACACAGAGGTGTACAGCTCAGTGATCAGAGCTCTGTCCTGAACCTACCTCTCTTGAGTACTGACATTTACCTACACTTCACATTATTATCATGTCATACACCTTTGACACCTGGCATCTTGGTTCACACTCAAGGTGTCTAATTGCTGGACCAATGTGGAAAAGCTATAACTGGACCCATTGCACGCAAGCACACTCGTATGGGGACTTTTGTCGATAGTCTGTCTCGCAACTTATTAGACCTCATTGCCTTTACCTGGGACGTATGGTGTTTGTGCAGGATTTGTTACCAACTAGCCATGGCCCATTCCCCCTTGACGCTCTTTCTTTTCACTCCTCATATCCCAAATAGAACTTGACCAAATATGGTTAGGCCATGGCTTGTATGTGGGCTTTTCCAGCAAGGTAATATGGTAGAATCCATTACCTGTCAACTATTGACTTTCTCCACTATACAGTCGAGATTCTCAATACCCTTGGAGGTTGCTTATAGTAATCAGCAATTGTTCCTTACTAATAGGTACTGCTGCCGTTCCTAGAATTCCCGTTTTGGAGCATCTTTGCGTCCAGCCTCTCTTCCCTAGGTCTCATTTAGAATATCTATGGAGCCCTATTGGACTCCATGGCTTCTCACCCCTAAGCATGCTTACATGGTCTGATTGGAGGCCTGGATCGATAGGGAGCTTCTCCCTTTATTTTGGCCAGTCATCTGGTCTGGTACAAAAAAAGAGTATTTAGTGCATTCAGTATAGAGAGACCCGGTTCGAGCTATTGATCATTTGGCATCACATGCAAGAATTATTGTATAAATTCAGTCATTCCTTCTCGAATGTTTGCTGGAGATATAACCTGTTGGATGGCAGTGTCGTCTTAGCACACCTTTTTAGAGAGAGGTCAGGTGGTTCCTTCAGAGACTGTTTCTCACAGATATCGCTGTTGACACAGTTCACAACTTTCTCAATAGCCTAAAGTCCCTAAGACCTTGGGAAGACAAGTGCCAGGCTGCTGCAACCCATGCTTAGAGCTGCAAAAAGATTGATCGCTTTGTTTTGGAGGAGACCACCGCTCTCCCCCCAGCTTTAACAGACCTTTATGCTAGGATCAAAGATCTGCTATCACTGGGTCTTCTACATTCCAAGCACAGTGCATATACTGGCCGTGCTTGTTATTGCAGCTCCCCCTGTTTCATTTGAATGGGACTGAGCTGCAGCATGGCCATGTGACCAATAGATTTGATGCCACTGGGAAGAAATGGTGGAGCTCAGCCTCCAAGCATTGGCTGGGGTCCTGGGTGTTGTACTTTGACAAACTTATAATGATGGCTTATCCTAAGGGTAGACCATCAATATCATACTTCTGGAAAACCCATTGAATAAAAATCACACGTTCAAGTAGTGATGGATAATAAAACATTCCCATAAATGCATCCCTAATTCTCATGTATTTGTTACCTGAATGATTATGTTGAATATGTTTCTTTCTGCTTCAGAGAAGCCTCCGCCGCCTTCGCAGGTTCAACTGGTATTGGCCACCACAAATTCTTTTCATGTGAAATGGAACGAACTGCCCACTGTTGAAGGATATCTTCTGCAACTGAGTCCAGAGTCGCCTGCTTCAACTGATGCTGGAAAGCCTGCCCCTCTCAGTGAAATTTCTGCACTGAGTTCTACCATCACATCCACAGCACGTGCTGGTCCACTGCATTCACAGAGCGGGCTTGTGTGTCCTCAGCGGTTTGAGGAAGGTAAGTTAAATAATAGCATTATGTTATTTTTTTGTAAATTGTATCAGCATAAAACATTACATCCAAAGAAAATACTCAGTACAATAACATTGAACATAGTAGGATCGTTATAAAATGAAGCCACGAAAAATCATGAACATATCAGGAGAGTAGCAATATATAACATTAAAGGACAGAACAAAATCAGCTAGAAAAGGTGAAAAGTTATCAGTTCTGGGTAGTATTAAGAAACAAAAATAATGCTTTTTGCATCCAGGGGAAATTTTAAGGCAAGGTAGGGCACACTGGAGAGAGGGAGGGACCAGGTGGAACAAAGTGGATAGGACTGGGATATGGAGCCAAGCATATGTCAAGCTATTATTTATAGTTGATGGGTAATAGCACAGGCATCCCATGGTGACTAGACTTTGTGGAAAGCTTCCAGTCTGTCCTAAATAGTGGCAGTGAGGTGTTCCATGGTCTTAACATTACAGATTCTACTGTAGAGATTGAGGTGGGAGGGTGGGAAAGTTTGTCTCCATTGATGTGCTATGAGACATTTAGCTGCTTTAAGAAATCGAAGTAACATCTTTAGGGCCCTCTTTCTCACAGGTTGAGTTGGCAGGTTTAGCAAGTATGTCTGGGAATCTAATGGTAAATCAAGGCCCACTATCTGCCAGGTAAGGGTGCGGACCTCCAGCCAAAACGGTTACAATATCACACATGTCCAGAATAGGTAAAATGTGGATCTGCATCACCAGCAATTTGCCGAGAGGTTTCTGTTCAGGTGATGCAAGAGTTCTGGGGTATGATACCAGTGAAGTCATAGCTTATATTCATTTTCTTTGTAAGCATAGCCCATAGAGGATTTTGCTGGAGACATCTGAGTTGGTAGTACCCAGGTAGCTATCCCAATGGGCAATGTATGTGCATCTAGGAAGCCTATTCAACTGGGGGTTATTAAGGAAGGTGCAAATAGTGGAGATAAGGCCACAGGTAGAGGTACTTAACTAACACAAACAGCTCAAATGGGGGTGGGTTTGGAGGCTGTAAAACAGTGCCCAACTTTAATAGCAGATTGAAATGTGATACAGTTTACTAATGGATGGGAGAGAGAACTTTTCCTGGAATACTTCAAAGGCGGGGGATACTTTGGGTTCTATGGTTTCACAATGTTCACAAACTAAAATAGTCCCCACTTGGACCATGGTCGAGTCATTGCTTGAGTGAAGCACTCTGGGAGGTATAGAAAGGAGGAAAAAGCAGATTGTGAAGAGGATTGGGGGAACTTTAGGTTACATATGTGCTAAAGATTTTTAGTGAGCGCAGTGGGGTCCAGAAGTAGGCTAGTGATATAGGTTATTCCAGCGCAGGGAGTTGGGATGGAGACGCGGGCAGCCACAGATGTTCGATTTCCATCCATTTCGTATTGGCTCACGCTGGGATTCTACGCAGGTAGGTAGCGCAGTACTGTTGGATAATATTTGGAACCCCCATGCCGCCCGGGTCCCTACTTAGCATCATCACGGTTTTCTTTAATACTTTGCTTTTTCTGAGCCCAAATTAATCTAAAAAGGTACACTGAAATCCCTGTGAGGAACCAAAGCAGAAAAGCCTTATTCTTTGCTGAGCAAGGCTGAGGGTCTATCTGCATGCAGTATGTTGTCCAGAGTAGAAACACATGTGATGTGCTAGCTGTGATACTGGTAACTTGTGGGATTTCTGGGATTTCTACATGTCATGAATTCCTGTAGACTAATGTGGCATGTGATATGTCAGTGAATTTCACTGGACATCTCTTGTGTGATCATCGTATGCATATACAGTGGGGAAAAAAAAGTATTTAGTCAGCCACCAATTGTGCAAGTTCTCCCACTTAAAAAGATGAGCGAGGCCTGTAATTGTCATCATAGGTAGACCTCAACTATGAGAGACAAAATGAGAAAACAAATCCAGAAAATCACATTGTCTGATTCTTAAAGAATCTATTTGCAAATTATGGTGGAAAATAAGTATTTGGTCACCTACAAACAAGCAAGATTTCTGGCTCTCACAGACCTGTAACTTCTTCTTTAAGAGGCTCCTCTGTCCTCCACTCATTACCTGTAGTAATGGCACCTGTTTGACATTGTTATCAGTATAAAAGACACCTGTCCACAACCTCAAACAGTCACACTCCAAACTCCACTATGGTGAAGACCAAAGAGTCGTGGAAGGACACCAGAAACAAAATTGTAGACCTGCACCAGGCTGGGAAGACTGAATCTGAAATAGGCAAGCAGCTTGGTGTGAAGAAATCAACTATGGGAGCAATAATTAGAAAATGGAAGACATACAAGACCACTGATAATCTCCCTCGATCAGGGGCTCCACGCAAGATCTCACCCCGTGGGGTCAAAATGATCACAAGAATGGTGTGCAAAAATCCCAGAACCACACGGGGGGACCTAGTGAGTGACCTGCAGAAAGCTGGGACTAACGTAACAAAGGCTACCATCAGTAACACACTACACCGCCATGGACTCAGATCCTGCAGTGCCAGACGTGTCCCCCTGCTTAAGCCAGTACATATCCGGGCCCGTCTGAAGTTTGCTAGAGAGCATTTGGATGTTCCAGAAGAGTATTGGGAGAATGCCATATGGTCAGATGAAACCAAAGTAGAACTGTTTGGTAGAAGCACAACTCGTCGTGTTTGGAGGAGAGTGAATGCTGAGTTGCCTCCAAAGAACACCATACCTACAGTGAAGCATGGGGGTGGCAACATCATGCTTTGGGGCTGTTTCTCTGCAAAAGGACCAGGACGACTGATCCGTGTACATGAAAGAATGAATGGGGCCATGTATCATGAGCTTTTGAGCACAAACCTCCTTCCATCAGCAAGGGCATTGAAGATGAAACGTGGCTGGGTCTTTCAGCATGACAATGATCCCAAGCACACCACCAGGGCAACAAAGGAGTGGCTTCGTAAGAAGCATTTCAAGGTCCTGGAGTGGCCTAGCCAGTCTCCAGATCTCAACCCCATAGAAAACCTTTGGAGGGAGTTGAAAGTCCGTCTTGCCCAGCGACAGCCCCAAAACATCACTGCTCTAGAGGAGATCTGCATGGCGGAATGGGCCAACATACCAGCAACAGTGTGTGCCAACCTTGTGAAGACTTACAGAAAACGTTTGACCTCTGTCATTACCAACAAAGGATATATAACAAAGTATTGAGATGAACTTTTGTTATTGACCAAATGCTTATTTTCCACCATAATTTGCAAATAAATTCTTTAAAAATCAGACAATGTGATTTTCTGGATTTGTTTTCTCATTTTGTCTCTCATAGTTGAGGTCTACCTATGATAACAATTACAGGCCTCTCATCTTTTTAAGTGGGAGAACTTGCACAATTGGTGGCTGACTAAATACTTTTTTTTCCCCACTGTAATATGTACCTTCCATCTGTTCACTACTTGCAAGCCTACCAAATGTACATTAGTAACAATTAAGGTACAGATGAAAAGCAATATAACTGTATGACTGCACAAGGTTTGTTTGTTGTATGTTACTATGGAAACATATAGGACTGTTTAGTAGCTGTAGATATACCTGTAGAGTGATTGGAGATTTGGAATTAAAGGGATTTTCTGGGTTAGAGATGTTGATGACTTGTCCTTAGGTTAGGTCATCAATATGATACCAGTGGGGTCTGACAACTGACGTTCCCAACATTTAGCTGTTAACAGCCAGCGTCAGAACATGGACTTAGGCTGAAGCAGATGACTCTCTTTGCTGTGTAGTGGCTGAGTAAAGTCACTGCAGCTCACCTCCCATTCAAGTAAATAGTGGCTCATCTGAAGTAACCTAGGCTGGCGAATGGTGTTGGCGGCTGCTGTGAGCAGCTGATTGGTGGGGGTACTGGGTTGTTGGACACCCACCTATCAGATATTGATGACCTATTCTAAGAAAAAGTATCTCTGACCTAGAAAACCACTTTAAGGCTAAAGCCCCACATTGCGGAAACGCAGCTTTTTTTTTGTTGCAGATTTTGTTGGGTTTTTTTTTTTTTAGGCAAAGCCAGGAGTGGATTGAGCAGAAGAAAGAAGTATAAGAACTTCCTATATATTTCCCATTCCTTTTGTAGCCATTCTTGGCTTTGGCTCAAAAACCACAACAAAATTTCCGCAACGTGGGGCCTCAGCCTAACTGAAAGTTTTTGCATTTTCTAAGCATCCCTCCCCACCACAGAATAAACCTGTGTACATGTAAAATGCTGTTCAAACTGCATACAGCATGTTGTTGAGCAGATTGACATATAATTTGTGGAGAAATTTCCAGTATATTTGGTTATTTATCCATTTCTATCTCTGTTTTTTCCATGTTGGGAAGTCAGGGAGGTGGTCCTTTCCGTGTCTGACCGCTATATTTGTATGTACAAGCATGGGGGGAGTCTGTCAGTCATTGATGGGACCGCCTCCTTGACTTCTCCAAATGGAAAGAGTAGAGATTTCAAGGGATAAATGACAAGTTATACTGAATCTTTTGCTAGAAACCTATACATCAATCTGCTTATGGATTAGACATCATGCTTCATGTGACAGGTTCCCTTAAAGACATATTGCAAGGTGAAGATAGCCTTTACATGCGCTTAATTTAAGCATATTGTCCGGTGATAAAGGGACTATCAAGACCTGTGTATATAATGCCGGGCTTAATAAACCCCCGTCCCACACAACTGATCTTACAATCAATTTAAAGGCGAGTAACCCATACACCATGACAAGTCCGCCAATAACCTGCATTATAATGTATTGTTTATGATTAATACTAGTATAGCGAGAATATAGAAACAATATAATACTTTGACATTTTTAACCCAGGTGTGGACAGCCCTGCATCTCCTGAAGTCAGAGTGGACATCTGTCAACAAAACAGCAGTGGACTGACCAGTCAGGTGCGCATCAATGGGTCACTTATCTATATTATGGCATTGTTAACTCTTTGCTGTCTTATTTCAGACAGATTACAATTTACACTGCCTTGATAAATTATTTGTTCATCAGTGATAAATTCCTGTTTTATGTTCTTTTCTGATTTAATAGTCGTCTCCATCCATGTATGTGCAGCATAGTGCTCCAGACCATGACGTTGTGGATATGAAGGAATCTCTGGCTGAGAAAAAAACACTTTCCAGTGGAAATACAGAATTGAATGGCAAATTAAAAAGCTCAGCTGGATCAAAATCATCAGGTAAGAGGAACAATTGTCTAGAAACAGAATAGTCTGCATGTGTTAGGCTAGCATGATGAATGTTTTATAAGGTGCACCAGAGGAATCTCAAATGCAAAGAACATGACAGGCTGAGATTAAGGTCATCCAAATGTATGCTTAGAGAATGGAGCTGAGAATCCGATTCATTGAGGGATTGCAGTATAAACCATTCCTAGAGAAGCTTTGCGTTTGCTTTACAATGTACCGTTTTGGTATGCGAGTGCAGTGAAAGACACGTTTAATGGGTTGTCATTTACTTTGTGTCCTAGGTCTTCATACATCATCTAAATTGAATGATGTGCATGACTTGGACATAGGAATTTTAACACCTGAGGTTTCTGCATCCTGCATTGTCTCCAGTGCACAATCTATGGTAACCCAGCAGAGCATTAAAACTGAGTCATCACGTACAAATGGGGCACTTGTTAGAGATGAAACTTCACTAACTACACTCAGTACACATTCTGAAGGTTTGAAACAAGTTTCACATACTGTATTTTGAGATGTGTGAACATCTACAAATTGTGGTGTTAGTTTTCTAGTTCGTGTTTCAGCACTGGTTTGTTTTATTTTGTTTAAGCTATTGTCCAGACTCTTAATATATTTGACCAATAGGTTAGAATAGCTTAAAACCACAAACTGAGTAATGCTCACCTTTGCCATGGCGTGCTGCCCCAGTTTTCCCACCGTTCTCTGTATCTTGGCCCGCAGTGTTGACTCTAACATGTGACTACTGCAGCAATGGTGGTCTCGTTGTCTGCCACACTGGTCTTATGGTGTTGAAATGTCATTGGTGAAGGTCTGAATACAGAGACTCACAAGAGGTGACTGATATGAGTATTACTGTTTGCTCTTTTGGACCAGAACATTTTAAGGGGCTGTGCATTTTTTTAACCTCTTCTTGTTAATGTTCACTGGAAAGCGGTGCTAGCTTTGGTTTAGTTTAATAGTACCAGGTTTATTTCACACAGTACTTGTTTAATTAAAGGAATACAGGATTAGAAAAACAGACACTTTTTTTTTTTTTTTTTTTTATAAAAACAGCAGGTTGTGTCTAGTATTGCAGCTGAGTTCCATTCACTTCAATGGAGCTGAAATGCAATACCAGGGACTCAGACACTGTTTCTATTAGGAAGCAGCAGTGTTTTTCTAATCTTGGAGTAAAAGTTTTTAAAAAAATGGATTTGATCCAGATATAAAGTAGTCACTTCAGCCCATACACTATCTATCTTCTAAATTTTATTTACATGTTGGATAAGTGTTAAAAAAAAAAAGCTTGGCATCAGTTGCAGTTATTTTGAGGTTTATTAATGGTAATTTAGAAGAACATGTCTAATTCTTTTTCCTTTCCCTTTAGCTGCATTGTCATCAAGCGAACAGTGCACTTCCCTGGCAAAGAGCACCTCAGTAAGTAAAATGTCTTTCCATATGTCCTTGAAGTATCATAAGATTATATTATATGATCTCTGCCCTTCAGAAGTATAGAACCGACTCTTTTATTGCAACTAAGAGGTGTGCAATACAGAGTACAACATGCGCTTGTATGATCTTTTTAAGATGGCAGTCTTGCACGCTTATAATCCCCTATTTTGTACAATTGTGCTCAGAGCGAGGCTATGTTCACTACATGTTTCATCATTACATTGCAGTTTTATCTTTTTTTTTTTTTTAACTGTATTAACTTATTTAAAGAGGACCTTTCACATCCTCATGTATATGCTGTTTTACATACCGCTAGAAAGCTGACAGTGCACTGCCGGCTTTCCTAGTATGTGCTCCGGAGCTGGGGATATCAGGGATCGTAGTTTCACCGTCAGAAGGGCGTTCCTGACAGTCTAGCTGGTCTGTGAGGAACTCCCTCCCTGACTGTACTCGCCCATAGACTTGTACTGGGGGGGCGTTCCTCACAGCTCAGCATCATCACTGGGCTGTAAGGAATGCCCCGTCTGTCGGTACTCGCCCATAGCGCTGTACTGTCAGAGGAGGCGTTCCTTACAGCCCAGCGATGACACTGAGCAGTGAGGAACGCCCCCCCAGTACAAGTCTATGGGTGAGTACAGTCAGGGAGGGAGTTCCTCATAGACCAGCTAGACTGTCAGGAACGCCCTTCTGACGGTGAAACTATGACCCCCGATATCTCCAGCCCCGGGGCACATACCGTGAAAGCCGGCAGTGCGCACTGTCGGCTTTCTAGCGGTATGTAAAACAGCTTATACATGAGGACATGAAAGGTCCTCTTTAAAGGGGTTGGGCACTCTCCCAATAAAAAGGTAACATTACTGCCACACTCACAAATGCCCGTATACATTACATATTCTCCATTTGCTGTACACAGTCGCCAGCTCTACAAGAGCACTTGCCTTATCCATAACATGGAGCCTGCAGGAGCAAATAACAACGGCACACATCCGTCACAGACCTATAACTGCTCACACACTCCTGACAGATTCTCTAGTAATACAGTTCAGGATGTAGTGATGCAAGTTAGAGATCTGTTAGAGATGTGCGCTTGTGTTAATTAGCTCACACTGCACATGACGTTGCAGGTACCATGTTATGGACAAGATGAAGGTTTTTGTGGAACTGGTGGTTGTTTTACAAGTTGGTGAGTCTAAAACTGTGTAATAAAATAATATGTAATTACAGGGGCATTTGTGGGGCTTATATAAGTGTGTGATAGCAGTGTTAGATTTTTAATGGGAGTGTGGTGAACCACTTTAAATGTCATGCAGTTGGATACCTTTACCCGCTGACTGATTTAAAAAAAAAAAGGAAAAAGTGTAAACTGTGCTCAGTTTGGTTTTTGCAGCCTGCATGGGTTCTCATACATATGCAGGCTGCTCACCTTTAGTGTAAAATCTGCTACAGATCTTATCTGACAGCCTGGTCTGTAGCCCTGATCTCTGTTCTGAATGAGTCATCTATGGCAGTGATGGCGAACGTATGATACGCGTGTCAAAGGTGACACGCCAAGACATTTTGGGTGACACACATCGGCAGCTACTTGTGTTATCGTAATAAGCAGCAGCCAATAACTTTTACTCACCTGTCATGCCCGCCCTGCTGCCTCCTCTAGTCAATGCTACACTTACGTCATAACACTCTCTTGCCCCCACAGTTCCCAGAGCAATAAGTGCTGTTAGTTTTAGTGCCTGATATGTTATTTAGGCTCTGTACCGTCAATCCTCTGATTGGAGCTCACGCCCACTTGTCTGCTCCTGCCTGACACCACCTACTTAACATAAGAGAGTCTAGTTAGTATATCAGATGCCAAAATTAACTAGGTCTATTGAAGAGTATAGGTTTTTAATATTTCAGGGAGTAGCCACACTCTTTTGTCTTTGTCTGGAAACAATTGTCAGTTATATTAAAAGTAATAATATGCTGTGATGGTAAAGTCATTTTTTTGTGACTTTTGGTATTGGGTTTCTGTATGAGGATACTTTTTAACTGGAATATGTGAGCAACCAGGAGAACCTAACCATGCTGACATACTGACCTTTCCAGAAATCTAAAGAGAACACAAATTATGGATAGCCTTCCTAAGGGTGTTATTTGTGGTTTGCTGACAGACGAATGGTCAAACTGGAGAACAGGCTGCATTGAAGAGTGGACGGAGGCAGTGGTATGATGTCGGAATCTTCCAAAGCAATAGTGCTGAGGTCACGCACTTCTTTTTACTTCCAGACAGCAATCAGAGTTCAACAAAAAAGGTACTATATATGTTGTCTGGGTCCTGTTACTAATAGATACATTGTAATTGTACGTAACTACCATTAGAAGTGTGTTGTCAGAGATGTAACCTGAAGCTCCTGGGTCCCAATTCTAAATCTGTACCCGGCTCCAAGTTATAATGTATCATTTATAGTATTGATCTCCTTATATTGGGAAGAGTTGCTTTATGGACCCCCCCACCTTTTGTACACTCTCAAGTGTCATCAGCTAGGGTTGTGCATTTTCTTCCTGATCATGTCATTTATAATAGGGGTTTTCCAACCATTTCTATTCAGCCGGGAAGCAGTTATTGTACTGATTTACTCTGATAGGAGTTTGTTTGCCACCGGCTTTTGGCTTTCTGTGCACCACCAAAAAGCAAAAGCTACTACTAGTGTCTGTAAACAGCCACTTATCTGCTTGCATGAACTTCAAGAGAGAGCCATCTGCCTGTCTCTAGGACAGGAAAGGTGCATTATTAAGTCAGATTTATGTGGAAAATTTAGAGATTTTTTTTTTAGTGCAGTATTTATTACCATAGTTTGTTTTGGCCCCAGTGATGGGGGGTCTGGTCTAAGACTGTTCTATGGTCTTTTCCTGGACCTCTACCTCTCCCCCTTCTTCTTCTTTTTTTTTTTTTTTTTTTATTTCCCTCTCTTACTCCCCATTCTCTTTTTTCCCCCTCTCCCTTCTTACTCCTCCACTCTTCTTCAGTTTCATTGTCCATTTGGTCTATTTCGCTGACTTGTATTGTTTTCACACATTTGTCTTTGTTGTTTCATTGCTTGTCTATGCTTTGTTTTTGTTTTTTTGACTTTCAAAACTAATAAAACTTTTGAATTAAAAAAATATATATATATCCACAAGTAAACTGTGATTTTTTTTTTTTTTCTGTAAAGGAACACTAAGTGTAGAAAATGTAAAAATCAGAATCCAAGAACTTACTTCCTTAACCATCTACTTTGACCCTATATTATCAAATTTTTCACATTACAATTGAGAACTGTGTGAAGAAATATGATTACTACTGTGTCCCTAGAGATCAGCCATGTCCCTCCTCTCTCCTCCTCACTGTCCTGTGTCTAGCTGCAAGACAAGTGACTTGAACAGGCTCCCTCCTGCTGTGGCCTTTCTGCAGTTGGTCAAAAGTCTTAAGCCCCACCCTCTTGGCTAAGTCAGACCCCCTCTGTTTGTCCCCAGTCGAAGATGAAGCAGATCAGCAGGAGTGTTGTGTTCCTTGCAGGATTTCCATTAGACTTTTTGTTTCAGGATCATGCAAGATAGACAGCAGACTGACAAACAGTGAGTGCAACTATATTGCTTGCCTAATTTTAGTATTTATTTTTAGCTTGAAAGTTCCTTTTAAAAGGATTTTCTTAATATCTTAATATAGGTCATCATTTGAAGATCAGCAGGGGTCTGACACCTGGGATCTCCACAGATCAGCTGTTTGAAGCAGTAGGGCCATTTTACAGGAAATATGACGTTGCGTTCATGAGTTCCATGGAAATGAATGGGACTGAGCTATTATACCAAGCACAGCTGCTGTACAGTGTATGGCGCTATACAATGTATGGCACTGTGCTTTTCTGTGAAGAGGTTGCAGTGCTCACCCTGGTCTTTATAGATAGCTGATCAGCAGAGGTCCCTGATGAAGTGTCTCTGTCAGTTTTGTACATCCTGGCTATATATTCACTGGTGAAACACATGAGAATAGACTAGAGGTTATAATATATGGTTATATAACATAACTGAGGCACAGGTACTCGTACAGTGGCACCATGAGGGTGGTGTCTGTTATATTCTTCTGAAGGAAGGATTTGCTTAGCTTTGGTGGAATTGTCAATGCTGACGCCATGTTGAATTGACATCCTTTACTATCGGGCTGTCCTGTTTTTCTATTGTCATGGTTAAGTGATTCAAACTTTAACTTGTATTCATATAGTGAGAGAAAATATAAAGGAAAGACAAAAAAACACTTAAAGAGCTTTGCCCACACATGAAGATTTTCCCCTGTCTATAGCATAGTGGGTAAATTGTCAGTGATGGTCCAACTGCTGGCTATCGGCACCTATCAGGAGAGCGGGAGTCCCTTGCACACCTATCTGAATGGAGAGAAGGTTACACAGGCATACTTCAGCTTCATTTGTTTCTGTGAGACTGCTGGAGATAGCAGACGTGTAGGGCTCGTCTGTCTCCAGCAGTCCCATAGAAATGACTGTATATCTGTATTACATGTCTTTATTTGGATACCAGTTTCAACTATATTTGAATACACTTGTGTGAATGAGTCTTTGGGGGACGTGTGGCGTCTATGAACATGTCTTTCCTAACGGTTAACAATTACTGTGGAGCTATAAGTATAGCCTTTATAGTCGTATGAGATCCCATGGTATGCTTACAGTATACACCGACTGACTACCTTTGCAGTTTCCTTTTATTTGCTATGTATTTTCCTCTTTGCAGGCTGCAGATGCAGACTTATCTGACTACACAATGTTAAAGAAACATGACCTGTGTCCTGGAAGTGTGTACAGATTTAGAGTGGCTGCAATAAATGGACGTGGAATCGGTCCTTTCAGTAAGATCAGTCAGTTTAAGACATGTATTCCTGGATTTCCTGGGGCTCCATCTTCAGTAAAAGTCACAAAGGTAAAAAGAAGCAAGAAAGGTAAAGGTCACAATAAGGCCCTTGCAATCATCATAGATGCCTATAAAGGCAATTTTACACTTTGAAAAAAAGACTCATGCATAATACTACGCATGAGACCTTTCCTTGCACTTGCCCACACTTCATTTAACATGGCACCCACTCAGGAGCTGGTTAGGTGTTATAGCTGTGGGGTTTCTCCTGTTCTACACAGCAAGTCTCATTGGCAGTGCCTGCGATCAGAGAGCAAAACAGCATAAACACATTAGGCATCCCTGCGCCACAAAATGCTTGGTGAATGCCGTAGCTGGAAAAAAAAAAATCGAAATGCTCAAATTGCTCTTTTTTGAATTGAATAAATTAAAGGGCACTTCCCGTTCATTTTTATTACACTACATATAAAAAGCTGTCGGTTCCCAAAGGATGAGCTTATTTTGCTTAATTCACATGAATTTGAGAAGTATAGCAAGCCTCTTAAAAGCAGAGTGAAGCATCATTGTGAAGGGGCATGAAACTAATGTGCTGAGAGGGCTCTTTGCCCAGTAGTTGGAGTATGTAACTATGAATTTATGAGGTGCGTACATTAAATGGGACGGAAAAACTACACCACCAGAATTCCTTTCTCTAAAATCTGACCTCAAAAAAATCTCTTCATGCATGAAGTACTGTTCACATCCTTTGCTGAAGATAGCTTTTTTTGCTGTGTGTATGCACTTCTCCCAGCCTTACTTTTTGGAATCCAGGAATATCAGGACTTTTTTCAATTACTTTAAAGTGAGAGCAGGATATGATAAGGAGAGAAAATCTGTGCTTTTTGCTATTTAGGTTTATATGATTTGAAGCAGGATTCTCTGTATACACGCCTGATACAGGTAAAACTGCCAATCAATCTCTGTGGGTGTAGTAGTCAGGACTCTCATTGTGTCTCCTAAGAGTCCTGCTCCAGATCATATAAAGCCATATATCACAGAGCTTAGCTTCTCTATTTTATCATATCCTTTTCTTTAAAAAGGCAGAAGAAATCACCTAACTGATTCCCTTTTAAAGTTTATATCAAACAAATATATCCTCATATAATTCATATTTGTGAGAGTCCTGGATTCCTCGCTGTTTCCATACCTGAAGAGACACGAGGGTTTTTTTTGAAGTGTGGAACCAATGCAGAAAATCCAAAGCAGTGTTTGGGTTAGGCTAGGGCTATATGGTGACACAAGATCACAGTGTCTTTTTACTATTTCTCAACTTGTAAAGCTCAGAACCTGCTTTTAGGAAAATGGGGATGGTTTTGAAACAATATAATTTACTTTGTATTTGTTACTTTTTAGATGGAAAAATGTTTTTCTTTTTTTTTTTTTTTTTTTTTAATAAACAAATATTTATTTCCTTGCAGAGTACTGACTGTGTTCATATTTCCTGGGAATCGCCTTCTTCACCAACAGGGAACATATTAGAATATTCTGCATATCTAGCCATACGCACTTCTCTTCCTGAGGCTCAGAACCAGCTGGCATTTGTAAAAATTTACAGTGGCTCAGAGACATCATGCACTGTAACAGCCTCCCAGCTTGCAAATGCTCATGTTGACTGCAGCTCACGACCTGCAGTGGTATTCAGGATTTCTGCGAAGAATGAAAAGGGTTATGGACCAGCTATCCAAGTCAGATGGCTGCAAGGTGAGTGCAGACCTTCTTTAGTATAGCTTTTACTATTAAACATACCTGGTCATTAGTCTTGTAACTTATTTGAAACCATGTTTTTTTTAATTAAATATTTTTATAAAGTCTTCAAATATAAGGCCATACAGGACAATCCACAATTTTTAGAATATTACAAAAACTAAAAAAAGTGCAGTGTAGTTTATCCAGCTCTTTAAAATTGATGACCTGTCCTTGCGCTAGGTTATCAAAGTTGGATTGGCCTGAGGGTCTGAATCTCGGCACTCCCACCTGTTTGAGTGCTTGCCAGAATCCAGAACACACAGGCAGATGCCATAGCCCACTGCTTGGATGAGAACTGAAAATATCAGTTTTCTCATCTACTTCACAGGGGGCACCATGGGTATAGACCTGGTCACCAGGAGACAAGACCCTAGGAAAAAGCAAAAGCTGTTGGCTCCGCCTCCAGGCTATACCCTGCCACAGACACTGTGCATTAATCAGTTTGAAACCTAGTGTTATAGGAGGCAGACACGACCTGACTCAGGTCTTCTGTCTTGCATCATTTTTATTTTTACCTTTCTTTCAGGTGCAGGGGGTAGTCAGCGTGTACGCCACACTAGTCATACCCTCCTGCGGGCGCAGCGCTCTGCAAAAGAGCAGCCTCGCCGGTCACCCAGTCCCCACTCACCATTCGCCGCACCCCAAAAGCGGCCGGAGTACCGGTGACCCCACTCTCACGTGCGAGGTCCTACTGAGGGGGGTGACCCTGCTGCGCCTGAAGACGCCAGACTGGTGAGTATGAGAAGAATAGAAGGCAGGTGAGTATGAAAGTTACCTCAGCCCCTCTCCATCTCCCCTTCAGGCCCTCTCCACCTCCCCTCAGCCCCTCTCAGCCCCTTAGTGCCATCTCCCAGGGGGACAATAGCGTGGGTCCTGTTTAGGGGGGGCATCACAGGGTTCCCCAGAACTGGGCCTTAAATCTTAGTAAATAAGCCCCTTTTTTCTGGGGCGTTTTTGGGCTTTCTGGTCGCTCCTACCGCTCGTGTGGGGACCCCCTTTCCTGGCCCCCCGGTACCTTTTCCCAGGCCTCCGTGGAACCTCCGGAGTTCGCGGCTGCGCCGCGGCGCCGACGGTGCCTCGCGGTCGGCCGCGTTCAACGCTAGTCCGAGGCCTGGCCGGGAACTAGGCCGCAACGGGCCCGTCCCCTTCCCGGGCTTTTCTGGTACCCAGACTCCGCCTAGGGCCTTCCATTGGCCAGGGGGCTGTCCTGGCAAGCCATCCAGCCTGCCCAGTAGCTACTGAGCCTGTATTTACCAGGGAAAGAGCTTTGCTCTCCTCATATTCTCTTTTATTTATTTATTGGCTTATTTATTTATTGGCTTGCTGGGACAGCAGGGATTCTTACACTCCTCCCAGTTCCCTGGGAGACATTGCTCCTGCGGAACCCTTGCTGCAGCAGTTTGTGAGCGGCCATCTTTTGCAATCTGGTAGGCTAACCCCCTGGGTTACCCCTAATTTCCTTGGGCTCACCCTCCGGCCCCTCTGGTTGCTTCACGTTTTTATACGTGCACCCGCTGTATCAAAAACAGTTGCCATGCGGACAGCCCGAGCCCATGTGCTCTCTCTGCCTTCCGCCTCCTGGCCCCTCTCCGGTTCTTCCATCCCCCGGATTGGGCGGCCTCCCTAACCTTGGCCATGGTGTCCTTACCAGACTTAACTAGTCAGTGCTGGAAACTTGGAATGGCTGCTTTCCCAGATCGCCGCTCAGTCGGCTGCTTCTAGGGATCTCCCTGGACACCCTCATAGTTCCCGTCGCAGCTCCAGGAGCCTCAAAAGGACCAGGAAGTCTTCCTACGGTTCACGGTCCGCCACCCCTTCCTATGGGTACTCCCCAGATAGGAACTCAGCTCACAGCTCCACTCCGACAGGCGGATACCTCCCTCCCTCTGCTCGGTCTACTTAACTGGGGACGCCTCTGACTCCGACTCGGAGCTTCAGCTAGGCTCATCTATATCTGCTGCTACGCGGGAGTCATCTATGCGATAGAGACCCTACAGATCTCTGAGGACCCGGACTCATCCTCTCAAGTGGACTGGATGTTTGATATCATCTTGAGGGCACAGTGACTTCTCCCTGGACCATCCTCTGTCTTCGACTAGGAAATCGGACATCCCTTCCCTTGACCTGTGTGTCTCCAAGTGGAAGGTGAGCTCGGGCAGTTCTGCCAGGCTATGCTGTGACACACGTCTCTAGCTCTCCCTGGCTGGCAATGATGAACATCCGAGGCAAGGGAAGCAGGTTGCTCCAGTGGTGCAATCGGTTAGCGCACGGTACTTAGATATCAGTAACTAGTGAGCGCAAGCTGGCCTGTCTTGACATTTTGTCAGCGAGCCGCCCCATGTGTCGCTTCCTATCACTAAGAGCCTCCCACGGTGGATCCCATGATAGCTAGGCTCTCCAAGGCTTCTAGTCTGCCTTCAGCGGACTGTACCTACCTCAGTGATCCCTCGGAGTGAGATCGGATCGCTTCTGTTGTATTGTTTGCATTGCAGAACTGATACATTGCATTGTCCTAAATGCTGGCTATTGTCTTGCTGCAAGAAGGTGGCTTCTCTCACCAGGGTGGCCTTCGTAGTGGCTGGTTTCTCCCTGCGGCTCTCCTTTGCTGCCTCTTGGGTCATCAAGGCCTTCTTTTCCTGGGCCAAACAGCTTCAGTCAAACCTCCCTGATGCAGTTTCCCTCCAGCCGCTCGTCTTTGAGATCCTGAACGCTTCCCAATAACTAGAGATGCCTCCCAAATCTACTAAGGCGGCCGCCAATGCAGTGATTATCCGCCATACCGTTTGGATTCGTTGTGGAATACTGGGTCCGCCTCCAAGAAGGCGAACGCAGCCCTTCTCGCTTTCCAGGTCGTCCTGGGCGAAATTTTTTGTTAAGGGCGTCGAGAAGCTTATCCCTGAGGCCACGGGGGAATAGATTCTTCCTCCCTCAGAGGCGTCCTATGTGTCAGCCGTTCTCCTGCTCCAGAAAGCTTCTTTCAAGTCCAGGCCTCCCTGGCGGTTCTGAACCAGGTCGTCCAGGTCTTCCTCTTCCTAGCCTCCTCGGCATGAAGTTTTTTCCCCTCTCTCAAATGGGGGGACGCTGGGGCCTGGGCCTGAGAGGCGGTGTCGTCCGGCTACTCCAGTTTTCGCTGTAGTCTCTTTGCCTTCCCTATGTCAGACAATCCAGGCTGTCTCCAATCTCCAGCGGCAGGGAGTCAACGTCCCTGTTCCCGTTTCAGAGTGTATCCTGGGTTACTATTCCTACCTGTTCTCCATTCGCCTAGAAGGACGGCTTCCTCTGTCCCATCATGGACCTGAAAGGGCTCCACAGGTTCTTCCATTCCTGCAGGCTCCGTTGTAGTCTATGCAGTCTGTGGTGGCATCCCTGGAGATGTGCGAATTCTTCGTCCATCTACTTCATCGCGCTGTGCTGTCAGCAGTTTCTTCGTTTTGCGGTGGATCCTTGACCTTTCCAGGTGTCTCTCTCCCCTTCAGGCTGGCCTCTGCCACCAGGGGTTTTTTCCTCAGTGATGGCGTCTCTCATGGCCATCCTCTGCGTCAGAGGTGCTGCCGTGTTTCCAGATTTGGACGACCTCCTGGTGAGGCCCCTCCAGGTCAGACAATCTGACCAGCTTGTGGTTCACCTTGGTTGTTCTTCGCCGGTTCTGCTGGCTCATCAATGAGGATGTCTCGTGTCCTCTAAGCACATGGAAGCCGGGACATGATCCTCTGCTCGCTCCAGGGTGTGATTCTCCCTCCGGAGGCCAAGATCCTGAGTGTCTCACCTTCGGAGGTACTCTCCTTGCTCTCTTTGAATCGGCATGTGGGTCTTGCGCACGATCGTCTCAACCTTCTAGGCTGTACCTTTCATTCACTCTGTCGTTCTCTCCTCTTGAAGATTACGGCCTGCTGGGACAAATCTCCGGACAGCCTCATCTGCTTGGTTCTCTTTCCACCTTGGTTCACTGAGAGATTCTTTAATGTATCTCCTCCCCAGGAATTTCTCAGGGGAAGTCCTTCTTCCCCTCTGTTAGTAAGTGTTTCCCACTGCCGCCAATTTCCCCGGCTGGGGAGTGGTCCTCGATGCTTTGATTGTTCAGGGCCTGTGGTCCAGGGCCGATTCCTCCCTCTGGTTCAACCTGCTGGATCCCAGGGCTATCTTATTTGCCCTTACTCCTTGGACCTCTCTTCTCCAAGGACATCTGTCACAGTCCAGACTGACCTCTCCTCCATGGTCGCCTACTTGAACCCTCAGCGGGGCACCAGGAGCCGTGCGGCCTTACTAGAAGCCTCACAATGTCTTCCTTGGGTGGAGCGCCTTGTTCCAGCTCTTTCGGTGGTCAACCTTTTTTCTGGGGTGGACCATTGGGTGGCAGACTACTTGAGTCGAGAAAATATTGCTCCGGGCGAGGGTCGCTTTATCTGCAGATCTTCTATCCATTGTGCTCCCGCTGTGACGTGACAAACGTCGACCTTTTTAGCCTCCGCTGGAACCACAAGGTCCCCGGCTAAATTGCCAGGCCTCTGGATCCTCGAACCATCACTGCTGGCGCTCTTGTAAGTTTGGTTTTTCACTTCCTCTTCTCCCTTGGGTCCTCTAGAATCTCAAGACCAAGGGGGTTCAAGCTATCCTGGTGGCACCAGATTGGCCCTGCCGGGTCTGGTATGTGGATCTCATGTTCCTGTTGGCGGATGCTCCTGGCCTCTTCCTCTGATGGTCGACCTTCTGTCTCAGGGACTGCTGTTCCACCCCACCTTGACTCAGCTGCGTTCACGGCGTGGCTGTTGAATCCGAGGTTTGAGGCGTCGTGGTTTTTTCGGAGTTTGTTATTCTAACATACTCAAGGTCTGGAAATTCCAGATAGCTTAGATCTGCCATCAAACGTGGAAGGCTTACGTCCACCATTGGAAGAGTAACGATTCTCATCGGATCTTCTCCAGTCTGGTCTGGATCAAGGTCTTAGTCTTCTTTCTTTTTAAAAGACTTTCCTACAGGAGTGCCACTCTGTGCTCCTTTGGAACCCTTGGATCCGTGGGATCTTAACCTCATCTTTAAGGTGCTTCAGGTTCTCCCCTTCGAGCCTATGATATCCCTTTTTTTTGCCTTCTGTCCTGGTAGAATGAGTTTCTGGTGGCCATTACCTCCATCCGCAGGGGTCCCGAATTGGCTGCCCCTTTTTTTTCGGCAGCCTCCCTTTCTGGTCCTCCACAAGGATAAGGTTTTCCTCTGTCTGCCACAGTCTTTTTTTCTTAGGGTGTTTTTCCTGCTTCCACTTCGAGGACTTGGTCTTGCCCTCTTTCTGCTCGGTCCCCAGGCGTCCATGTGAGTGCTTGCTCTTCCCTGCCCGGTTGTTGCCCAGGCAATTTGGGTGTATACTGTCCCTCACGGATCCTTTCTCTTGTTCGGACGCTTTGCTCATTCTCCCTGAGTGCCCTTGCCAGGGCCTGCCTGCTTCCAGAGCTCCCATCTTCCGATGGCTTTGGTCTGAGATTAGGGAGACCTATCGGTTTAAGAGTAAGGCTCTGCCTTCCCGTGTGACGGCTCTCTCCTCTAGAGCTGTTGGAGTTCCCGGGGCCTCCGGCATCAGGCTTCTGCTTCCCAGGTCTGTAAGTATCCCACTGGGCCTCCATCCTCTTTCTCTAAGTTTCACCAGATCCATTCTGTGGCCTCTGCTGATGCCAATTTGGGTTGTAAGTTTCTGGAAGCGTTTGAGTATTACAGGTTTGCATGGCCGTGTTATTCCCACCCTCTGGGACTGCTTTAGGACATCCCATGGTGCTGTGTCCCCCAGTGAAGTAGACGAGAAAGTGGGATTTTTGTGTACTCACCGTAAAATCCTTTTCTCGTTGTATTCACTGGGGGACACAGATCCCTCCCTTGTTTTTTTCAGTGTTCCTGCCCGAACTGTGGTGGTTCCTTTTTGGGTTCAGGCATTGTTGGTGGTTGTTGGTTCCATGTTCCTTTGTGTCTCTCTCTCCTACTGCTATGGTACAAACTGATTCATGCACAGTGTCTGTGGCAGGGTATAGCCTGGAGGCGGAGCCAACAGCTTTCATTTGCCTAGTGTCTGTCTCCTAGTGACCAGGTCTATACCCATGGTGCTGTGTCCCCCAGTGAATACAACGAGAAAAGGATTTTACGATGAGTACACAAAAATCCCACTTTATTAACACAACAGCCTTATAGTCAGTATCTTCCCTTCCCAATCTTGCTGTTTCTGTCTTCAGCCCTGTCTGGTAATGTTTACCCTTACTGACCTCCCACCCCTCTCTGGCTGCTGTCTTCTCCAAGTGATGTAATACTTCTGTAACTGACCTGCACAGACAGTGGACAGCTGGTATATGAGTGGCTGGCACATAAGTGATAGATAAGCAGTGAAAGTTTTAGCCATGTTGATTTGCTACGGTTTATAAATAAGCCCACTGTGCATTTATTCTGTTCTGGGAATTGCAGTACCTCATCCTTGTTACATAGCTATCTAATATTAGTGAGTGTGTGGAATCATTACAACAAATGTCCAGTGTAAAATCATGAAATGATAAAACTCTAACCCTGTTATAAGGCAATTGGATCTGTTGGGTAAAGATGGTGTTAAAGGATTCTTAAAAAGTAAATTGAGACTACAATGAATGCTTTATATGTATGATGTATTGATGTATACATCCAACCAGTGATTACAATACTGTATGAGTAAGGCTAGGTTCACACTTTTCAGTTTGTTATGACAGATGCATACAGCGCACCCTCTGTTTGCATCCACCGTGAAAAATGAGATGGAAGATTTCACTAAAAACGATTCTCTGTACAACCAATAAGTTAGAGCACAACATTGTGTAGTTCTTCATTTTTACAGCAGTGGCATAGTTCTACAGGGAAGTAAATTTGTCTACATTGGGGCGCAGATGTTTTGATATCTGCAATGATATATTTAGTGATTTACGATTACAGTTTAACTATCTAAATGCTTTTTCTTTGTTTTCAGAGAAAACATGAGGCTTAAAGTGGAAGGTGGTAAAAGAGAAAAAGAATCCTCTGATCTGTTTGCCACTTGCTGGGAAGAATCCTCTAAACGTGTTTTAATAGAGCTGTATGTTTCACTTTTTGTAATATTTTGTAAATCTAAAAATGTTTATTTTTTCATTATGCTTCTAATTGTATAGATATACATATGATCTAAATATATGATGACAGTATATACTTTTTCATGTTATATTATAAATGTTAGTGATATGTACTCAGGTGGGACTACGTGGTACAGTTTCTAATAATTGGAAACTGCCTTTTTGCTTCCATTTTTTTTACCACTTACATATATTTGTATCTAGTTTTAAGCAATAAAATGGTGCAAAGGGACGGGAGGGGTCTTCTAGTGCAATACAGTAGGCACATAGCACTTCCCCTGAAATTAGGGTATCCTGCCAGTTTTCCACAAAAGAGTAAGTTGGAGGTAACAAAGTGTTACATCCGAAGTCTTTATTTTATTCCTTTAAGCTATGTATGTTTACATTAGGTTGTGTATACGTATTGCACTTTTAAAATGAACAGATATAATTTTTAGGGGTAAAATGTAATATCATATGCAAAATAGCTTAAGGTTTATATCGCAACTATTTTGTCATCTGTCAGATTAAGTCACATACCGTAGGTATTTAATATGTAGAGTGAGTAATAAAAGCATCTATTCAGTTTCAAGCTGTGGCTTGACTATATTAGGGAATATTATACTGCTTCCATTGGCTACTGGTACAATTCCTAAATACAGGAGGGAAGTGCTGGCTGCTATGGGCAGCAGACTGTTTATAGATTTTCTGAGCATCTTTGAGGAGTAAAGATCTTCCTATGGTAGCTTAGTTGTATTTAGACTAATCTATCAGCGCAGTAAATAACCATTCTAGGATATTTCACATCTGAATTCATCAAAATGCTCTGTTCTTTTAATATATGGAGATGATAAATCTGTTGTGGACTGGACCTGAATGAAATGAGACCCCAAATGTAGTGTCAGCTGTGTTACATTCAGATTGTACAGCCAATTGTGCTCTGGAATTGCCAAGGAAAATTCTCGCTGCATGTGGATGGTTTTTTTTCAAAATCCCATTCACATATATTGTACTGTAATTTGCAGTAAATTTGTGGTGCAGAAAAATGTCTGCTTCTTTGCTTCTGCCTTTGTAAAACCACAGGGTGTGCTGTGTCTCGTACAGAATTCAAGACCCTTGAATCAAAAATCCGAAATTTTGTTGTCAGGAAACCAAAATTTTCGGAGATATTTCTGAAGACTGGTGCCTTCAGCACCAGTCTTCATATTCTCTGTGCTGATGGAATTGCTGCCTCATTTATGAGGGGGCACACACCTCTTCATAAATGATTCAGCTCCTCTGCCGGGCTAACTTGTATGCTTCCATGAAAGTGGCATGGGAGGCTCAAAATCGTCAGTTGCGACATTTTTGTTGCATGTGGCATTTAAAAATCCGAGGTTTGCGACTATTTTTTTTACACGAGAAATCTGATGTAGACTCAAATAGTACACAAATCTTAAGAAAAGTCTGCTGTAAAGGGCTTTAGTCACTAGAATGCTGTTTCTTTGTGTCTTTGGATCAGTCGTAAAATCATCTGAGAAATATATTTCTATACATCCTATTACACACACATATATGATCTAAAATTGATGTTCTATTCTATTGATAAAGATTTTGAAAAGCTGGATAAAGTCTTTAAAAATGTGGATATATCTATCCTAAGATAAATGTAGAAGGGAATTAATATAAGGGCACACCACATAGATCATGTGACGTCTTTCTGCCGTCAATCCTCTATGTTTATAATGTATTGAAAAAAAAAAAAAACATTTAAAAAGATTGATAACATTGAAAAGAAAATATATTGTAAACTAAGATGGCCATGCAGTAATAGTTTAAGGCGGCCATTTTCTGTGTGACTTGTCATTTGTAGTTCATCTGTGTAGGCTGACCTTCTAGACGACAGCTCCATAAATTAAAGGGATTATCCTGTTTCTAGCCTTAGGATAGGCCATCAGTATTAGGTCTGAGGGGTCTGTCACCTGGACAGACGTGGTTATAAACCAAATAAACCCTTTAAGGATGAGGCCCCACGTTGTGGAAACACAGCGTTTTTGGGGTTTTTTTGCAGATTTTACTGTGTTTTTGTTTTTAGCAAAAGTCAAGAGTGGATTTAACAAAAAGGAAGCATCTAAGAGCTTCCTTTTATATTTTCCATTTCTTTTCAAGCCACTCCTGACTTCGGCTCAAAAAAGCGCAGCAAAATCTGCAACAAAAAACGCTGCGTATCTGCAATGTGAGGCCTCAGCATAAAACAAGAAATTACCAATTGATTGTTGGGGTGCAGGATTTTCATTTTGGGAACAATGACTTTCCAAGCACTGCAGCCCACAATAATAAAAAATTCAACACTGCAGATCACATTTCCACAGACATCTGTCTTCAGTCAGCATTTGTCTCACTTGTTTGTCAGAAAACTTCAAAATCTTTACAGCATCTTATTTTTGTAAGACATTATGTATAAATCTAGTGAAGATGGATTGAATATAGTGGAGTGATATGGCCACATTATGCTGAGGTTATTAGGATATATGGAGTTTATAGATGGGAATGCTGTCACTGTGGACATTGTCAGTGTTTCATGTGGGAAGGTGCCACTGGGCTACCTGCATAATACAGTATATGAACTGTCTGGATGTCTCACAAGATTCCTGCACAACTATTTTAACTCCCCCAACTCTCACCTACCCAGATTTTTGTTGGGAAAGCATGAAGGAATCTCATGGCTTTCAATAAAGGGGACCTGTCGCTACTCTTGGCATGTCAAATTCAATAAATACCCATATTTGTTATGAAATAACAATCCTTGTGCATTTAATA
This sequence comes from Leptodactylus fallax, assembly GCA_947044405.1. Taxonomy (NCBI): domain Eukaryota; kingdom Metazoa; phylum Chordata; class Amphibia; order Anura; family Leptodactylidae; genus Leptodactylus; species Leptodactylus fallax. The sequence continues at coordinate 6,477,889 of CAMRHE010000094.1, forward strand.
TTATAATTGTATGTAGTACCGTCCCTCTGTTGTTATCCCTCTATTATTCCTAGCCAGCTGGGTGTTACCAGTTGGGGCCATGTCCCTGCACAGTCTGACGCTGTCCAATAAGTGCTGGCATTATCAGACTGTGCAAGGACATGGACCCAACGCCTCCAGCTAGCTGCTCATGATCTCTAGGAGGAATAAGAAAAACTGCAAACTTAGTTATAAGATACGATGCTCCAGTATTGGACAGTATAAGGAATGCAGTTATTTACTAAAACATGCATGTCAGGAGAGCAGACAGATCCTCAGACTAATCATTGTTTAATAAATAGTTATGGAACCTTCTGGTATACTTTGTATCAAATTCTATTCTACTTTGTGTGAGATTTTCCAAATCTATTAGTAAAAGGAAACATTCTATTGTGACACTGATTTACTAATGAAAGTGCATCAGAATTCAGGCTTAATTTGTGTCCCCAAAAAACTTGGCTTACGTTGTTTACACTTCATTTATTAGTTTAGACAGTTTCTGCGCCTTGTCTGACAAGTGCATGGAGGTTATTGGAAGGGTCTTGGCTTAAAGGGAATATGTCACACAAATTTTTTTGTTTTTGGTGAGAGAATTTTTTATGATTTTATTTTTAAGTTTCTATGTTACAATCTATATTTAAAAAAACACCTAATTTACATCTCAAACAAGACAATCAGGATCACAATAGAAGTTCACAACTCTAACGATAACACCAATAGTAACCCATCATTACATCCACAATACATGATGTCACAACTTATCTGCTCCCCTTCCTGCACAAAGCATGTCTAGAAAATTCTCCCAAAGACCTCAATACTATAACAGCCTATAGCCATGACTATACTGTAAAGCATATCACTAAATGCTGTTAATAGAATAGAGGAGAAGCTCAGGCATGATGGCAGCTTCTATAATCATGTACAGAAAATAGAATTAAAAAAATTCTTCAATCAGAAAATAAAAGCATTATAAAAAATAGAATTAAAAAAATTATATGTTTCACTTTATCTGCCTTTTAATAAATAAATAAAATTGGTGATACCTTCTCTTTAAGATGTGACGACATGCACTAAAAAGTGCTTTAAAATTTTGGCATGTTTATTTTCGGACACTAAACCTATCAGAAATTGGTAGACAGATAAACTAGACAATCTACGCCTGAGTTGGCAAACATCGTCTGTCACTTTGATAAGACTGTCTAATCTAAGTTAGTCCTGCATGTCCGACTTTGTTTCCAACGAAAAAAAACAGTTTTGCGGCGCAGAGGGTGCAATCGGACACCTGCGCATTGCTTTAAAAACCCATTGAAGTGAATGGGTTTGTAAGCAATGCATCTCAAACCTTTCCCAATCCTTTCCCTATCCTTATTTCCGACATTTAGGTCGGATTCGCGGCGGACGGACTCCGGCCGCAAGTGTGAACCCACCCTTAGCAAGCGTAAATCTGTGAAGGAATTGATATACAAAGTATAGTAGAAAGTGGATTCAATGAGTGATTCACACATTCGATGTACAATGCATGGGGAGTTCATTTACAACACTGAATGTTACTAGAATGTTCACTCCATTTTTGTGTGATTTTGTTGTAGTAATAATAAGTCTTATTTTATGTTCTTTAGTATAAAATCGCTTGGGATGATTTGCAGACATTGGGGCACATTTTTCAATACTGTCAAATTTTGCATGAATCCCGTTTGTAGTTTTAGACATATTTATGAATCTCTCGTACGGACCTTCATAAATATGGAATGTTTCTCGAAGCTCCAAAATTCTGACTCCAATATCTCACTAAAAGTGTTGAGCTTCACCATGAGACAAATATTTGGCACAAAACATGTAGACAAAAAACTTAACTCGCAGGCTGTAAGGAACAGATATTTGGCGCACGCTTCAAAGACCCTACAATTTTTGGCAAAACATAAACAGACACAAATCATCTTTCGCTTATTGAAAAGACAAATATGTGGTGCACGATGGGAATTTATGGCGCACAAAGTAAATTGTTGTAAAGTCAAACCACCGTTTTAAACTTGGTCTACTTTTCATAGGAAATCTGTGCCATATTCGTTTTCTGTGTCATAAATGTGTCGTAAAGTTAGACATTTCTAATCCACACCCATTCTGGTGCACACTGTTCATAAATATGTCGGAAATACTATGCACCATAAATTTTGGTGCAAAAGTAGACAGAAAAGTGTTCAACTTCTATTGATAAATGTGCCCCATGGTTTTTAGATAAGCTAAATATATGCCAGTGTTTAGCATACAACAGTTTAAATGTAAAAGTTTCTATAGGGTAAAGGGGAAACCACTAGATTCTGTTTTTTGTTTTCAGCTTTAATCATATGACCCAGTATACTGTTGGCTTCATATGACCGATCACTTCCCTATAAAGTTACCATGAGGGCTGCTGTAGACATGGAAATGCCTCGTGCCTTTTTAACAAGGAGAGGATGCTAGCTTTCTGTGTATGGCGTGCCGTCCCTTTCATTGTACTGGGTTTGGCTGTGATCCTGGAAGTCAGACCATTACATCCCCTTTTAATAAGTATAGCCATAGCTTTTCTGTTTTGATATGAACAAGACTTGATTTTTGCATTGTAGGTTGTAATGAGACAAGGACCATTGTCAAATGCAGCTTGATTGTTTCATAGATTGCAATGATGGTGGAGCAATGCATTAAAAATAAAAAATAAAAATAGTATTGGTCCTTAAGGTTACTTTCATGGGGTCAGTACATTGATCAGAATTTTGCATTGGTGATTGTGAGCCAAAATCAGAGCTGGAGCCCTGCAGAGAAAGTATAATGAAAATGTTTGCGCATCTCTTTCGGACTATTTTCTTGCTTTGATTTACTGACTAAAATACAGCTGTGTGAAAGTGGCTTTATGGTTGAGGCCCCATGTTGCGGAAACGCAGTTTTTTTTTGAGCCAAAGCCAGGAGTGGATAGAGCAGGTAGTAGTATAAGTCCTTCCTATAGATTTCCATTCCTTCTGTAGTTATTCTTGGCTTTGGCAAAAAAATGCAGCAAAAAAAAAAAAAAGCTGCGTTTCCGCAACGTGGGGCTTCAGCCTATAGATTTAGACTAGACTGTCAGTCATACTGGCCACCACGTAAGAATGTTTTTATGGAGAAATGGTGGTTGTATTATTGTAATGTGCCTGTCGGGTAATGTTTCTTGTTATCGTGACAATAGAGAAATTATGCTCATGATTATCTTTTTCTAAGAATGTGTGTCAGTGTTTTGGAGGACATGCTCATATTTGAGGTTCTCTCACAATTAAATGTTATGTTTCTTTGTTATATTGCACATTACCTAAGGCTTCAGTCACACCTGCGTTCGGTGACCGTTCGGGGATTCCCTCCCCCATTCCGCTTGAAAAATGCAGACCCGAAGAACGGAAACTCCAACACTAGCGTGAACCTAGCTTAGCAATGTTTTCATATTATTCCCTGTGTTTAGATATAGCTGTTACATGCTTGTATTGGTGCCCCCTTGTGTTCTGTTAATTCCCTCTCAGAATGTCCACCTGACATGTTCAGTGCGGGTGGACACACATGCCTAGGAGTTCAGTCATGTTGCGTGGATCCTCTTCATCTTGTATGATTAGAGAGGTTTTTCAGTGCACTAAAAATAAAGTATAAAACATAAGAGCTAACATAACACAAAGTTACTCACTTCACTGCAATCCCCCTCTGCTCCAGTCCACCTTCTGGTGTCAGACAAACACAGGAAATTCTCTGAGATTTCAGTCCTGTCAGTGACCGAGACAGATCACCACACTGGCCAGTGATTGGCTGGATAGGCATCTAGGAATGTTTCCTGTGTGTGTTGGAGGACACCTGGAAATGGAGCGCAGTCAAAGCATCAGTGAAAAGGGAGTAACCTTTAGCTATGTTAACATGCCCCTGTTAACACACTGTTCACATCTGCTCCCGTGTGTCCATTGTTCTGGTCTGTCAGGGGCTAAAATAGTGGACACCAATGATGCCCGAAGGATCCCATTGACTATAATGGGATCTGTTGGGTGTCTGTTCTTTTAAACTGAAAGTGACGGACGAATAAATAGGACTTGCAGCACATTTTTCACCAGACGATTTTCGATGGTCACTGCGACGGATTTTCCAAATGGAGACTCTGGTGCAGATGTGAACCCAGCCTTAGCTGTTTTCACCTTATTTTTCATAAGCCAGAAAACCACTTTAAGGCTAAGGCCCCACGTAGCAGGTCGCAGTGAAAAAAGCACTGTGGGGAAAAACTGCATCAGAAATGCATTGCAGTGTTTCTGTAGGTATAATTGACCTGCTGCGATTTCCAAAAACGCAATGGTTTTAGAAAATGCTGCATTTCTGCTGCGGGTATTTTTCTGCAATGTGGGGTTGGGATTCGCTAGGGACTGTAAAACGCTGTAGCCAAACCATGGTGTTTATACCACATGGGACCCTAGCTTTAATCCTTATTGTACAGATCAACCAATAAGAGTCGGTACACTAGAAGCAGCCTGTTTTCATTGGCACTGTTACTATATGGCCATTCTGAGAGGGAATAAACAGAATACCAGGGGGCACCATAATGGATTGTTGTCCTAAACATTTGTGTACTCTAACAGAGGAGTGTATTTAATTGTGGGACGACCCCTTTAGAAATAAGAGTTTCAGTCTTTGAGTGCTTGTTCTGAACGGTGTCCTGTATGGGCAGTTTTAATCTGTGAGGTCCATTATGTTCACATGTACGGCCAGTTTATGTACGTCTGTATCTGCCCATGAGTGGTTTAGGATTCTTGAAGTTTTTTTTTTTGTTTTGTTTTTTTGTGTGGGGGGGGGATTACTTTGTATTTGCTCATGACTTTTGCATCTCTCTAGTATCAATGTTCCTTCTAACATTGAGGTGCACCCTGAACACTTGAAAGATGGGTATGAATTGTTTACATTGCTGGAAATTTATAGCATAAATTTGCCGTCAGGGGTTCTGACAAGCCCTTATTAGTAGCCACTTATATGACATATTACCACATGCCAAGGGATGGGACATATTGGGCAGCAAGTGAATAGTCAAGTTTTGTTAGAAGCAGGAAAAATGGGCAAGTTTAAAGATCTAAGCAATTTTGATATGAACCAGATTGTGATGAGTGGAAGACATAGTGAGAGTATCTCCCAAACAACAGGTCATGTGGGGTGTCCCCATTATGTAGTGCTTAGCACTTAGCAAAAGTGTTTCAAGGATGGACAAGCAGTGAACTGGTATCAAGGGTGTCCATGGCTCATTGATGCAGGTAGGGGGAGTAAAGGCTGCTATGTCTGGTCCAGTTCCACAAAAGAACTGGACAGATTTCTGAAAACAATTATGCTTAACTGCGAAAAAAACGTGTCAAAATACACCGTGCAATACAGCTTGCAACATAGCCACAGAGCAGTCAGAGAGCCTATGTTGACACCTGTCTACCACCAAAAGTGCCTACTATGGGCACATGGGCATCATCAGAACAGGACCCCTTCAGAGGTCTTGTGGCAGTCTGTGCCATGAAGTTTTAACGGCAGAGGTCTCGTGTGTGTACATACATACATACATATACACCACATATAAACATACGGTACATACAATGTCTGCGTGTGATTTTTATAACAAATGAGCTTATTTTATTAATGTGCCTATATTCAGAACAATAAAGGGAATGTTTTTTTTTCCATGCATGTTGTAGATAGTGCTTTGTGTTTTGCTGGATGGATAGATTAAACAGATGGCATGATAGCTTCCCACTTGTAGTCGTGGCCACTATAGAGGATTTTGCTATCGAGATCTCAAGTCCAGGGGTGATGTAAGATTTCTACCATTCTCTGGGGATATTAGCATTTTTACATTATTTTACGTATTGTAGAATATTGTTTTCTGCATATCCACAGCCTATAGAACTCTTGACTCTCTGGCTGTATCTGGTTGTGGAGTTGGCACTAAATACTGTGCAAGGAAAATTTTAGCTGCAATAAGAATAGTTCAAAGTTTATACAAGTACGTATTTTATATAACTGTATAGAGGACAAACCCAATCTTTATATTGGCTACTGAAAGTTTATTTTTGCTTCTAGATTTATATAATGTGTATAGCAGTGTACTTGTTTTCCAGAAATGGGAGCTTCTGGGCAAAAACAAAATCCTATGGCTGGTACTAAAGGAATTCTCCAGTAAATTTTTTGTCCCCTCAGTTTGAACGTGTGTGTAGTGTAATATTATTGAATAACTTACTGACAATTTTATTGTGAAGTAATGTGCTCCCCTCCGGAGCACCAACAACCTCTCTGTTCCTTTGATGCACAAGCTGTTAAAATCCCAATGCAGGTTGTGCTTCGGAGGGGAGGACACAACTTCAGGTTCAGGCCGGGGCTCCATGTGGCGTAATCGCTGCAGTGTGGTCGCGGTGGAAACATTGCAGCAAAAACCACAGCGTTTTACAATCCCTGCATAGTGGATGGGATTCTACCGAATACCATAAACACATTGTGGAAAAATACGTGCCGTGGACACACTGTGATTTCCAAAACCGTTGCGGTTTTGGAAATCGCAGCATGTCAATTATACCTATGGAAACACCGGCAGTTTCCCTATACGCATAATGGAAACTGATATTCCACAGAGGAAAAAGTGCTGCGGGAAGAACCGTGATGCGTTTCCGCTGCGTTTTCCCCCCAGTGTTTTTTTTGTGTTTTTTTTTCTTCTTTTTCTGCGGCCTGCTATGTGGGGCCCTAGCCTAAAGATGGTTGAGTAACATCACACTACACTCAGACTAATTTTCACATGGAGGGGCCTTTTTTTTTTTTTTTTTTTTTTTTTTTTTTTTTAAGTGGAGTGTATCTTTAAAGGGAACCTGTCATATGAAAAATGTAGTTCAATCTGCGATAATCTGGTTATAGAGCAGGAGGAGCTGGGCAAATCTATTTATATTGGTTTGTGGGAAAAAGATTCTGTATAACCTGTGATTCATTCATTTCTCTGATAGGCGGCCCTATGAGTGACTGACAGCCTCCTCTTTATGACTGCCTACAGAAAGCTGTCAATCACTGATAGGACCGCCTCCTTGTCTTTTCAGCAGAAGTTTCATTGGCTAAATGAAAAATTATACTGAATCTATTCCCACTGTATTTCATATCCTTTTGCTCTAAACCATGCTGCTTTCAGATTCAACCACCGTTTCCATATGACAGATTCCATTTAAAGAATAATGCACTGGTTACTAGTACTTTACTTCTCCGGAGAAATATGCAGATAGGATTAGAGTAAGAATCTGATCCAGTGTTGCCATTGTGCACCATTTGCAGCCTGTACTCTTGCTGGTGTCCCATGCTGCCAAGTTGTACTCTTGTTGCTAGTGTGACATTTAAAGTGGCTTAGTGTTGACAGTACTGTCCCTGCCTGCCTTGTACTGACGCTCGGTATCAGATTGTGAATTGTGTGGTGCAGGTTTTTATTGTGCCTCAGAGTTTCCGTGTGTAATGCTGCCTTTTCTATAGACATAAATGCAAGTTTAATGGAAATTGGCTATGAGCCTTACCCACCGATGTTTACAGATCACTCCAATTCGTTCCTGTATGAACATGTTCTGTCCGATATTAGATTCAAGCATGCTTTGCACTACTTTTATTATTGACCTCATGCATGTGGCTTTATGTTGCAGCACTTTACAGAATAGTTGTCTGACATCTATCCATATGCAATGAATATCTGTGGTTGTTCTGTTCAGTAGAAATAGTCATCACGACCAACTGAGTGAAACCCCAGTGTGCAAGTGTCAGATTTGTGAGAACAGAGAAAATCTGCTTTTGCAAAGCATGCATATTGCAATATCTGCGGTGTATGAAAAAAAAAATATATATATATATATATGTATACTTTGCACAGCGCTGCTTATACCTAGTAAATGTTTTAGTTGTTTCTTAGTGTAGCCGTGCAAGTGAATGAGTTACTGGTAAATATGATATACATTTTGTGCCGTCATGAATTTTGTATGATAATTATATTGATGTTAAAAATGCTTTTTTTATATATAACAAAAGAATTGTGCTCATCCTACATGTGGTTGAATGGATTTCAGTTCCTTTGAATATAGCTATGACTTGCAGTGTTTAGACTTATGTGCCACAAGCTGCATACCCTTAGATTATATATGTGAAATACAGGTCTGGAGAAATCCTAGACGTTGGTGTGGTTAAGCATCTTGGACCCCTACTCATCACTGGTCCTGTAAGTGAAGTGATTGTAAACCCGCACTGAAAAAGTCTGTCCAAGGCTATGGACACATATAGCGGTTCTCTGGACTTGCCATCGTAAAAAAAAAAACAAAAAAAAAACAGCTGAAATTGGCTGGATTTCGCCACTGATTTTACTCCTGCGGCTGGGCTACTTTTCATCCATTACATTGCAAAGGTTGGAAACCATGCTGAACCCGCAGCAAGACACTTTGCGCTGTTTTTTATCCCCCAGCAGTGTGTGGATGGGATTTGTTTAAATGCCATCCACTACACTGCTACTATACGTGGCTGCGGGTTAGCCTCAAGCAGTCCCACTGGCAGCTAACCATCTGTGACTATGCTTTGTGTGGCCCGGCCTAAAAGTAGTAAATGTTTATTAAATCAACAACGTATTAAAAACATGAAAAAAAAGACACAAATTCATAAAAATGAAGCTACACAGAAAGAGGAAGCAAATAACAATGGATATCCCATCAATTGGGCAAAAAAAACCAACAAAAACACCAATAGAAATAATGCATGACCCAACACGTAGAGCTGGAATAACTGCAAGATACAGAAAATTCATCACAATAACAAACCCCAACCATCCAAGTGCAATCCAGAGTAGCAGGATACCCACCGATCTAATGTACACCTCTCAAAGGAATGCTTAGTCTGGGGGTCTTTTTTCATGTTTTTAATACAGTGGTGATTTTAATAAAATTTTAAACAAACAGGTTTTCCAATCCCTAAGTGCTGCATTTTAAAAAAAAATGGCTTAAAATGAATTAAACCACACTTATAAATCTTGCATTGATTCTTCTGAAATAGTGATGTATCAGTGACTTGAAAGGAACTTGGCCCCTTCTTCTAGAACCCTATAGGGTCACAGTTTATGGACCCAGCTGAGACCCCCATCAGTGTTCTCCCATGAAGCATCCCACTTGTGTGTCAGAAATAGGCAAAAGTGTAATTACCCTTTCAATGTGGTAGAAACAAGTTGCCCCTTTAACTGCCTACTAGCTGTGGCTATCAGATTCCCAGATTCTCTATGATTTATTCGGATCTGCATAACATAAGGTCATGTAAAAAAAAAACAACTAAAGAATAGGGGTATTTATGTGGTCTACGGCAAGTCAAACACTGCTTATTCTGTATATTGCCTTATCTGCATGCCTTCATATACAGGGAATATAGTTTGCTTTCGTTCTGTGGCACTTTTTGTTTGTTTTTGTAAAATATGATCAATTTTGCCAAACTGATGAATATTTTTCCCATTTAAGCTTATTACTTATTTTGACCAAAATGCGCTTTGTCTACATTAAGATGTATTTGTTATTTACCTGTTTACAGTGAAATGAAACTTTTGCTTGAACTTTGACTCTTTATGTTATAAATGAACGAAATAAACTTGTTATATTGTTTTTGGTTGTGATGCTTGACCTTGATTCTGTACTTCAGAAATAAAACAATGAATCGTAGTGGGAGGTAGATAGCTTTCGATTTTGCAATAGCTCATGTTTTCCTTACTTTTGTAATGGAGAGAAACATAGGGGCATATGTATGAAGACTGGCATATTTAAAGAGAAACTTTCACCAGTTCTCACCAGCTCAGGTTTTTTTTAACATCTGTTAATAGGTGCAGCTCCACTGATTCTGGCACTGTTGGATTTTTTTTCTGTAGCCCCCACTATTCCTGAGCAATAAATGCTGTTGGTTTTGCTGCCTGATATGCAACTTTGGCTCTGTACTGTCAGGTGGATGGTATCGGACAGGAGCTGGCAAGGGGACATGATTCAGAGCTCCAATCAAAGGTGGGCAGTGTCAGAGCTCACAATCATATCCCTTGCCTGCTCCTGCCTGACACCGCCCACCTGACAGTATAGAGCCTAAGGTGGAGCAGCGCGAATTAAATGATGCAAAGAGCTGGAGTTGGCAGAGGTGGTGAAAGGTCCTAACATTCTCATGTGGTCACAATAAGGAAATCATGGCTGGTTTACTGACAAGTGTCAGAAGTTCCTGCATTCATGTTCACATCCATTGGCAACCAATCAAGAAAAAACTGGCACCACTGAGCTGATTAAACAAATTAAATAAAATCTTTAAAACTCAGCAAAACTTTGAATTTTATATTCGCAAAAATGTTTAAAACATACTTAGTTATATTCATCTGTACTATTCATTTATGTAAAGTTGTTTGTAAGTCTATGAAGAGGGGAGGGGGGAGGAGGCTGCTGGAAAAGAGACACAAAATAATTGCTGCTCTGAGTGAGGGAGAACACTTTTGATACTGCTATATCTCTGAGACACTACACTGCATAGAAAGAGGCAATAAATAAATTAACCAGCTGGCAGCAGCCTCCTAATCCCCCTCCCCCAGATTTTTGTGTGTGAGCTGGATAAGGAGACAGAACTATATGTAAACAGTCTGATTGTAGATGAGGAGGAGAGCAATACGGTGAAGTTTCTTATATTCATCTGTACTATTCATTTATAAAAAGTTGTTTATAACTGGAGGTACACTTTAACTTATGTCTACAAATTTAAATGCAGTTATGTTTGTGGGAATACCCCTTTAAGGACACAGACCCCCCCCCCTTTTTTTTTTCTCTAAATCTAACTTGACACTTTGTGTTAACTTACCCAAGTGATTGTTTGTTTTTGTGACATATTGTACTTCATGTTACTGGAAAACTTCTATATTTTGTGCATTTATTTATGGAAAAAAAAATTGCAATTTTCTACATTTGAAATGCTCTCATTTACTAGTCATACCACCCAAATTAGTTAATATTTACCAAATCTCTGCTTTTATGCTGGAATCATTTTTTAAACATTCCTTAATTTTTTTTAGGTTGTTAGGCTTACAAATCTGAAGGGGCTTTTAAAGTTCTATATCTAAGAAACTCCCCATAAATCACCCCATTTTCAAAACAGCATTTAGTGGAAGAGTGAAGAAATTAGGCGATACCTTTTAGAGGCTAACTGAGTATATTTGATAGTAAGCTTTCGAGAGTACCAGCTCTCTTCTTCAGACATGGTGTTATACAAGAAACTGAAAACTCACAGACTTTATATACACAAAAGACATGTACCTTCAAAGGATCTTAGAATCTTTAAAAATAACAAAATGCAATATAAGTAGAGAAGTTATTTACAACAGGTCAAGAAATAAACAATCTGGAAACTTGTGGGGCGTGACTGAGGGATAACTAATTCTTGCTGTTGTCTGTTTGCTATCAGGTGGTGATTTGTGACCCTCACAGTTCATACATAGTGTCTTTTGTTTATTTTTTTATGCTTCTAAGATCCTTTGAAAATCCATGTCTTGTGTATAAAAAGCATGTGAATTTTGAGTTTCTTGTATAACACCATGTCTGAAGAAGAGAGCTAGTACTCTTGAAAGCTTACTATCAAATATACTCAGTCTCTAAAACGTATCACCTGATTTCTTCACTCTTCCACTACTTTCTATGGCTAACACGATATAACATTATACTAATAAAACAGCATTTAGGAACATTTAGAATTTTTTTTTCCAATAATAGATTCATTTGTGCTAGATTTCACACTAGCGTTCGGGTTTCTGTCCTTCGGGTCTGCAGGTCCTTACAGGACTTTTCTCTCTGCTGATTTTAAGCAGATTCTGTGGTGGAGTCTCCTGCTGAATCCAGCCTTAGCTCTAAAACTTGAGTACCATTTGGCTTTTGGAGAACAGATTCTACTGGAATAGTTTTCACATGTCATGTCTCATTTGCAGAACCCCTAATTTACCGGTGCAAGGAAAAATTTACCCCATTTTGGAAATTATACCCCTCAAGGAACTTATCTATGACTATAGTGAGCATTTTGACCCCAAAGGTGTTCCAAATAATTTCTTATTAAGCTGTGAAAATGAAAAATTACTTTTTTTTTTTTAATTAAAAGATTACTTAAACCCAAATTTTTCATTTTTACAAGGGGTATTAGATAATGCACCCAATAATTTGTTGCACAGTTGTTCCTGAATATGAAAATACCTCATATGTTGATGAAACCTGCTGATTGGGTACATGGCAGAGTACAAAAGGAGAGGAGAGCCGTTACTCTTTTGGAGGTCAGATTTTGATGGAATGACATTTGCAGAGCCCCTAAGGTGCCAATGTAGTTAAGAGACCTCATTTTGGAAACTGCACCACTCAAGAAATTTATCAAGAGGTATACTGAACCCCAACGATGCTTTCCAGAAATAAATGCACAGTGAATGATACTAAACTTTTTTCCAGATGTACAGTCATATGAAAAAGTTTGGGCACCCCTATTAATCTTAATCATTTTTAGTTCTAAATATTTGGGTGTTTGCAACAGCCATTTCAATTTGATATATCTAATAACTGATGGACACAGTAATATTTCAGGATTGAAATGAAGTTTATTGTACTAACAATGTGCAATATGCATTAAACCAAAATTTGACTGGTGCAAAAATTTGGGTACCCTTATCATTTTATTGATTTGAATACTCCTAACTACTTTTTACTGACTTACTGAAGCACAAAATTGGTTTTGTAACCTCACTGAGCTTTGAATTTCATAGCCAGGTGTACCCAATCATGAGAAAAGGTATTTAAGGTGGCCAATTGCAAGTTGTTCTCCTATTTGAATCTCCTCTGAAGAGTGGCATCATGGGCTCCTCAAAACAACTCTCAAATGATCTGAAAACAAAGATTGTTCAACATAGTTGTTCAGGGGAAGGATACAAAAAGTTGTCTCAGAGATTTAACCTGTCAGTTTCCATTGTAAGGAACATAGTAAGGAAATGGAAGACCACAGGGACAGTTTTTGTTAAGCCCAGAAGTGGCAGGCCAAGAAAAATATCAGAAAGGCAGAGAAGAAGAATGGTGAGAACAGTCAAGGACAATCCACAGACCACCTCCAAAGAGCTGCAGCATGATCTTGCTGCAGATGGTGTCACTGTGCATCGGTCAACAATACAGCACACTTTGCACAAGGAGAAGCTGTATGGGAGAGTGATGCGAAAGAAGCCGTTTCTGAAAGCACGCCACAAACAGAGTCGCCCGAGGTATGCAAAAGCACATTTGGACAAGCCAGCTTCATTTTGGAAGAAGGTCCTGTGGACTGATGAAACAAAGATTGAGTTGTTTGGTCATACAAAAAGGCGTTATGCATGGCGTCAAAAAAACACAGCATTCCAAGAAAAACACTTGCTACCCACTGTAAAATTTGGTGGAGGTTCCATCATGCTTTGGGGCTGTGTGGCCAATGCCGGCACCGGGAATCTTGTTAAAGTTGAGGGTCGCATGGATTCAACTCAGTATCAGCAGATTCTTGAGAATAATGTACAAGAATCAGTGACGAATTTGAAGTTACGCCGGGGATGGATATTTCAGCAAGACAATGATCCAAAACACAGCTCCAAATCTACTCAGGCATTCATGCAGAGGAACAATTACAATGTTCTGGAATGGCCATCCCAGTCCCCAGACCTGAATATCATTGAACATCTGTGGGATAATTTGAAGCGGGCTGTCCATGCTCGGCGACCATCAAACTTAACTGAACTGGAATTATTTTGTAAAGAGGAATGGTCAAAAATACCTTCATCCAGGCTCCAGGAACTGATTAAAAGCTACAGGAAGCGACTAGAGGCTGTTATTTTTGCAAAAGGAGGATCTACTAAATATTAATGTCACTTTTCTGTTGAGGTGCCCATACTTTTGCAAATTAAATTTTGGTTTAATGCATATTGCACATTTTCTGTTAGTACAAAAACCTCATTTCAATCCTGAAATATTACTGTGTCCATCAGTTATTAGATATATCAAATTGAAATGGCTGTTGCAAACACCCAAATATTTAGAACTAAAAATGATTAAGATTAATAGGGGTGCCCAAACTTTTTCATATGACTGTATGCCATTTCAGGGCCCAATATGACATGCCCACCTTGTGCACTCTAGTTAATATGCTCTGTATACCAATCTTCTACTGCAGGGCTTAGAAGTGAGAGTACCATAGGTATTTGAGGCCTAATATGGTAATTTACACTAAATTGGTGGGTAATTGCAAAGGTTCTGAGATGAAATTAAAATGTTAACCCCCCCCAAAATATCTCACTTTAAAATTTCACTTCCATAAAATTCTATAAAGGGAGCAAATTTTTAAACAAAATCTGCCTACTCTGCGTCAACAGACATGCATTCCTAAAACATTTAGTCCGGGGCCCCACTTTTTACAGTCCCTGCAATGTGGATGGGATTCTAATGAATCCATTCCACACATTGCGGAAAAATACGCTCAGTGGTTTTGGGAATCGCATCATGTCAATTATACCTCCAGAAACGCTGGCTGTTTCCCTATAGGTATAATAGAAGAAGAGAGTCCGCAGAGGAAACCTCTGCAGACTTTCTGTGAAAATCACAATGCATTTCCCTCAGTTTTTCCCCGCAGCACTTTTTCTCTGCTGCCTACTATGTTGGGCCATAGCCTTAGGTAGGTTATTCCTGATACCAAAAGACTTCAGAAGTGAAGGAGAGCGGCACAGTTTAGCTTTTGGAGTGTACATTTAACCCTCTCTCGACATCTGCTGTAATAGTATGGTGGATGTCAGGTATTTAAATATAGTATTATACAGCAGGAGACCCAGCGCTAATGACCACACTGATTGCAGACATGAACTTCTGAAACGCCTCAGTCAAACCTGACCAAGGCACCACTCTTGTGGCGGTGCATGGGTGCCACCATTTTGCTGTGGATTGTCGGCTCCCCTAGGGGGTCTAATAAATACAGTTAAAAAAAAAAAAAAAAAATCAAATCACTCCCCTTTCCCTAGAACACATAATATAAAAGTAAATACAGTGCTGGCCAAAAGTTTTGGCACCCCTGCAATTCTGTCAGATAATACTCAATTTCTTCCAGAAAATGATTGCAATCACAAATGCTTTGGTAATAATATCTTCATTTAATTTGTCTTCAATGGAAAACCACAAAAAGAATTGTCAAAAAGCCAAATTGGATATAATTCCACACCAAACATAAAAAAGGGGGTGGACAAAAGTATTGGCACCCTTTGAAAAATCAGGTGATGCTTCTCTAATTTGTGTAATTAACAGCACCTGTTACTTACCTGTGGCACATAACAGGTGGTGGCAATAACTAAATCACACTTGCAGCCAGTTGAAATGGATTCAAGTTGACTCAATCTCTGTCCTGTGTCCTTGTGTGTACCACATTGAGCATGGAGAAAAGAAAGAAGACCAAAGAACTGTCTGAGGACTTGAGAAGCAAAATTGTGAGGAAGCATGAGCAATCTCAAGGCTACAAGTCCATCTCCAAAGACCTGAATGTTCCTGTGTCTACCGTGCGCAGTGTCATCAAGAAGTTTAAAGCCCATGGCACTGTGGCTAACCTCCCTAGATGTGGACGGAAAAGAAAAATTGACGAGAGATTTCAACGAAAGATATTGCGGATGGTGGCTAAAGAACCTTGACTAACATCCAAACAAGTTCTAGCTGCCCTGCAGTCCGAGGGTACAACAGTGTCAACCCGTACTATCCGTCGGCGTCTGAATGAAAATGGACTCTATGGTAGGATACCCAGGAAGACCCCACTTCTGACCCAGAGACATAAAAAAGCCAGGCTGGAGTTTGCCAAAACTTACCTGAGAAAGCCAAAAACTTTTTGGAAGAATGTTCTCTGGTCAGATGAGACAAAAGTAGAGCTTTTTGGGAAAAGGCATCAACATAGAGTTTACAGGAAAAAAAAAAGAGGCCTTCAAAGAAAAGAACACGGTCCCTACAGTCAAACATGGCTGAGGTTCCCTAATGTTTTGGGGTTGCTTTGCTGCCTCTGGCACTGGACTGCTTGACCGTGTGCATGGCATTATGAAGTCTGAAGACTACCAACAAATTTTGCAGCATAATGTAGGGCCCAGTGTGAGAAAGCTGGGTCTCCCTCAGAGGTCATGGGTCTTCCAGCAGGTCAATGACCCAAAACACACTTCAAAAAGCACTAGAAAATGGTTTGAGAGAAAGCACTGGAGACTTCTAAAGTGGCCAGCAATGAGTCCAGACCTGAATCCCATAGAACACCTGTGGAGAGATCTCAAAATGGCAGTTTGGAGAAGGCACCCTTCAAATCTCAGGGACCTGGAGAAATTCGCCAAAGAAGAATGGTCTAAAATTCCAGCAGAGCATTGTAAGAAACTCATTGATGGTTACCGGAAGCGGTTGTTCGCAGTTATTTTGTCTAAAGGTTGTGCTACCAAGTATTAGGCTGAGGGTGCCAATACTTTTGTCCGGCCCATTTTTGGAGTTGTGTGTAAAATGATCAATGATTTGACTTTTTTTTTCATTCTCTTTTGTGTTTTTTCATTGCAAGCAAAATAAATGAAGATATTATTACCAAAGCATTTGTGATTGCAATCATTTTCTGGAAGAAATTGAGTATTATCTGTCAGAATTGCAGGGGTGCCAATACTTTTGGCCAGCACTGTGTGTGTGTTATATATATATATATATATATATATATATATATATATATATATATATATATATATATATAGAGAGAGAGAGAGAGAGAGAGAGAGAGAGAGAGAGAGAGAGAGAGAGAGAGAGAGAGAGAGAGAGAGAAACACATACACATTAGGTATCCTTGTGTCTGAAAACACCTAGTCTACAACCTTATAAAAATATGTTGAATGCCGTAGTGGGGAAAAAAAAAATATATATATATATATATATATTTCAGAAGAGCTAAACTGCCATTTTTTCACTGTTTCACTTCCCTTGGATAAAAAGTGATCAAAGCAATAGACATTCCCCAGGGGTTTAAAAACTTATAAATTTGGTATCCCGGGACTCATAATGACCCATAGAATACAGGTGACATGTAATTTTGGTTGCAGCGTGAACACCGTATAAACAAAGCCCATAAGAAAGTCACACAAATGCAGTTTCTCTCAAATTCCACCTTATTTAAATTTTTTTTTCCAGCTTCCCAGTACATTGTATCAAATATTAAATAGTACCATTACGAAGTACAATTTCTCCCTCAAACATTAAGCCCTCATACATCTCTGTGAACGAAAAGATAAAGTTATGGGGTTTGGAAAGCGGGTGGGAAGGAGTTAAAGGGACTGGTATTTGGACAGAATGTTACTTTTGCAGAGCCCCGGAGGTGCCAGTAAATTGGAATTTCCCGAGCAGTGATGTCATTTTGTAAACTGATGTTGCATTAATTTATTTTCCAGAAATGAGTGTGAAAATTGCAATTTTTCCACTTACTCCAACTATTAAACAGGTTATCGTGGGAACAACAGCTTTTGGAGTGTGTGTGTGTTGACACAAGTTGGGCACATCATATTGTGCACTGAAATTATATATTTTTGGAAAATATATCAGCTGCACATTCTTTTCTTTAAAAAAATAAATAAATAATGCAACATGCAGGGGTTAAAAACACTCACTAAACCCCTTGTCAAATTCCTTGAGTATTTTCAAAATGGGATCGCATTTCAGGAGATTCCACTTTACTGGCACCTCAAGGCAATGCATAAGGGGAGTATCATCCCAAAAACAGTCTCAAATTGTTCTCCAAAAGCCAAACAGCACTCTTCTCTACCCTGCTGTGTGCCCAAACCACAGTTTATGGCCACATGATATTTTTAAGTGGGTTTCCTGGGTACAATAATGTCTTATGTGGATATAAACTGGTGTCTGAGAAGAGGAACGCTATTTGGCTTTGTCACCACATTGTTCATAGACCCCTTGAGGTGCCAGAAAAGTGGAATTCCCCAAAAAGTAACCATGTTTTAGAAACTAAACTCAAGGAATTTATTAAGAGATTTAGTTTGCACCCCAGTAAAGAATGTGCAGTGGATGGTGAAAAGTACAGTATATATTTAAGTTGTGGAGTACATTGGACGAACCATGTACCACACCATTGTCCCCACTAACACCTGGAATGGGAGGCAATTTTGTTGGCTTTTCCCTCGCACAAAAGCAAAATTGCTAGTGTACCCAGATATACGCTTGCACAGCTTATACATTGCCCTTCCTGCTGCAGCTAGTTTTGCCACAGAGGATGTGGTGATTTTTAGGTATTTAATTGTACAAGCTATAACTTTTTTCTGTTGATATAGCCATATAAACTGCTAGTTTTTTTTTTTTTTTGCAGGATGAGATGCATTTTTATTTTTTTAATGACCATGACATCTAAGGATTAACATGCATAATCGGAGGTTATGTTCAACGGTGGCTGATAAAGCAGTGTGTCAGCTCTGTTACACGACACATGCTGTTTATTGTGCCATAGTCCATAACATAATTGCAGCAAGGGGTTTTCCCAGTTCCGTAAATAAAGAGTTTCATAGGTTTTCATTTCCCAATATCAATTACATGATTTTTTTTTTTTTTAACATCTTAAAATAAATACAATTCCATACAGTGAACTGAGATCATGAGCATTTGAGCCAAAGCCAGGAGTGGCTACAAAAGGAATGGGAAACTTATAGGAATCTCTTGACTTAAAAAACCACAGCAAAAAAAAAAAACCTGTTTCAGCAACGTGGGGCCTCAGGGGTGGTTGCACACGACAGGTTTTGTTTTTTTTTTTTTAAACTGGTGTTTAACCCTTTACAGCCATCCGCTGTAATACTACAGCAGATGTCGGGTATTTAAATATGGCGGGTATTGATAAGATGTAAATCAATTATTTACACTGACTGCCAATGATCGGCCCAAATTTATAGTTGTGTGTACCTCTAGCTGCATTTTGAGTCATTTAAGTGAGAAAGGTGTATTACAAATATGTGGCATTAATAAATTTTGTGCTTCTTGTTTGCAATGCAGATTAGCACTAATGTATAAGATTCCAGTATTAATATATTTCCCATAAAGTCAATTGAAAACTCAATGAATAGCCCTATGACTTGGGATGAGCTGTACTGAGCAGAAAAAAAGGCTTACTGTAAGAAATCCCACATCACAAGTATTTTTTTTTTTAATTTGATTTACAAAAGAAGTTACATGATTCAATATGAAAATAAGAAACTGTCTACAAATCTCAGACAGTAATAAATCATTAATTTACAATGCATACAGGAGTCAGAAGAACAACTCTTGTACAAAAACAAAACTAAATGTTTTTCGTTTTTTTGTTTGTTTGTTGTTTTTTTTTTTTAAAACCCAATACTTAAAATCTATGAAGGGGAAAAGAAACCACAAAAGGTGGAGTTTAATCACCCTATATCACATGCCCAAGGAAGCTACATTACAGAAACTCAATATACAAAAATTAAATTATAACGAAAATGAAAAAAAAAAAAAAAACTCTCACTCCAATGCAATTCAATAGAGCATTCAAATATGTATAGCTTTCTTCCTGACTCTTGTTTGCAGATAGTACAGGCAATTTAAAATCAGGAGAACTGGATCTGTTGAACGCCTGATATCTGTGGATTAAGAGAAAACAAGTATACATAGGTTTATAGACAGAATAAAATAGTGCAACAATTTATATTATAGCATTATAAGTCCAATTTCTTTTAGACAAGAGTATACTGAAAAACTAAAAGCAAGAGTGTTTAGTTCCCAAACCAACTGTGCAGTGTAGGGGTTACGTCAGGCTGGGTTACAATAGGACTATTTTGGGACACAATCACTGAGGGCGGGTCTGACTTGCCTATAGATAGCTGCCAGTGCTCTGGTTCTTGAACCACCACCCAACAACTCATGTAACTGGGAATGACAGGTTCAGTCTCTGCCTGTATCACAGTTGTTTGTGGGCCAATCTCCCAAATCTGGGCCTGCCTGCAGGCGGATTTGCAAATCTATAAAAGATTATCTCTGCCTTGCTTCATTGGTTTGTGGTCACAAAGGCATGTTTCTACTTCTACTAAAGGACCCTACAGAACAATACTATTGATTTGGGGAGAATTCTGAACTTGACAGTTCCTTTAAATCACTGACTGTTCTACTAATGCTAATCACCACCATCATAATGGAAATCATGCATGATCGTGGGAACAAATGGCCTCCCAATATCAAACTCTGATCAAGGTTTTATATATAATAGATCCATTTACACAATGGAGAAGTGGACAGTTATATATTGTATATATAGCTTCTTAAACATACCTGTTGATAAGAGGTTGTATACACCATAACATTTGGCTGCTGCCCATCTGTAGTTATTAAACCAGCTGGTAACTGACCTGCTGCAAAACACACAATATTAATACACAAATCATGTCAATTTATATACAAGCTCATGCGTCATGCAATACTTATAGATACAGCTTTAGAACTGCAAAGTTTGTGTGGTTTCATGTGGTCGCATTTCAGGAAGCATATAATGGCCACCATTGAAACCAGCAAAGGTTAACGCTACACACAAACATTTTGCAGCAAAATTTTCCCTTTAAACTGTTAGGCTAAGGCCCCAAGAGCAGCTAATAAAGGAATGGGAAATATATATTTCAACATTAGGAGTTTTTCCTGCTTCCCTTTATTAAGAAACAATGGATTTTGGCATAACTTTAATGGTTCTCACCCAGATTATGGGCATATTCACATACAAAAGTTGGTCATTGTCCCACTCAACAATGCAAAAATCCATGAACATGCTACAGAGACAAGCCTGTTCAAGTGCATGACAGATTTTCAAGGGGTCTACAAGAACATTGCTGTAGTGGTTATAAACATTATTGGGTCTTCCCTAAGGGAAAGGACCCGGGACATTACAGCCGGCCTAATTTAATAAGTCTGGAGTAGGGCATAAAAGCTTATGTGTATGGCTCCATAGTCCAGTCACTGAACTATGTGGGATTACATGGTCTGTTGGCTCATGCATTATGGTTTCTTTGGATCAGTAAAGTGCTACAATTTACTTATACTCCTTCACCGCAGTCTTCCCTCTGGATGAATTTCGTAGGCATGTATTATTATTATTATTTTTTTTTTATATATATATATATATATATATATATAAGTGTATTCTGTAACACTGTCCACCATGCCAATGTTGGGTAGTTTACTAAGGAGCTCTGAATTCATTGTGAATATAATGATCTGTGAGGATTTAATACCCACCATTAGATGACTATGCATATACAGAACCATTACTGTGCATGTACTTACTAAAGGCTTCATCTGTGAGTTCCTCCCCAAGACCATCTCCTGTTGTAACAGTTCCTCCAATGCCCTTTTCACCTTTCATTGCCTTTTAAAAGAACAATAATATGGTTAATAAGTGCCTGTGGCTCCAAGACTCTGCAAATACACTTACATTTATTAGGCAACTGCATGTTCCCTGATATACTCCTACTACCAAAAGTGGAATTTGGTAAACAAAGGATGGAACAATTCAGCTTGTCTGCCCACCCCTGAGATGTCAGTAATGCCTAAAGTTTCATTAATGTAAGGGGGCTTTTGTGATGACTGTCAGCACATAGAAGTATCT
The DNA here is from genome assembly GCA_947044405.1 of Leptodactylus fallax. Taxonomy (NCBI): domain Eukaryota; kingdom Metazoa; phylum Chordata; class Amphibia; order Anura; family Leptodactylidae; genus Leptodactylus; species Leptodactylus fallax. The sequence goes on from CAMRHE010000094.1 coordinate 6,499,591, forward strand.
ATGTAAAAGGATGACATCACTCACTTCATGGACTCACTAAAGCACCTTTGATTTTTGTGCCCGAATAACAACCTGAACCAGGGGAGTGCAGGAGTCACATGGACACTGTTTAAAGGGAACCTGTCAGGTGGGTTTTCGACCATAAACTGGCCCCATCATGTGCAGGATGAAGTCACTCCCTTTCCATTGCTGCCCTCTAATCTTTCTGTTGAAGCATGTATTAAAGCATAAAAAGTCACATATAAATTACCCCAAGTAATGACGGTGGGCGGCAGCAGCTTCTATCTAGCCACGCCTCCTTCGCATGATTGACATCTCCCTTGTGACATCAGGAAAAAAGAGGATTTACAGTGGGGGAAAAAAAAAAGTATTTAGTCAGCCAACAATTGTGCAAGTTCTCCCACTTAAAAAGATGAGGCCGGCCTGTAATTGTCATCATAGGTAGACCTCAACTATGAGAGACAAAATGAGAAAACATATCTAGAAAATCACATTGTCTGATTCTTTAAGAATTTATTTGCAAATGATGGTGGAAAATAAGTATTTGGTCAATAACAAAAGTTCATCTCAATACTTTGTTATATATCCTTTGTTGGCAATGACAGAGGTCAAACGTTTTCTGTAAGTCTTCACAAGGTTGGCACACACTGTTGCTGGTATGTTGGCCCATTCCTCCATGCAGATCTCCTCTAGGGCAGTGATGTTTTGGGGCTATCGCTGGGCAACATGGACTTTCAACTCCCTCCAAAGGTTTTCTATGGGGTTGAGATCTGGAGACTGGTTAGGCCACTCCAGGACCTTGAAATGCTTCTTACGAAGCCACTCCTTCGGTGCCCTGGCGGTGTGCTTGGGATCATTGTCATGCTGAAAGACCCAGCCACGTTTCATCTTCAATGCCCTTGCTGATGGAAGGAGGGGTGCACTCAAAATCTCACAATACATGGCCTCATTCATTCTTTCATGTACACGGATCAGTCTTCCTGGTCCCTTTGCAGAGAAACAGCCCCAAAGCATGTTGTTGCCACCCCCATTCTTCACAGTAGGTATGGTGTTCTTTGGATGCAACTCAGCATTCACTCTCCTCCAAACACGACGAGTTGTGTTTCTACCAAACAGTTCTACTTTGATTTCATCTGACCATATGACATTCTCCCAATACTCTTCTGAAACATCCAAATGCTCTCTAGCAAACTTCAGACAGGCCCGGATATGTACTGGCTTAAGCAGGGGGACACGTCTGGCACTGCAGGATCTGAGTCCCTGGCGGTGTAGAGTGTTACTGATGGTAGCCTTTGTTACGTTAGTCCCAGCTTTCTGCAGGTCATTCACTAGGTCCCCCCCGCGTGGTTCTGGAATTTTTGCTCACCGTTCTTGTGATCATTTTGACCCCACGAGGTGAGATCTTGCGTGGAGCCCCTGATCGAGGGAGATTATCAGTGGTCTTGTATGTCTTCTATTTTCTAATTATTGCACCCACAGTTGATTTCTTCACACCAAGATGCTTGCCTATTGCAGATTCAGTCTTCCCAGCCTGGTGCAGGTCTACAATTTTGTTTCTGGTGTCCTTCCACAGCTCTTTGGTCTTCACCATAGTGGAGTTTGGAGTGTGACTGTTTGAGGTTGTGGACAGGTGTCTTTTATACTGATAACAATGTCAAACAGGTGCCATTACTACAGGTAATGAGTGGAGGACAGAGGAGCCTCTTAAAGAAGAAGTTACAGGTCTGTGAAAGCCAGAAATCTTTCTTGTTTGTAGGTGACCAAATACTTATTTTCCACCATAATTTGCAAATAAATTCTTAACAAATCAGACAATGTAATTTTCTGGATTTGTTTTCTCATTTTGTCTCTCATAGTTGAGGTCTACCTATGATGTCAATTACAGGCCTCTCTCATCTTTTTAAGTGGGAGAACTTGCACAATTGGTGGCTGACTAAATACTTTGTTTCCCCACTGTATATAAATGCATGGAGTGCAAACAGAAGTTGCTGCGCTCTCTTCATATAAATTTAAAGAAAGCAAACCGGGAGCAAAAAAAAAAAAAAAATACTGCACGCATTTCTATTACAGCATGCAATGTCTATCTCAGAGGATTATTATTATTACGTTTCACAAGGACGACATGATTTTTAAATGTTGTTATTTTATATTGTGATATTTGTCTACTAGGCAATCCTTTCATATCACCATTATAGGTCTTATTTAATTTGTTCTATTGGCTTCAGTTTACATTTATCTTGTCACTAATATCTCTTTGCCACATATTTTGTGATTTATGGGACCCTTATAATTTGTAGAAAATGCAAGTGTGCTGCCAGCAATCTGCATGCCTTACGTATTACATCAGCATCAAGTGCCACCTGTTACTATGTATTAAATACTTGCTGCTCACCACAAATAAGGTTTCAGTTACACAAGATTTAACATACAGTGCTTTCACACACACAACTGCAGTACTAACCTCTCTAAATTTCTGAAGGTATAACTTTAATGGTTCCACATAACTATCAAATCCTAAGGTTGACATGGCAAACAGAATGTCCTCCCCGTTGATGGTCTTTCGCTTCTCCTGGTGACACCTCTCACTTGCTTCAGACGTAATAAAGCTAATGAACTCACTCACACATTCCTGTACACACTCCTTGGCGTCTTTCGCTATCTAATGAAAAAAAGGGAAACTGGTTAGATGGAAAAAATTCTAGGATAGTCAGTGATATAATGAACAGGACACTATGCATCAATTTACAAAACTGCATGGATATGGCTGTTACATTGGAGTCTCCACCAACTATTCCATAATGCTTGACAGGAAGAATAGTACAGCATGCTACCCATACCCTCAAAATGACAGACACTGGAGGAACCCATCAGAGCTCATAAGTCAACAGGGGTCAGTTACCCACTGTTGTCTGTCATATGACAGATCTAACATTCCATTATATTTTTTCTGATCTTATGAGAAAACCAAAAACCCAACAGAAGTGTGAACAAAGCCTTCTTGTATAATACACAAATATACCAAATGCATTTAATTTTGAAGGCAATATTCACATGCGTGTTATAAGAAGTCTGCAGTCTACATAACTAATCCTACCGTCAAAAGCAATCTCAATGGAAACCTGACAGACTCCATTATAAGTTAATAAGGTCCATCAAGATTGTCCATATCCAGCAGAATAACCTAGACACATCAGGCTACTGTGACCGGACCCTTAGGGTATGTTCACATGTTTTACAGGCTGAAAAATACAAAGCTGACTAAGAGAAATGAGCCTCTAAAATGCATTTTCCTTTTTTGGATCCTGAAATTCTTTAAATAAGTCACGTCAAATGAACAACGATGTATATTCCCCACTGAAATTAATAAGAAGCCGTTTCATAATAAGGCCCCACATAGCTTCCCGCAACAAAAAAGCGCTGCGGGATAAACTGTGGTGGCAACATATTGAGGTTTTTCCAGCAGCACTTTCCACAGAAAGTTCAAAGAGGTTTCCACTGTGGACTTTCTGCTTCAATTATACCTATAGGAAAACCGCCGGCGTTTCTGTAGGTATAATTGACATGTTGCACGTATTTTACCTCAGTGTGGGGATGGAATTCGCTAGAATCCTATCCACTACGCAGTGACTGTAAAACCACGGCGTTTACGCCACGTGGGGCCCCGGCCTGAGGGTGTATTCCAGTGTGTTTTATGTACCAAAACAAATTTGAAAGATTGCCATCTATCATCATCATCATCATAACCAAACTATGCCACAGAAAATGCTGAAATAAGAATGGTCTGCTCTTGTACGTTCTCACAAAGGCTAAATATCTTCGCACCTCTTCTGCCAGAACCACAGTATTGACTGAAGGTGCATAATGAAGCTGTAGGGCAGATAAGAAAAAGTGGAATCTGTAGACATTACTTTTCCTGTTTGTGGTATGGCGTTTTTCATTATCCTTGCCACATTGGCAATTGGTAGGTAAATATCTTGCTCTCTGAAACTTTCTTTTGAGCCATTCGTGTCATCTGGATCATTCAGACTGTCTTCTGTGTCTCCTGAAACAAAAATGTAGCGAATTAGTAAGATCTTATTAAAAATGTCTAGACTTTTTATGACCTGTACCATTTGTTCAGGGAGTCAAGAAGAGAATAACAGATTTGAAGGGGCACAGTTCTCAGCTGAGTGTTTCTGCCCCCATGTTTTAGCGATCAGGTGGGGTCTCAGCACCTGGCTCCCCATAATTCAAAATGTCTGACATGTCAAAAGTTACTAGAAATACAGTAGATAGATAGATGAGGGTGTGACTGCTATAAAGAACAGGGTCTTGTTAGCAAAAGATCTGTCTCATTATACGATCATCCACTTCAGTGGGTACTATATAGATCATGATCTAAATCAAAATAGCGAGAGCCAGAGAGCCCAGGAGAGGAGACTAACATTGTATTTTATGTTTGCTCACCTCCCCTGGGCCTCTGCTTATTATACTCTTGGGTCTGAAGAGACACCAGAGTATAATAATAACAGTTCCAATGTGGATGAATAAAACTGCAGGTAGAACCTCACAGGAACAAAATCACGTTGGTTATCCTGGTTGATGTTCGGTTTCAGTTCACCTGTAAAGAGTGCTACTGCAGAGTATGGAGTAGTCCTTGAAGGACAGTGTCCTGAACTTGATGTACACAAACAGTCTCATAGTCTATTCTAAACTACAATGACAGCTACTTGATATCAAAAAGCAAGATTCAGACCACAGTTTCTATACTTACCATCATGGGGCTGTATAACATAATGGCTTCCACCAATATAATCAGCAGATATTCCTAATTGGGACGTGTCTGTTGTAGAGTTATCACCATCCATCTGAAAATGGAAACCAAATGGTAAGACCATTGCTCAGACGTCTAAAACAGTGACAGCACATTCAATATCATATACATAGAAACAAAGGGAGCTATAACTGCTGTCCAGTCATGAACAAGTACTCTATAGCCAATGATAGTCCATCTGAAATGCTGTCACTATGGACATCACCTCAACATGCACCAGGGGACATAAGCAGCGGAGGACGAAAGATGCAAATAATCCCAATATTCTGGAGTTGTGATCACTACTTTATATTCTGCTGCTTGTAGTAGAGACCAGTTTGTGTGAATTGGCTGACTGAAGTTCTAGTCCCTCAGCAGAAGTGATGCTGGTAGTGGGCAACGATACAGAAAGCTGACTGGTGACCCCAACATCCATCCCACTGTCCATCAATATTTCAGTGTAGGGTAGAGTTTTTCAACCTTTTCAGACTCATAACACTCCTGGATAAAAAAAACTTCAGAGGTAGCTCAACCTAGTAATTTTTTTTTTTTTTTTTACCAGAAGACAAAAAAAAACAACATCCTAAGGACACAGATAATGTTGCATGAAAGCATGCGTCCATCTTTCTAACTAGAGTGTTGCAGCCCCCTGTCAGGTTTCCAAGGCATCCCTGTTGGGAATTGCTGGTGAAGGGTCTTCATTTCCAAACAACTATACAGCAGTGGAAAAGCATCACATAGCGTTTTCGCAGACTTTCTGCCCATATTATTCCTATACGGAAACCGCCAAGGTGGCCGCAGGAAAAGTTGACATGCTGCGTTTTTCAAAACGCTGCTTTTCGGCTGCTTTTTTTTTTTCTGCAATGTGTGAATGACATTAGCCAGAATCCTTTTCACTTTGCAGGTACTGTAAAACACAGCTTTGTTTTTGCCGCATATTACAGTAGCAGCCGAAGGAATAGAATTTTAAAGAATGTCATCCACACCCTTCAGAAAAATTCTGCAAACTGACATGCTGCAATTTTCACAGGGCATTTCACAGTTTGCAATGCATAAGGTGAATTCTGTGGAAAATCTGCACGTAACACAATTTGCTCCAAGATCATTGTGAATTTGCACCAAAACCCGATGTGTAAAATTGGTGCGTATGGATATATTCTAAAACTCCAAAATTGTTAGAAAGAGCACAATTTATTGGGAAAGGGAGGTGTATAATGCTAAAAGAAGTCTGCATGCAATGAAGATTTCCAGCTGGTCTGTCTAGGCATTTATTGGGCATTCCCAGGCCATAGCAGGCTCTTATGTGCAGGGAACACTTTCCCTTTGTCTCATTGTTTGCTCACTTTATTTTTACTTGCATTTTTTCTTCCACTGTAAAGTTCTGTAGAATATGCTTGAGCTATCTCACAAATATTATAAGATAAACATGTAGAGTATTTATAAATGCTTGCTTTTAATACGCCTAACCCTTTGTTGGTGTGAGAGAAGTCAATAACCATATGCAGAAATATGTAAGTAAGGGGCCATTCACATCACATTTTTTACATCAATTTAATGGATGCAAAAAACGGACGCAAACAAATGGCCATCCGTTTCCATAGACATCAATGTTAAAAAAAAACGGATACCATTGCTGTCCGTTTTTTTGGATGGACACAAAAGTATGGTATACTACGTTTTTGTGTCCTTCAAAAAAAAAAAAAAAAAAAAAAACAGACAGCAGCAAATCTGTACCAGGAGACTCAATGAGAGCACTTTGACAAGGCTAATAATTTTTATTAAAAGTACAGTCCCCTTGTGAGATTTCATGCAACAAGAGAAGATGCTATGGGATTGTTACTCCAGGAGGGTACAAGTAAACTTGTTTAGAAGAATGCCCACTGTCCTTCCTGCAATACTAACAGAAGAGTCGCTAATGGTGGGTTTACACATCTCAGGTCTTCACAGCAAAAACAAAGCTTGGACAGGTTGGAAAAACTATAACCAGAATCTGAGCCCACTGTCCCAACTGCTGGCTGCATATAATCCACATGTGCAGACAGTACATGTCTGTATATGAATCTGCAGTGTATACACACATTCAGCTCCCTAACTGCATATACACAGTTTAAGATTGTACATGGATTACACAGGTTACATGTACGTGTGCAGGTTACATGTAGCTCTGCCATGTATACAAGGCTGTGGACTCAGGAAAACAAATTACCAACTCCAAACTAAAATGATTATATATTAAACAATTATTAATATGGAAGAATTTATTAGATGCAGTTTGTTACATATACTGTCTTTTAATACCTCATCATAGTGTATTTACACACCTCACATCAGACCAGAGGTTATATACCTAGTGTGTGCATACACCTTCGCCAGGCCCTGTATACCGTGTACGCACGTGCATACACCTCCGCCAGGCCCTGTATACCGTGTACGCACGTGCATACACCTCCGCCAGGCCCTATATACCGTGTACATACACACACACCTCAGCCAGGCCCTGTATACCGTGTACATACATACACACCTCAGCCAGGCCCTGTATACCGTGTACATACACACACACCTCAGCAAGGCCCTGTATACTGTGTACATACACACACACCTCAGCCAGGCCCTGTATACCGTGTACATACACACACACACACCTCAGCCAGGCCCTGTATACCGTGTACACACACACACACCTCCGCCAGGCCCTGTATACCGTATACGCACGTGCATACACCTCCGCCAGGCCCTGTATACCGTATACGCACGTGCATACACCTCCGCCAGGCCCTGTATACCGGGTACGCACGTGCATACACCTCCGCCAGGCCCTGTATACCGTGTACATACAGTCATGGCCAAAAGTTTTGAGAATGATACAAATATTAATTTTTACAAAGTCTACTGCTTCAGTTTTTCTAATGGCAATTTGCATATACTCCAGAATGTTATAAAGCGTGATCAGCTTAACAGCAATTACTTGCAAAGTCAATATTTGCCTAGAAAATGAACTTTATCCCCCAAAACACATTTCAACATCATTGCAGCCCTGCCTTAAAAGGACCACCTAACATCGTTTCAGTGATTGCTCCATTAACACAGGTGTGGGTGTTGATGAGGACAGGGCTGGAGATCAATCTGTCATGATTAAGTAAGAATGACACCACTGGACACTTTAAAAGGAGGCTGGTGCTTGCCATCATTGTTTCTCTTCTGTTAACCATGGTTCTCTCTAAAGAAACACGTGCAGTCATCATTGCACTGCACAAAAATGGCCTAACTGGGAAGAGTATTGCAGCTAGAAAGATTGCACCTCAGTCAACAATCTATCGCATCATCAAGAACTTCAAGGAGAGAGGTTCCATTGGTGCCAAAAAGGCTCCAGGGCGCCCAAGAAAGACCAGCAAGCGGCAGGACCGTCTCTTAAAAGTGTTTCAGCTGCGGGATCGGGCTACCAGCAGTGCAGAGCTTGCTGAGGAATGGCAGCAGGCAGGTGTGAGTGCATCTGCACGCACTGTGAGGCGGAGACTCTTGGAGCAAGGCCTGGTCTCAAGGAGGGCAGCAAAGAAGCCACTTCTCTCCAGAAAAAACATCAGGGACAGACTGATATTCTGCAAAAGGTACAGGGAGTGGACTGCTGAGGACTGGGGTAAAGTCATTTTCTCTGATGAATCCCCTTTTCGATTGTTTGGAACATCTGGAAAACAGCTTATTCGGAGAAGAAGAGGTGAGCGCTACCACCAGTCTTGTCTCATGCCAACTGTAAAGCATCCTGAAACCATTCATGTGTGGGGTTGCTTCTCAGCCAAGGGAATCGGCTCTCTCACAGTCTTGCCTAAAAACACAGCCATGAATAAAGAATGGTACCAGAATGTCCTCCAAGAGCAACTTCTCCCAACCGTCCAAGAGCTCAACAATGCCTTTTCCAGCATGATGGAGCACCTTGCCATAAAGCAAAGGTGATAACTAAATGGCTCAGGGAACAAAACATAGAGATTTTGGGTCCATGGCCTGGAAACTCCCCAGATCTTAATCCCATTGAGAACTTGTGGTCAATCATCAAGAGACGGGTGGACAAACAAAAACCAACAAATTCAGACAAAATGAAAGCATTGATTCTGCAAGAATGGACTGCTATCAGTCAGGATTTGGTCCAGAAGTTGATTGAGAGCATGCCAGGGAGAATTGCAGAGGTCCTGAAGAAGAAGGGTCAACACTGCAAATATTGACTTGCTGCATTAACTCATTCTAACTGTCAATATAAGCTTCTGTTACTCATAATATGAATGCAATTCTATTTCTGTATGTGATAAAAACTTCTGACAAACACACATAAAAACCAGGGGGCAGCAGATCATGTGAAAATAAAATATTTGTGTCATTCTCAAAACTTTTGGCCATGACTGTACACACACACACCTCAGCCAGGCCCTGTATTTACCTATACCTGCCGCTATGCAAGCAAGCAAAATAAATACCTCCCCCAGACCCTGTATACCGTGTGTACATACACACACTTATATATATATATATATATATATATATATATATACACACACACATTATATATATATATACACACACACATATTATATATATACACACACACACATATATTATATATATATACACACACACACACACACACCTCCCCCAGACCCTGTATACCACCTGTATACACACACAACTCCACCAGGCTCTGTATACTGTGTAAATACATACATACACCCTCCCCCCAGACCCCGTGTATATATACACACACCTCCCCCAGACCCTGTATACCGCCTATATATACCTCCGCCTCGGGGGATCGGCCTTCCTTGTGCTGCCCCGTACAACGTACAGCGCCATACATAGCACTGCCCGGTCGGAGACAATAGAGCCCGCAATGTACACGGAGCAGGATGTGCCCCCTCCCCCGCCACAGCAATGTCTATCGTCTACCCCCGGCCATTCCCGACCCTGTGCCCCCAGCCCGGCTCCTGCTCCGACAATCGGCTTATACAGCACCCGTCGTCCCCCACCCGAGCGGCTCACACACCCGCCGGCTAGCCTGGAGCCGGAGGCCCCGTCCAGCCCGCACACCCCACAGCTGGGCGCACTAGACGAGGCAGACCCTGCGCCGTCCACCCGGAGCTCCACATACAGAGCGCGGCAGCGCTGACAAAGGGAGACATGTCCGGCTCGGCCGTGCATTGCCTCTGCCTCCGTACTCATCGGGCACTTTAGTGAGGCGGGCGGCACAAACACTGCCGGCTCCGGACATTTCATTTGAGCTACAGGGAGAATCGGTTAGCGATCATTGGCCGAAGCCAGGCACAAACCTCCAGTGCGGCCCTGGTTGGCTCCCTGCACGAATCGGCTGTTTGGTTGGACAGAAAATGGCTGCGAAGGAGCCAGTCCCAGCGCGGAGCGGCGCTTCCGGGACTCGGCCTCCCCTCCCTCTGCTCACACGCCAGAGCTGCTCTTCCAGAGAGGGAACGACACCCCCTCCGCATCTCAGACTGCGCAGACGCCAACTTGTTCCGCCCTTTAGTCCGCCGTCAGCTGCAGCGCTTCCAGGCACTGTCCGCTCCTCCCGCCTGTGGGTTCTTCCGCCAGGCAGCCTGTCCTCCAGCCGGCCTTAGTCACTGACACCACGTCGGCACTTCCCCCAACAGAGGGCTCTCCTCCCGCCTCAGATGGTGGAGGGTCACCGGCGCTCCCTCTGTACTGCCGGTGCTCGCCGCACATGTGCTGTACCAAGTGGGATATATTTGTGCACAGCTACACATATTTAACCCCTTAATGACCGGGCCATTTTTTGTTTTTGCATTTTCGTTTTTCCCTCCCCACATTCCAAGAGCCATAACTTTTTCATTTTTCAGTTCACAGAGTCACATGATGGCTTATTGTTTGCGAAACAAATTGTACTTTGTAATGGCACCATTCAATATGCTATGCAATGTACTGGGAAGCTGGAAAAAAATTCAGAATGAGGTGCAATTGGAGAAAAACTGCATTTGCGCCAAATTCATATGGGTTTAGTTTTTATAGTATTCATTGTGTGGTAAAAATGACATATTACCTGTATTCTGCGGGTCAGTACGAACACGGCGATACCAGATTTCTATAGTATTTGTAATGTTTTGATACCTTTTAAAAAATTAAAAACTTTGCTAACTAGAAAAAAAAATTTTGCGTCGCCATATTGTGTCATCTGTAACTTTTTCATATTTACATGTATGGAGCTGGGTAAGACGTCTTTTTTCTTTTTATGCGGGACAACATGACGTTTTTATTGATACCATTTGGGGAAAGATCTGATGGTTTGATCACTTTTTATTCAATTTTTTATAGGAGACAAAGTGTTGAAAAAAATGCTATTTGGCCATTTAGATTTTTTTTGCCCGCTACGCCGTTCACCGTATGGCACAGGTGTCAAACACAAGGCCCGCGGGCCGAATCCGGCCCGCTGCCTTCTGTTATCCGGCCCGGCACTTATCTGGCCCGCAGGGGCGCGGCATTTGTTATTGTCTATGTACATTATATAATGTAAACCAGCCCAGGACAGGCTGTTTAAAAAAAAAAAAAAACAAAGCTGCACGATACCTGTCCTGGGCTGGTTTACAAGACCTCTGCATGTCAGCGCAGGCGGCGATACAATGACGTCATCGCGCTGACACGCAGACAAGAAGAGGAGGCGGCTGCATCAAGGCATCGCAGGTAAGTGAAGATAAGTTTTTTTTTATATATATAAAAAGGCCGTTGCCTGCTGGAGCATCCCCGGCACGTAACGGCCTATTTACTTATCGATCCCCGCTGCTGGTCATGGCTGCCCCCGCTTCCCCTTCTGCTATGGGACGCAGAAGCGGCTGTGTGCAGGAGCGGGGATGGTAAATGAGGCCGCGGCCGGCGAACTCCATCAAATACTACTATTATTATACTCCAGGGTCTTTTCAGACCCCGGAATATAATAATCGGAGACCCCAGGGAGGTGATAAACATAAAAACCAGAGTTACTCACCTCTCCGGCGATCCGATGCTGCTCCCAGCCGGCTTCGGCCTTCTTTGGTGACGTCCCAGGCGTCACGTGAGCCAGGCCGACGTCATTATGTCGCGACGCCGGTCTGTGCGACATTGAAGAAGGCCGAACGCAGGGAGCGCACCGGAGCCCAGGTAAGTAACACTGATTTTTATGTTTGTCACCACCTGGTTCTCCAATCATTATACTCTGGGGTCTGAAAAGACCCCAGAGTATAATAATAGTTCATGGGTGGGGGGGGTCACTATGGGGCATAATACCATGTGCAGGGGCCATTATGGACTATAATACCGTTTGCAGGGGCCACTATGGGGCATAATACCAATGCAGGGGCCACTAAGGAGCATAATACCGATTGCAGGGGCTACTATGGAGCATAATACCGTGTGCAGGGGCAACTATTGAGCATAATATCATGTGCAGGGGCAACTATGGAGCATAATACCGTGTGCAGGGGCCGCTGTGGGGCGTAATACCATGTGCAGGGGCCGCTGTGGGGCGTAATACCGTGTGCAGAGGCAACTATAGAGCATAATACCGTTTGCAGGGGTAAACGGTATTTGTGTAGTGCTTAATTTTTGATATATTCAGAAAAGGATGAGGATAGTATGTAACATGCCAATGTCTTAGGTTTTAACAATACATTATGTTCTTCCTGGTTGACCTCAAAGGGCTGATTGTAACAGTAGTAATGTACAAATGTAACTACTGCTTAATAGCTCGCTTATCTGTTAAGGAGAAGTTACTTTTATACATGTGTAAAATAATCTTGGCCCTTCAAGGTACCCCGTGAGGCTGAAGTGGCCCCCGGAGAAAATGAGTTTGACACCCCTGCCGTATGGGATAAATATTTTAATAGTTCGGGCATTTTGGAGCGTGGGGATACCTAAAGTGTTTATGCTTACTTTTGTTTATTTACTTTTATATCTGATCTAGGGAAAGGGGGGTGATTTCAACTTTTGTGTTTTTTTAAATTTTTTTCATACCCTGTTTCCCCGAAAATAAGACAGTGTCTTATATTAATTTTTGCTCCCAAAGATGTGCTGTGTCTTATTTTCAGGGGATGTCTTATTTTTTTTTTCAATGAAGAAGAATTCACATTTATTGCTGAACAAAAAAATGAACATTTATTATATACGGTACTGTACAGTAGTTGTCATCACAAACCAGCATAACCAGACAAACTGTGAATCCTATCAAGAATTTCTTACTACCGTACCATTATTTCCATGTACAACAATTAACAGTATGGTACATTTACCAATATTTACGGTACGAATAGAAAGTAAAATTTATTCAATGACAGTTATGTCATCATCTTCTAGGACATCATCATAACAATCCAAACCATTAATTTCCCTGCACACAGTATCATGTCCCATAGTGGCCCCTGCACACAGTATCATGTCCCATAGTGGCCCCTGCACACAGTATCATATCCCATAGTGGCCCCTGCACACAGTATCATATCCCATAGTGGCCCCTGCACACAGTATCATTCCCCATAGTGGCCCCTGCACACAGTATCATTCCCCATAGTGGCCCCTGCACACAGTATCATTCCCCATAGTGGCCCCTGCACACAGTATCATTCCCCATAGTGGCCCCTGCACACAGTATCATGCCCCATAGTGGCCCCTGCACACAGTATCATGTCCCATAATGGCCCCTGCACACAGTCTCATACCCCATAGTGGCCCCTGCACACAGTATCATTCGCCATAGTGGCCCCTGCACACAGTATCATTCCCCATAGTGGCCCCGACACACAGTATCATTCCCCATAGTGGCCCCTGCACACAGTATCATTCCCCATAGTGGCCCCTGCACACAGTAGTTTGCCCCATAGTGGACCACCCATGAACAATTATTATACTGTGGGGTCTTTTCAGACCCCAGAGTATAATGATCGGAGACCCAGGAGAGGATAGAAACAACGTTGCTTACCTGTTCCTCGCTCCGGTGCATGCCCGTGCGTTACTCCGGCCTTCTTCACTGTTAGACCAGGCCGCGTCACGTGATCCGGCCGGCGTCGCGACGAAAAATGACGTCCGCTGACGTCACCAAACAGGCCCGAAGCCTGGAGAAGCGTAGGACAGGTAAGCACATAGTTTTTTTATGTTCGCTCACCTCCCCTGGGCCGCCGATTATTGTACTCCGGGGTCTGAAAAGACCCCGGAGTATAATGATAGCAGAGATTGTGGGGTTCTCCCGCGGCCTCACATATCGTATATACCGTATGTTCTGTTTGGGAACATACGCCTTACTTTCGGGGGGATGCCTTATATTAGGCAATTCTCCGAAACCTCTCCTATGCCTTACTTTCGGGGGTGTCTTATTTTCGGGGAAACACGGTACTTTTAAAAACTTTTTTTTTTTTATACTTTTACTTGTATGATCAGACTCCCTAGGGACCTTGAAACCTAGGGAGTCTGATCGATCATACTATCCACTGCGATACTTCTGTATCGCAGTGAATAGCAAAATGCCTTCACTGCTATTAGACGATGCCTCTGGCATCGCGTAATAGCTGTAATGTAATGACAGGCCTGGGAGCCTTCAATAGGCTCCCGGCTGTCATGGCAACCAAGTGCCGCCCTCCGATGACGTTCTGGAGGGCGGCGATCAGGTAAAAATGTCGGCGCCCGTGGCGGCTGAGCAATTTAGACGCCGCGGTCCCGTTTGACCGCGACATCTAAAGGGTTAACAGCCGATCGCTGCTGTTAGCTGCGGGTCCTGGCTGTATTGTAGAGCTGGCACCCGCGGTGTATGGAGAGCGCTTAGCTCCTGAGCGCTCTCCATACATCGTCATGCGACTCAGGACGTACTATTACGCCCTGGGTCGTTAAGGGGTTAACCCTTTAGTGACTGGCCTGTTTTGTGGTTTTCCGTTGTCACTGACCAACAGCATTTTTTTATCTTTCCGTCAATGTAACTGTATGGGGCAATTCACACGGAGGAAATTTTCCTAGATGAAAATTCAGCATCAGGAATTTGGAGCTGAATTTTCAGCTTGTTCAAATTCCATATCAAAATCCGCACCTGCCAGGTGATATTTTCTACTTCCCATTCACTTCAATGGTTGTTATCAGGCGGAATCTGCCTGAATATCGAGAATGATGCTTATAGTTCCACTATCTGAAAAAAATCTATAGGAAAAATCAGGATTGGACTCCCATTGAAATGAATGGAGGCTGGTTTCAGGTGGGATCTGCCTTACATTTATTGCCAAATTCCTCCGTGTGAACATTCCCTAAGAAGCTTAGAACCCATGTAGCAAAACGCAGTTAAAATATGCTGTGAAAATGCTTTGTGTTTTTTTTTTTTTCTCATCGGTTTTCATAAAATTTGTTAGGTTTTTCTCTGAGTTATTTTAACTTGCAGATTTTAATCGTACAAACTTCTAAGGCTTCTCAGAAACCGCCAAAAGTCGGCAGAGATAAAAGTCCTGCACGGAGAACTTTTTTCTCTGCCACTTTCAGTTTTGAAATGGCGGACCCTATTCTAGTCAATGGCATCCGCTGGTCTCCGTGCGTAAGCAATGTTTTAGCTGCTCGGGTCCCCCGATGGAGACCAAATGTGAACCTAGCATAAGACTGGCTATACACAACATAGACTTTTGTCAGATGAAGCTAAATTTGGTGAAATCTGAGAGTCTCATGTCTGTGGAGGTCATACACATAAGATTAAAACACAGCTTTTCTGCAACTTTTTTTTTTATAATTATAGTACAGGACAGTATGTCACAGGAACTCCTAGTATCACAGATAACTGTATGGCTAGAAGTCCATCTTCTGGCATACTGTTCAGGATGGTAAATCCGGCCCATACACGGACCGAGGTTCATGGCTGACGGGGTAACTCTTTCTTGGCAGAAATAGAAAAATAACAGCAATTTTGTTTATATCAGCAGTTCTCAACCTGTGGGTCGCGACCCCGGCGGGGGTCGAATGACCAAAACACAGGGGTCGCCTAAAGCCATCGGAAAATACATATTTCGGATGGCTTTAGCCGCTGAGAAGTCGCGCTATTCAGCTGGAACGCACGTCGTTATGGATGTGCGTTCCAAACTGAATGCCTGTGCGCATGCGCAGACGTGATTTCCGGGACCTAAGTGAAGTAAGTGACCAGTGGAGCGATGCTGCGGGTCCAGCCCTGAGAGGGTGCCCCGCGCTGTGTAGCTCCCGGCATCCGCCGTGCCGTTACGCGGATGCCAGGTCTGTTACAATGATGGCGGCCGCTCTGCTGCAGAGCAGTCACCACAGCAACCGGGCCTCCGCTTTACAGCGGAGTCCCGGAGCTAATGCCCGTGATCAGAGTCTGACCGCGGGCATTACTACTGTATCTGTGAGCAGCCCCCCCCCCCCCCCGGGCTGTAAAAACTGCCCCCGGTCCCCACCGGCGAGATCGCGGGAGTCGACCTGTTCCAGTGACAGCCTGGAGCCTAATGAAGGCTCCCAGGCCTGTCACTGGGATACTACTACTGAGACTGGTCACCAGTCTCAGTAGTAATGTACAGAATCTCCCATAGACTGCAATACACTTGTATTGCAGTCTATGGGACTTGCAATCAAACGATTGCAGGTTCAAGCCCCATGAAGGGAGGGGGGCTAATAAAATAGTAAAAAAAAAAAAAAAAGTTCTAACTCACCCACTTTCCCTAGAATACATATAAAAGTACAAAATTACTGTGAAACACATACACATTAGCTATCCCTGTGTCCGAAAATGCCTGGTCTACAACCTTATAAAAATATGAAATGTTATTTATTGGAATTAGTAATAAATATTTCTCAACATATAATTAAATATTGTTTTTGTGATTAATCACTATGTTTAAATTATGTTTGATTTGTAGCAATTAGAATACATAATGCATATCAGGTATTTACATTCCGAATCATAACTGTAGCAAAATTACAGTTTTGAAGTAGCCACCAAAATTATTTTTTGGTTTGGGGTCACCGCAACATGAGGAACTGTTTTGCGGGGTCACGGCATTAGAAAGGTTGAGAACCACTGGTTTATATGCTATGCATTTTGTGTCGTTCACAGTGCGCCTTAAATAATCTTATAAATATATTCATTGTGTCAATATGATTAAATTGATACCAATTTTATTTTTAAAGTTTTACCACTTTTGCAAAAAAACAAAACATTTTTTTGCATCACCACTTTCCAAGATGCATAACAATTATTTTTTTGTCAACTGTGTTTTTTTTTATAATGTTTTTTTCAGTGGTTGACACCAAAAAGAAAGCCCAGCAATTCCTGGCATAGGTTTTTTTTTGACATTATACTTCTATAGTTCTGGTCATTACAGATGCAGCAATATTCAATATGTGTGTTACCTTTTTATTTTTTTTATTATTTCTTAAAATATTGGGATGGGGGATTAATGTGTTATTATGATTTTACTGTGTTTTTTTTATTATACTATTTTTTAGTCTCCCCTGGGGGACTATATCTTGCGATTGTCTGATCGCTTGTATAATACATTGCACTTCCTATACCACCTGTCATATTCAGACAGGCATTCTATTAGCCCATGCTGTTGACAGGGCGTTATAGGACTTTACAGAAGGCAGCCCTGGGGGCTATGTAAAGGCAGTGGACCCCTGCAAACGGGAGAAGTCCCAGAGGAGGGAGCCCCCTCCCTCCAAAACCCTTTATATACTGCACTTGCTATTGACAGAGATATTTAAAGGGTTAAATGCTCGGGCTTGGCGGTTTGCTGATCCTGGGCATTAGGAGCAGGTGCCCGGCTGAAAGTACACAGTTGGGTATCTGCCGCTGATATAAGGGCCATTAGTGACCGACATACAAAATCTATATGGTGGTCACTAATGGGTTAATGAAGGATGAAAAACCTAAAGAGATTATTTTATATTTCTTGTTTACTTGCTAGCTATTGTTTCCTGTAAGCAGCCATCAAAAAGCCCACATGTAGCAGTTTTGCAATGTGGATTCCGGTTGTGACGTTTAATGTACAACATATTCAGAAGAATCAGTTAAAGGTTCTCCAGTTCTCTTTTATTGATAACCTGTTCTCAGGATAGGGTTTTAAGAGTCCAGTTGGGGTCCAACACTGGGGACCCTGCTGATCAGCTGTTTGAAGGGACCTCATATGAGTGCTGTGACGTCTTCACTGTTTACATAAAGACTTGTCTGACTCATATTGGCCTTGCAATGTAATTACAGCCTTGTCCCATAGAAGTGAATGGGTCACTGAGTCAGAGGGAGTGTGATGTAAACAGCAAAGAGTACAAGCGCCGCAGCTGATCAGTGGGGTTTATGGGCGTCAGACCTCCACTGATCTCTCTTATTGATGATCAATCATGATCATTATATCCTAGAGAAGGTGATCAATAAAAAAAGGAACTGGGCAAACCCTGTAAAGGTGCAGTTAAATCAGCATGTCATAATAGACTACATAGTTTTTAGATGTTTTACCTGTGAAATTTGTAAAATCATGGGAAAATGTTTTAAAGGGATAGCTCCCAAACCATTAATAATACCATGTATGAGTGACTTTAATAGGAGAGGACACACCTCTGTGGCTACAAACTGATGAAGCGGTGCAGTGTTGTCATGTCTTTATCAGTATTTGTGCAAGCCCCCTTTTGCACATAAAATTGTGAATTTCCCCTTTTTTATGTAATGATTGCTACTTTTCTTAAAGAGGACCTTTCACCACCTCCACCAACTCTAACTTGTTGCATCCTGCAATAGGAGCCGCTCCATTGATTCAAGCACAGTTGAAATTTCTTTTCTAGCAATTCAGCACAATTATACTCTCTACTGTCAGTTGGGTGGTCCTGGGTTGAAGCAATAAGACAAGAACCGCCCATCTGACATTAGAGAGCATAACTGTGCCCAGACTATAACAACTGATTGCTCAGGAATGGTGGGGGCAAAAGAAAAAAAATCCAACTGTGCCAAATCAGTGAAGGAGCACTTATTGAAGCATGCAAAGAGTTGGAGTTGGTGAAAGGTCTTCGCCCCGCGTATGTGTGAGGATAGGGCTGGCCTTTTTACCTGACAAATTTAACATGTCAAATTTAACATGACTTAGGTAGATTTCTGGAAGTGTGAAGAAATCAGGCGATACCTTTTAGAGGCTAACTGAGTATATTTGATAAGTAAGCTTTCAAGAGTCTAACTCTCTTCTTCAGACATGGTGTTATACAAGAACTGAAAATTCACAGATTATTTATACTCTATACCAGGGGAAGGCAACCTTTTTTGTTCGGCGTGCCAATTTTGATTAAAAAAATCAAAGTTGAGGTACTCGGAGTGCTGGTCAATAATTGTAAGTCTGCCGACCCCTGCACATGGTATTATGTCACATAGCAGCCCCTGCACACGGTATTATGTCACATAGCGGCCCCTGCACACGGTATTATGTCCTATAACGGCCCCTGTACACTGTATTATGGCCCATGCACATGGTATTATGCCCCATAGCGGCCCCTGCACACAGTATTATCCTCCATAGGGGCCCCTGCACACAGTATTATCCTCCATAGTGGCCCCTGCACACAGTATTATCCTCCATAGTGGCCAATGCACACGGTATAATATTCTAACTTTTATAATATTTCAATTGTCACCACTCACTAGCTATTATTATCCTGTGGGGTCTCTTCAGACCCCAGAGTATAATAAGCGGAGGGCCAAGAGAGGTGACAAACATAAAAAACAATGTTAGGGTAGGTTCACATATGTCAGTTGCATCAGCATAATTTTTTTGTCCCTTAGTCATTACAACTGATGTCAAAACTGATGCGAAAATGCATCAGTTGTCATCAGGCTTTTTTATAAATTTCTACTGCAAAACCATCAGTTGTCATCAGTTTTTACTATCTGTTTTTACCAAGCTGGTCCACAAGGCATGATGGGCTGCCAAGGCCAATAGAGTAGGAGTACTCAACTACTTTTAGTAAATTTCCATTGACCAGGATCCGCCATCAAATAAAGGTCCAAGCTGAACACGTCCACTATTTACGGTATTTTTCGGACAAAAAGACATGTCTGACTATAAAACGCACCCCAGGTTTAAACAAGAAAAATAAGGATTAGATCGGGGGCGACTAACGTGGCATTACACTGTGTGGGGTGACTAACATAGCATTATATTGTGCAGGGGGCACTAACATGGCATTATACTGTGTAGGGGGCACTAACATGACATTACATGGTGTGGGGGGCAACTAACGTGGCATTATACTGTGTAGGTGGCACTAAGATGACATTACATGGTGTGGGGGGCAACTAATGTGACATTATACTGTAGGGGGGGTATTAAGGAACATTATATTGTGGGTACTGACATTAGTGCTCCCATTATTGTTCCTCCTCAGTATGCTCCTTAGCAGGGCTGTTTTAACACATTGGTGGATTCAGTGCAATGGTTTCATAAGTGGGCCACCCCCCCCCCCCCATCGCCACCACTTAGGAATACCCGACTTGCACAAATTATAATGTCCCATTAGAGGCCCTACCACAGTATAATGCCTCCCTAGTGGTGCCTTACACTATAATGTCCCCCTCCAGCTATCCCCACAGTTAATGTCCCCATCCATATGTCCCCAGTTTAACCCTGTGCATGCAAATTAAATAGGAGTTTACATAAGAATATAATTTTCTATCCCCCTATAAAAATTGTAACTCTATTGAATAATTATAATCCCTACACCTAACTAATGTGATAACTAGGGCCGTGTTCAGATTGATGTAACACGACCACTTAATTGCTCACGTATTATGGACACAACCTCTGAAGTTCCTGCGGTTCATCATTTCTGGTATTAGAGAATCTGATCACCTACTGGAAGTGCAGGTGTTTCGTTTGTACTGTGGGTGCAAAAAAAAAAAAAAAAAAAAGCACACCCATCTGAAAACTGCCAAAAACTAGCATTTTATATGGTGACATTTAATGGGTAAAAATGTATTATCTGACTGACGGAACTTCCGTTTGTCAGAAATGTTTTACATGTTCATCACTAGTAATAATCGCTATTGCTATTATTTTAGCGTGTAACGGATATCACTAGAGAGGCCGGCGGCGTATTTTACTCTATAAAGATCAGGTATGGACAGGACAGGGACAGTGAAAAAATATAAACTTTATTGGTGACTTTGTGCATGTGTTGTGTAAGTGTTTGGTGAAACACTTTTGGCGCTGCAACCTGGACGATGGTAAATGTCTGGGTCACAGCGCCAATAAACTTCCTGGTTATGTCCAGAGGGGTATTACAGAAGAATACCCATCTAATAAGGCTCATTACATTATCCCTCTATGTGACAATCAGAGAGCAAAAGTACAGTATGCTCTCTAATTGATAGGAGAGGGATAACATGGACAGAAGTCTCTGCTACCCCCCGGGGTCACATACAGCTTATGCACAGACAATGATGAGTTATCATTGTCTCTGCAGTTCCTCTCCTCCCCCCTCCTTCCTTAGCTCTAAGATGCTGCCTGAGGCAGGAGGGGGGACACTTTAGAGCCCCATTTCTAAGGATCTGTTAGGGCCACAAAGATGCAACTGGATTCATTTTAAAGATGAGAATTACCGGCTTCACTACTGTACATAGAATGTGCAGAAGCCAGGTGATGCCGCATCCATCTTCAGGCAGCACCAGACGCTAATTAAATTTTAAGGAAGCCGGATGGAAAAACGCTGCAGGTAACGTTTTTCAATCTGGCTGAGGAACAGATCCGGTGCCAGAACTGATGCCTCTTGTGCCAGAACCGATCCTATAGAAAACTATGGGATCCGTCCTGGCATCAGTTTCCCTCCGGCTTGTGTGCACCACGCTGGAGGGAAACAGATAGCTGCGCCGGACATATGTGAAACCAACCATTACTCACTTTTTCCTGCGCTCCGCAGCCGCTGTGCGGGCGCTTCTCCCTGATGTCAGCGACCACTAATTGGGTCTCAGGGATCACGTCGCGTCATTATTCGTAATGACATCGGACGTGACCGCTGAGGCCCTGTCAAGAGTCTCTTATGTCAGGCAGAAGCGCCCGAAGAGCACAGGGTGGCTGCCGATCCAGGGAAGGTGAGTTAACATTGTTTTTTATTTTTGATCACCTCCCGGGGGCTCCGCTTATTATACTTGGGAGTCTGAAGAGATCCCACAGTATAATAATAGCAGTTTTGTTTCGGCCATGTTTGGTCCGATCGAAACTGCTGGGTGAGGACTCCGCTGCCGTGCCAGGGAAATAAGCCTCGCGTGCCATTTTTGGCACGCGTGCCAGGGGTTGCCGACCCCTGCTCTATACACATGGTCTTCAAAGGATTTTAGAGTCCTTAAAAAAAACCAAAACAAAATGCAATCTAAGAAGAGAAGTTATTTACAACCGGTCAAAAAAAACAATCTGGAAAGTTGTGGTGCGTGACAGAGCAATCTGTTATCTGTTTGCTATCAGGAGGTGATTTGTGACCCTCACAGTTCAAACATAGTGTGACATGTAGCTGGCATGAATATTAAGTCCAGATTGCAGAGTTTTACATTTTTGCATAAACTTGTACTCCCATTGTTTCCTCTCCTCCTGCGTCTTACAATGTTGTCCCATTAAAACCACAACCCGTAAATCTTCAGTAGAGTGGTTTTCTCCGGAGAAATGTGTGGCCACTGGGAGATCTGTTCTGCTGTTATTAATATTGGATCTATGTGAGTTCATTCGCTGACTAAGTCTCTGCCCTGTTTCCCCCACATAGAGGCCTGTGGTGGGACATTGCACACACATTATGAGGTACACCACATTGGAAGACCTGCAGGAAAATGTCCCCCTAATTCTGTGCACCTGTTGTGACTGTGGGACAGGTACACTGTCAGCGGTGTGGATGTGCTTGCAGGTCATGCACCTTTTTTGTAGGCAAGGTGAGGTGCCATTTTCAGTTGGGGCATTCAGGGCACTCCGGACAATAATTGGTGGTTGTCGAAAGGAGAGGGGGGACTGGAAATATGTCCTTGAGTCTGTTGTCCCTATGTAGCACAGGTTGGAGCTCCTTGGCAATCCTTCGTAGGATTTCCAGCTGTGGGTTGTAGGTGACAACTAGGGGCACTCGGGCTTCTGGGTCTCTTTATATGTGAGCGGACTGTCTCTGTTAATGGCTGCTGCTTTGTTTAATTGGTTGTCCGTCACTTTTGGTTTGTATCCCAATCAGAGAAATTTCATCCTCTGATCCTGGAGGTGCTTGTCCAGGTCTGCTTTGTCGGAGCAAATACAATTGTATCGTATAGCCTGGCTGTAGATAATAGAATGTCTTGTGTGCTTGGGGTGGAAGCTGTCGTTTCTCAGGTAGGCCGTTCTGTTTGTGGGTTTGTGGTATACTGATGTGAGTAGCTGGTGGTCTTTGATGTATATTGTGGTATCCAGAAAGTGAATTTCACTCCCTGAATAGCTAAGTTTAAGGTTGATGGTAGGGTGAAAGTCATTGAAGTCATTATGGAATTGAAGTAGGGCCTCCTTACCTGCAGTCCAGATGACAAGGATATCATCGATATAACGAAGGTAAATCATAGGTTTGGTGGCGCATGTTGATAAATATGTTCCTTCCAGTTCTGCCATAAAGAGATTTGCATACTGGGGTGCACATCTGGTACCCATTGAAGTTCCCATTCGCTGTAGATATAGATCCTCTCCAAAGGTAAATGAAGGCCAAACTCCACATATACTACTGGAAACTTCAGGACATGCTTATTAACAACAAAAAGAAAAAGCTCCACAGACTGAGACAAAAAGACCTCATTACTACAACCGCAAATACCAGCCCAGCTCAGCAAAGCTGTGTTGTGAATCTTTCCTCCTATGAACCAAACAAACACGAAATGTCAGTTCTCTCCAAAGGTCTCTCCTTCTGCCCCTCAGCACACACTGATCATATCAAACTCTGCAATGATATGGAGGAGTTTTTCAGAAAAATGAGATTGAGGGAATATTTTTATGACAAAGACCTTCCATACAGCAGCGACTCTGAGATGGAACAGCCCATAAGGAATCCTTCCAAAAATCTACCTGGACCCCACACCCTGGAACTAACACAGCACTGGATAAATATATTGACTGTTTCAGAAGCAAAGTAAAATCAGAAATCCTGGAGAAAGGAAAGAAACAGGTCCATAACCTAACCCTGCAGGAACAGAAGGCTATTACTTCACTGAAAGAAAATCAGGATATAATAATAAAACCAGCTTACAAAGGGGGCGCAATAGTCATAATGAACACCTCAGACTATATCGATCCCACAAAGGCCTATATGAAAGAACTAAAGAGTATGATCAAGAAGTTTCCAATCCAGATCCAGAATCAGGTAAAAGGACTTATCCCACAAGATCCCAGGCAGGGCTGCTTCTATATGCTCCCAAAGATACACAAAGATGGCAACCCTGGGAGGCCTATCATTTCTGGCATTGGGACACTGACAGAAAACAACTCAGGTTGGGTGGAAAATCTCCTAAAACCCCTTGTCAGGGATACTCCAAGCTATATCCAGGACACCACTGACCTTCTTAACAAACTGAATGCCCTCGGCCCACTACCTTAAGGTACCATCTTGGCCACCATGGATGTGGAATCCCTGTATACCAACATTCCCCACAAGGATGGAGTTGCAGCATGTCAGGTACACCTGGCAAAACAAAACCTCCCAACAGAACCAGTAACGCAGCTCATACAATTCATCCTTAGCTACAACCATTTTACCTTTGGAGAGGATCTATATCTACAGCAAATGGGAACTTCAATGGGGACCAGATGTGCACCCCAGTATGCAAATCTCTTTATGGCAGAACTGGAAGGAACATATTTATCAACATGCACCACCAAACCTATGATTTACCTTCGTTATATCGATGATATCCTTGTCATCTGGACTGCAGGTGAGGAGGCCCTACTTCAATTCCATAATGACTTCAATGACTTTCACCCTACCATCAACCTTAAACTTAGCTATTCAGGGAGTGAAATTCACTTTCTGGATACCACAATATACATCAAAGACCACCGGCTACTCACATCAATATACCACAAACCCACAGACAGAACAGCCTACCTGAGAAACGACAGCTTCCACCCCAAGCACACAAGACAATCTATTATCTACAGCCAGGCTATACGATACAATCGTATTTGCTCCGACAAAGCAGACCTGTACAAGAACCTCCTGGATCAGAGAATGAAATTTCTATGATTGGGATACAAACCAAAAGTGACGGACAACCAATTAAACAAAGCGGCATCCATTAACAGAGACAGTCTGCTCACATATAGAGAGACCCAGAAAGATGCCCGAGTGCCCCTAGTTGTCACCTACAACCCACAGCTGGAAATCCTACGAAGGATTGCCAAGGAGCTCCAACCTGTGCTACACAGGGACAACAGATTCAGGACATATTTCCAGTCCCCCCTCTCCTTTCCTTTCGACAACCACCAAACCTGAGGCGTATTATTGTCCGGAGTGCCCTGACGGCCCCTACTGAAAATGGCACCTCACCTTGCCTACAAAAAAGGTGCATGACCTGCAAGCACATCCACACCGCTGACAGTGTACCTGTCCCACAGTCACAACAGGTGCACAGAATTAGGGGGACATTTTCCTGCAGGTCTTCCAATGTGGTGTACCTCATAATGTGTGTGCAATGTCCCACCACAGGCCTCTATGTGGGGGAAACAGGGCAGAGACTTAGTCAGCGAATGAACTCACATAGATCCAATATTAATAACAGCAGAACAGATCTCCCAGTGGCCGCACATTTCTCCAGAGAAAACCACTCTACTGAAGATTTGCGGGTTGTGGTTTTAATGGGACAACATTGTAAGACGCAGGAGGAGAGGAAACAATGGGAGTACAAGTTCATGCAAAAATGTAAAACTCTGCAATTTGGACTTAATATTCATGCCAGCTTCATGTCACACTATGTATGAACTGTGAGGGTCACAAATCACCTCCTGATAGCAAACAGATAACAGATCCCTCTGTCATGCACCACAACTTTCCAGATTGTTTTTTTTTTGACCGGTTGTAAATAACTTCTCTACTTAGATTGCATTTTGTTTTGTTTTTTTTTAAAGACTATAAAATCCTTTGAAGACCATGTGTATAGAGTATAAATAATCTGTGAATTTTCAGTTCTTATATAACACCATGTCTGAAGAAGAGAGCTAGACTCTTGAAAGCTTACTTATTAAATATACTCAGTTAGCCTCTAAAAGGTATCGCCTGATTTCTTCACTCTTCCACTACTTTCAATGGCTAACACGGTACAACATTATACTAGGTAGATTTCTGGCAGATATTTCTGATTTTGACCAACAGACCACCTGAGATGTGCTAAATTTATCAAGAGACACACACCTCATAATTACTTTGGCGTATCTTATTCCGCTGCCGATGGCTATAACTGTGTGTTACACAAGTCTGAATAACTTGGCTCACTGTGTGTATCCCAATCACCATCTACATCAGTACATTGTTGTGTACAGTATAGTGGCAGTGTACTTGTATATCATACTTGCCAACTCTCCTAGAACGTTCAGTCAAAACAAGGGGCGACCTCACAGAATTCCTTAAATGCTGGCAAGTCTCTTGGGCTCTGTCAGATCTTTATTATTCTCTATTTGACGTGGGCAGTGTACTGTATGTGTCGGTCATGTCACAAAAGCACAATTTTGTGCTTGCCTCACACAAAGAGGGCCCACTGTTCCTGCTGGGCTACTGACACCAAATGTTGGCAAGTATGATAGATATGGACACTGATATATTTAGTCTCAGAAGTCATATCGTCATCAGACTTTCAACAGTGTATGTCAGAACATTGATATGGATGGCAAAACAAAGAACAATAACCAGCCTTTATTATATATCAGTCATTATTTTCCAACATGGACTTTAAAGATATTCTATCATTAAAAAATAGATTTTTAACTAGAAGCACGTCGGAGTAGCCTTTAGAAAGGCTATTCTTCTCCTACCTTTATTTTTCAGGTCTGCACCGCCGTTTTTGAGTTTTGTCTTCTTTGTTCGTTATGCAAATTGGTCTTCAGAAAGTACAGGGGGTGTTTCCCCCTGTGCTCAAAGCACTGGCTCTTTATAGGTTTCCAGCACAGCCTCTTTCTTCTGCTTCTGACGCGTCTCCTCTTCTTACACGAGCGCTGGTACACCATGATAAATGTCTTGTAAGGATGTGTTTGATATTGGTGGTTTGGAGTATGCGGATAGTATATGTGTGTGGAGGGGGCTATAATACTATATGTATGTATGTACTATGTACCCCCAATGCACAGCAAGACATACTATACTATATCTTGCTATGTATTGGGGTGATAGTGTGGAAATTAGTATTATGTATGTCTTGCTGTGTATTGGGTGGATGATAGTGATGTCTTGCTGTGTATTGGGGGTGGCGGGAGATTAGTAATAGTATGTCTTGTAGACAGCTATAGATGAGTATAATTTTTTTTATTCTGATGTTTTTTGGGTTTCTTGTTCAGGTTACAGTAGGAACTAGGAAGGGCTAAAAACCGTGGCCCTTCCCACCCAGGTAATGCTAGGTAGCTGCTTGTTGTATCTGGCTGATTCCAAAAATTAGGGTGGACCCCATGTAAATTTTTAAAAATTACTTATTTAGTTTTGGAAAAAAAAAACATATGGGGTCAGCTTCAACCATAACAACAACAAACAGCAGAAACCTGACATTACCAGGGTGGGAAGGGCCAAGGTTTTTGCAAGGTAACGGTAGGTTCACACTAATGTTCGGGTTTCCGTCTTGGGGACCCGAAAGAAGGAAACCCTATCCGTTTAAAAAACGGTTACACACAGAAACTCGTGGACCTCATAGACTATAACGGGGTCCACCCGGTTTCCTCTTTGCAGGACTTTTCTTCTGCCGATTTTAATTGGAATGTAAGACGGAGACTAAACACTAGTGTCAGCCTAGCGTAACTCTGCTACCTGTCATCTATAATTCCAAGATGATGCTCCCTTTATGCCGCCATTGGGAGACTTTTTTTTCTCTGGCGGTTAATTATTTTTGTTGACAGTTAATTGAGTTACATGATGGGGAATTATGCTCTCTGCCATGTATAAATTCCCATAATGTAACTCTGCTACCTGTCATCTATAATTCCCAGGTGAAGCTCCCTTGACCACGCCATGGGGAGACTTTTTCCCTCTGGCAGATTCTATTATAATTGAGAGTTAACAGATTTACATGATGGGGAATTATTTTTCCCCGTCATGTATAATTGCTCAGTGACAATTCCTGTATTCGGCCATGTGGAGACTTTTACCCTCTGATGGATTCTATTATAGTTGACAGGTAGCAGAGTTACCCGATGTGGAATTGTTTTTCTTATATATAATTCCTAGGTAACACTCTCTGTACTCCAACATGGGGAAACATTTTTCCCTTAGGTAGATTACTGTGGCTTTTGCTGCCATTGTTCCTCCTCCTTCCACTGTGCAGTCACTCATAAAATGGTTTGCACTGTAGTAGTAGGTAACTAGTAAACATTCCTGCCTTACACATAGCCAGGAAATGGGAGGTGTGTTGTGTGTGGTCATTAGTAGGGAGAATGAACCTCCCACATTTACAGCAGTTGTAAATCAGGTTGTGCTCCCTCTGGTGGCCAAACTAGGGAACATTAAAAATTATTATTTAATTTTTAATATTTCCATCCTTGTTAAAAATAAATAAATAAATTATATATATCTTACATTCCATCTAATGATTCCAGGAAGGCCAGTATGGTTGTGGATGGAACATCACTCACTGGGGCTCAGACTGTGGTTGTTTGTCTCTTTTATCTTAAATTTACAGAATTAACTATTTGGGCGATTTTTATAGGGATTCCACCTTACAATCATTTTAGCTTTAGGTTAGTTGTTTTCCTGTCAATTGGCATCAGGTAAAATTATGGAAGCTTCATGCTGCATGCAACATGCTCTGAAACCAGAGTAAGGCTACATTCAAACAACCGAGGTGCAAAATGGCCGTGAAAAACATTTATTTCTCATGGCCATCTTGCACCAGAGGAGCACCCGTTTTCACGTATCTCCCATATATTTCAGTGTATGGTCTCAGCAGCCTAGGGAAAGGAGATGGGACGTCACTCACAGACATCACAGGTGACATCCCAGTTCCTTTCCTTAGGCCACTGATTGCCCTCAGCAGTCATGTGTGATGGGGACTTCTGCTGGGACACCAGGGACAGGTGAGTCTGTTTTTTTTTCCCTACTTTCTTATTTTCCTTGAGTGTACATTGTCTTAATGATAGTGCATTAAAATATTTAAATACAGGCCAAATATAGAACCACATACCTGAGCTTTATACAAAGAATACAAATCTAAAGAAAAAAACCTAGAACATTCACACAATTGAGGTAAATAAATGATTGAAAGTTCAATTATACAAGTACATAATTAAACTGAGACAGCATATGGGTATTCACATCAATGCATAGGGGTTAGTTTACTAAAAGAGGCACATCAGTTGTTTTGCACAAAAGTGACGCACTTTTGCACCAAAAATGTGCGACTTTCTCCATTTTAGAAGAGTTTCCAGAGCAGGGAGGAGATCAGGACATACTGAAGCAAGGATGCCTCAGCCTGACAGATTTACTATAACTCATGCCATAAAACTGGCGTGAGTTATACCTGAAAACTACACCACTACGTAGATGTCAATTTTAGCACGTGGGACCTCGCAAGATGTGCCAGAATTATTAAGTGGCTGCCAATGGGGGAATGAATTACAGGTGCATCTCAATAAATTAGAATATCTTTGAAACATTCATTTATTTCAGTAATTAAATTAAAAAAGTGACCTATATTTTCTAGATTCTTTACATACAGAGTGTTCTTTTTCAAGTGTTTTATTTCTGTAAATGTTGATTATGGATTACAGTTAATGAAAACCCAAATCTAAGAAAATTAGAAAAAAAGAAAATTGTAAAAAAGTTCAGTATTGTAAATTCAGTGTGTCACCTGCCAAGGTTTCCTAAGCCTTTAAATGGTCCCTCAGTCTGGTTCAGTAGGACACACAATCATGGAAGACGCTGATTATGAATTGAATTACTGAAATGAATGAACGTTTCAAAGATATTCTAATTTATTGAGATGCACCTGTAAGACTGCTGTAGGAAATGTCAGTCTTAATAAACTCCCCCAGCAATATCTGGTTTTTCCAACTCAATTAATATACAAAAAAGAACACAGATGCATACTAATGTTAAATAAATATGCATGTGCATGGTCTGTGCTAATATGCAAAATAAAATTACCAAATGAAATAGGTGACTAAATGCATACCTGTTTCCATATATATTAACCCCTTCCAGACATCCCCTGTAATAGTACAATTGATGTTGGGTCATAAACAAGTTAGGCATCACTGCATCCCAAAGTTCCCAATCTATAAAAAATATTATCTCATATGGTGAAAACTGTAGTGGTAAAAAAAATCAAAAGAGCCAAATCACTGTTTCAATAAAATTGAATAAAAAGTGATCAAAACATTGGATATTCCCCAAAATGGTATGAATAAAAACTACAGCTAGTGCTGCAGAAAATGACACCTCTGTACATGGAAACATAACAAGATTAAGGTTGTCAGAATATCGTGACTGCATTTGTCAAAGTTTTGGATCTTTGTAACGGTATTAAAACATGACAAAAACTAATAAATTAGGATTGCTGTGATAATGCCAACCTAAAGAATATAATGAACGCTTCATTTTGGCTTGCTCAGTGAATGCTGTAAAAAAAACAAAACCTATAAGAAAATGGCACAAATGCAGTTTTTATCTAATTCCACCCCATTCTGATTTTTTCCAGCTTCCCAGTACATTGTATGGAATATTATATGGTACCATTATAAAGTATTTTTGTCCCACACAAAATGAGCACTCATACAGCTCTGTGAATGAACAGTGGGTGCCAAAACTTCATCATACAAGAAACTGGAAATCCATCATGACATAGGGCAAAACATCATTGAATATAATGCAATACCACCAATGCAATAAAGTATTAAAAAAAAAGTCCAGATATAATCCCACCAGGCAAATCACTAATGCTAGGTTAATACTAGCGTTTGAGTCTCTGCACGACTTTATCTTCCGCTACAAAAGTAAACAAACATGGCGGAAGCTATTGTCCAGTCATGTTGTTTACATTAGTGTTAATGGGAACAGACACAGAATCAGTCTGTGACCGTTCTTTGTGACAGCTAATGTCTGCTGCTGTCATCCTATGATGGAAGACAGCAACGGTCATTAGTAATGGAAGCGTGAACTCCCCCTAATTTAATTGCCAAATAAGTGATAAAGGTTCACTGCCATTTAAAAAGGGAAAGGGACATCCTTGATGAGGTCCTCTCTGAATGGGGAAGGGATGTGACAAACAGCCATTGAGCAAAATTGTGAATGTTGAATTATAACAAAAAGATAGAATGATGGTCGTGAAATATTTCCCAAAATGTCAAAACTTTAAGGTGCAAAAGCCCTGTCAGCATCAAGAATCGTTGATTATAGTGTTAATCTGTTTTCCCTTAGTCCCAACAGCAGCACAATATGGAGTATTTCTGGTCCTGTTTGTTGGTAGGACAGGCAGAACTTTTAATTAGCATAATTATTGCGATTATGTTATCCTATAAGAGGACGAGAGAGATCTCCCCCCACTGTGTTAATTATAAAGAAGAAACCTAATGCTAAATTAGGCAGGGGGGAGCTTGTGCTGCTGTTGGGACTAAGGGAAAACAGATTAACACTATAATCAATGATTCCCTTACATCCCACAGCAGCACAATATGGGGACGTAGCAAGTAGATCCCCTTAGGGAGGGTTTCCATGTTCTACAACACTTAGGACTGAACGTCCAAAGGCAGTAGCCTCTGAACTCCGGACATCCAGCCGATAGTGCTTTACAAAGGTCAGCTGGGAAGACCATGCAGCAGCTGCACAAATCTGATCCAGAGGCAAAGAGCGATCGTCAACCCAGGAGGTCGATACAGCCCTAGTAGAGTGGGCTGTAATAAATCCAGGAGGTATTAACCCCTGAGCACAAAAAGCAGGTTTAATAGCTTCTCTGATCCACCTAGATAAGGAGGGTTTAGAAGCCTTGAGACCTTTGTATCTGCCATACATATTAACCAGGAGATTCTTCTGAAAGTCTGAGTGCGCCAGAGATATCTTACAAGGTCCAGATTATGGAGCCTTTCTTCCTCTTCAGATGAGGGAGTAAGGAAAAAAACGGTAATGAGACCACCTGGTTGATATTGGCCTGGGAGGGCACTTTAGGGTTAAACCCAGGGAGGAACCTGAGTTGCACCCTGTCTGAGACCACCGGCCTAAGTCTGATAGCACCCTTAAGAAAATTAAAGATTAAGGGATTCTGAGACAGATGTCTGCCTATATAGGCGGATAGGGCTGAGACCTGTACCTTCAAAGTGGCAGGGGAAAAGCCCTTATCAAAGCCGTGCTGAAGAAAGTCAAGAATCACTCCAGTAGAAGGTTTTGAACTATCAGCTTCCCGTGTGCAACACCACTCCTTGAAGACATTACCTAATCTTAGGTAGCTTCTGTTGGTGGACTCTGCTCTGGCGCAGGAAAGGGTCTTCAGGACGGCTTCTGACAGTCCACTAGGCCTCCATAGGGACTGACCAACCTCCAGGCTGTCAGGTTGAATCTCCTCTGATCCTGGCATTCTTGAGATCCCTGAGACACCAGATTCTGGAGAGGGGGAAGCCTCCAGTAGATCCCTCGACTCATTAGCATGAGTGGGGTACACCATGCTCTTTTTGGCCAGAATGGTATGATGGCTATCACAAAGGCTTGGTCCTGTCTGACTTTCATCAATACCTGTGGTATCATGGAAAGTGGAGGGAAGATGTACGCCAGCCTGAACCTCCAAGGGATGGACAGGGCATCCACTGCCAAGGGATTGCCCTCCTGATACAGCGAGCAGAACGTCTCTACCTTGGCGTTGAGTCTGGTCGCCATCAGGCCTTCTTCTGGGAGACCCCACATCAGGGTGATCTGGTGGAAGATCTCTTGATTGAGAGACCATTCTCCTGATATGGTAAGACCCCGACTCAACTGATTCTCTACTATGTTCAGGGAGCCCTTGATGTGAACTGCGGATAGATGGGTCAGATTTTTCTCTGCCCAGGTAAAATCAGACCTGCCTCCCTGATGAGGGGTAATGATCTGGTGCCTCCCTGCTTCTTCAGGTACATCACAGTCGTCATATTGTTGGACCGAATCCTGATTGCTCTTCTTTTGAGAAGAGGAGAGAAATGGAGGAGTGCCAGGTAAACTGCTATGAACTCCCTCCAATCGGATGATGCCATTTTCTCTAGCCTGCTCCAGACTCCTTGTACGGTATTCTTGTACAGATAGGCTCCCCATCCTGAAAGGGATGCATCAGTGGTCAACAGGGTCCAACGAGGCTGGACCGTGGACATCCCGTCTCTCAGGTGTATTCACCACTTGGGGGAAAGATGGGTACTGGGAGAAAGCCTGATCCTCTTGTCGAGACCTCGAGGACCATGATTCCAGAGCTTTAGGACCTCCATCTGGAGAGGACGCATATGCCATAAAGCCCAAGGGACTGCATCGGCTGAGGCAGACATGAGGCCTATGAGTTTCATAGCTGTCCTGATGGATACCTGGCGTGTTCTAATAAGATACTGAGCTGCTCTGCTTATCTTCCTTAGAAGTGGTAAGGAAATTTGTCTGCGGACTGAGTCCAGAATGAATCCCAGGATCTTCTTCCGGGTTGAGGGAACCACGTCTGACTTCTCCCAATTTATAATCCAACCGAGTTGCTGGAGAAAGGACATCGTTATGTGCAGATGCTGGAGCAGGCAAGCTTCTGACTGGGCCTTTATCAACCAGTCGTCGAGATATGGCACTATGAACAGACCTAGGAGTCTGAGTGCAGCTGCCACTGGAGCCACTACTTTGGTGCCTTATCCATAGACTCGTCCACATGGAAGGCCCTAGGTCCCCTATTGGTGGAACTGGAGGCTTCCCCAATCTCACCGGACCGGATGAACTTCAACAGACATTTCATTTTTTCTAGGGGAAAGAGCGGTCTACTGGAAACCTCCGAGGCCTCTTCCTCGGATGAATGCATCTCCTCAAGTACCTGGAACTCTTCCTCAGATGGTACAGACGTGTTTTTCTCCATACGGGATCTGTTAGAGATCTGGGAAATAGAATCCCGGATCTCCTACATGGAGTCCTCCATATACTCCTTGACCCAGATGATAATGTCACGTATGGACGGCTCTTCAGCAGGAGTCCTGTGGCACTGGCGACACCGGGTAAACTCATGCCCATCAGGTAGAGGAATATTACATTCCACACAAGCAAGATGCTTATGCTTAAACGCTCTCTTCCTATAGTTGCCGCCGCCACCTGAAGCAGAGGAGGACTACTGAGAAGAAAAAAAGAAGTCAGAACAATCCAATTGACATATTCAAGTAAATGGAGAAATATTACCTTAAGAGATGGTAAGCTACCAAAGTGATAATAATGCTAAAAAACTGGACATGTTAGTACGGCAGCAAGTATAGCAGCAAGTGCAACAACAAGTACACAGAAATGAGGCCTTACCCAAAATAAAGACAAGCCATCTCTAATCCCACAGGAAGGCCTTATATAGGGGAGGTGGAGGAGGAAGGAAGTGTGCATTCCATAAATCTCTCCCCCCCCAAAAAATCTGAAAACTTACAAGAATGCAGAATACATACATACAGCGCCAACAACGGGGGGGAAGAGAACACCCTGGGGGAAAAGCAGAGCACCCAGCAAATAGAGAAGCCCCCAAAAACATTGGTAGCGAAATTTCGCCGCTACCGGAAGTAGGCCAAAAAACGGGAAAAACGCTCCCTGGAAACCTGGAACCTAAAGAAAGGTTCTGGACAACAGGAACGCGCAACGTCACTTCCGGTTCACAGAGAACCAAAGGAGAGCGTCGAGACAAGGATCTACAACCCCCTTCAACCTTCTAGACATGCCTCAACAAAGGGAGTCAAGAGGAGAAAGAACAACCCTATACATAGGGGAGAGGTAAGAACAACAAAAAAGGGGGGAGATGTCACCTAAGGGAGGCCAAAAGAGACGTCCCTCCACCTGTCCCACCACACAGGACAGAAAAAAAACACAGTGGGGGGAGGTCTCTCTCGCCCTCTTAGAGGATAACATAATCGCATTAATTATGCTAATTAAAAGTTCTGCCTGTCCTACCAACACACAGGGGCAAAAATACCCCATATTGTGATGCTGTGGTACGTAAGGGAATGAGAATTATGATCTTTTTCTTGAAAAGTGAGCAGAAGCTATGGTTCCAATTGGGATGCTAGAATCTTAATAAACAATTTAAAATCAGAGTTTAAAAGGGTCTTTACGAAGTAAGCGGGCCTGGCTCTTTTCTAGGTGTTAAAAGCAAAAAGATGAAGGCATTGTTAAAGGGGTTGTCCATGATTTTTTTTATTGCCCTATCCTCAGGATAGGCCTTAAATTTCTGATTTATGTGGGTTCAAAGTGTAGCCTCCATGTGGATCAGCTGTTCGGGGGTGTATCTGGTCCCTGTATTATACAGTGCAGTGACCAGGCTCCATTACTGCAGCTCTGCTACCATTGAAGTCAATGAGAGCTGAGCTGCAATGACTGCACCCAGCCACTATAGAGTACGAGTATAGAGTACGGAGCGATCTGCGTCTGGCTCCGA
Organism: Leptodactylus fallax; assembly: GCA_947044405.1. Taxonomy (NCBI): domain Eukaryota; kingdom Metazoa; phylum Chordata; class Amphibia; order Anura; family Leptodactylidae; genus Leptodactylus; species Leptodactylus fallax. The sequence goes on from CAMRHE010000094.1 coordinate 6,535,143, forward strand.
GCACTGTATAGTGAGAATGTTATTAAATAAACTTTGTAAATGAGGAGCCAGCTGTGGGTATAAAAGTTTGTAATATTCATTGGAAAACCCATCAGGACCAGGGAATTTGGACAGTTTAAGGAATTTTATAGCGCAGATCATTTCCTGTTTAGTTATACGTTAATCTAAAATGGTCCTTAACATCAGCAGCCGTCCACATTTGGTTCCCCAGTGAAAATATTAATTTTTTAGAAAATCTAAATCTAATTTAGTCGCTCATGTGAGAGGACACCTAACACAGACTTATCCTCTTAGTACACCCTATGAATCAATAGCTTGTAGAACCACCTTTAGCAGCAATAACTTGAAGTAATTGTTTTTTGCATGACTTATCAGTCTCCCATTCTGGAAGAATTTTGGCTCACTGTCCTTTACAACATTGCTTCAGTTCTTCAAGGCTGTCTGTCAAACATAATCACATGGCCTTGTAGAGAGGATTTTACAGTTTCCAAATATGCCTTTATTATTCATCTCTGGGGACCCATTTTCATGTAAATCCCCATGTTATTCATATGCAAATGAAGTGAAAAGTACTTTGCCAAGGAAACTAGATCTGAGACCAAACCTTGGCAAGCTAAGACACTCTTCCAAAACACTTTCCCCCTCATTTACTTATGAATAAAATGACAATTTACAAGATAATAGGGCTCTAAAGGTGAATAACAGAGGTATATTTGGAAACTGTAGAAAGACCACTACAAGGTACCGTGAATAGATTTGTTTGGGATCATTGTCCTGTCGGAGTTTAGCTGTTGGACCTCACGTTTGACGCTAGAATACTTTGGTGTACTATCAAATATACTCAGTTAGCCTCTAAAAGGTATCGCCTGATTTCTTCACTCTTCCACTACTTTCTATGGCTAACACGGTACAACATTATGCAGAAGTATTCATGGTCAACTCAATGAGTGCCCAAGTCTTGTGCATGCAAAACAAGTCTAAATCCTCACCCCTCCACCACCGTGCGTGAGAGTTGGTATGAGGTGCTTGTGCTGATATGCTGTGTTTGGTTTTTGCCTAAAATGGTGCTGTGCATTATGGCTAAACATCTCTACTTTGACCTCGTCTGTGCAAAGGACATTTTTCCAGAGGTCTTGTGGTTTGGTCAGATGCAACTTTGCAAACTTAAGTCATGCTGCTATGTTGCTTTTAGAAAGAAGAGGCTTTCACCTGTCATTCCTTCCAAACATGCCATACTTGTTCAGTATTTTTCTAATTGTACTGTCATAAGCTTGAACATTTAAACTGTTAATGGAGGCTCGAAGAGTCTTAGATGTAGCTCTTGTGTTTTTCTATGACCATTTTCTCTGAGTATTGTACAGTTTGACCTTGGGATAAATTTGCTGGGATGTCCACTGTTAGGAATATTGTCAACTCATTGATTTGAATGTTTTCCACTTGTGAATAATCTGTCTCAACGTAGAATGTTGGACTAGTTGTAAATGGTCTTATAACACTTCCCAGATCAATGGATAGCAACATTTGCTTTTATAAGATCTTTGCTGACGTCTTTTCTCCACATCTATGAATACTCCAGACCAGCAAACTGCCAAAACTTTTATAGAGGTGGTTACGCTTACTGATGGCCAATTAAACAAGGTCATTTGATTAGCAGCGCCTGGCTGCTACTTACCTTCTTAATTCATAAGAAGCAATAATGGTGTACTTAATTTTTCACACATTGCTTCTATATTTTGACCTAGCTTTTGTTAAATAAAGGCCAGTAATTTGTCATGTATTGTTGTTCATCTGAAGTTGAATGTATATAATTTTAAGACCTTCTAGGTATATTTTATATATGTATGTGTATGTAAAACATGTAGTATTTATCTATCTATATGCATAATGTGTGCATATATGTATGTGAATGTATGTATGTAAGTGTAATATGTGTAATGTTTGTCCGCATAATATATGTAATTTATGTGTATATATGAATGTGTGTAACAGAGTTACTAATGAAAATTCTCCAGAAATCTAGTGTAATCTGCAACTAGAATCAGTTGTACATGTTTAACACCTCATTTCTGAAGTGTTTTAGACACTTTTTGAAAGTTTCAGTGACTTGTCTGACAAATGGGTGGGGAAGTTGGTGGGGAACTTAATATGCATCACTATACCACCAACATTTTTGCACATTTACCGCAGTCAAGGAAACTAAGCCAACTAAAAGTGTTGTAAGGTTAGACTAGACAGTTTAAACAGATTTAGCAATGTGTATTTACTTATGTGTTATGTATGTATTATGTGTCAAGTATGTGTATACACTCTCTGGAGGGATGATGTGACTGACTACTGCATGTGACTGTTGCGGTCAATGAATGACTGCTGAGGCCATGTAGGTGGTTATTGACATCTTCACTACCAGATACAGAGATCAGCAGAGAGCACTGGGAATCCTGCAGAAAGGGTAGTAAGAAGGGTAGGTGCCCCTGGTAATTGATGTACAGTTCAAATGCAGGAGGAACATAGTGTGAGTACAGTGCATGCATACAATTACATTTGTATTGCACTGACCAACAACATCCAGCAGAGGTCTCTCCACACATAAAAATTATATGAGTTCAAGTGATATAAAACTATAAGCCACAGCACTGAGGACTGTTTCTATTAACATGCGATGAAAGACCTGTATCCAAATCTATAGCATATGCAACAGTGGTAAACATAAAAGCAACCCTCAAAGGACAGTCACTGCATAATATATCTCTCGGCAGTTGTAAATATAGTATACAGATTCTTCCGGAAGAGTCATGAGTTTTTCAGGTAGGCTTGCTTTAATGTTAGGTACAAAGGTTTGACTTGTAACACTAGAAGAGAGAAGGATGGAAAAGCCTTTGTCTTGTTTGCTTCATCACTGAGGTATCTAAGGTCAACATACAGGTGCGATAACAGATGCGAGGCAACAGATCCATCTTCATTCTAGAGCTGTCACTGATGATGCTGCCACCCATGCTTTAAAATGGGCAATTCTGTGAAGAAAGGGAAGGTTGTCATTGCCAATGAGAATCAGGTGAAGAGCTTGCGCCTCTACAAGGCAGGTAAGGTGGCATGGTATTAATAAGAGATATTGTTTATGATTTATCTGTGGCAATAACCAAAAAAAATACTCTTTGATCAGATGATATATGTGTGGCTTTGAAGTTGACTAGATGACTACGTAGATGACTATGTTATAAGGCTCGTTCACAGTCAGTGACTATTGTAATGAGTGAATATACACTACAAGGGGTCTTATGTGTTATGTACTTACCATATGGGTATTTTATAATGTAAACAATAAATAATATTTTCATCTAGGACTTTATGTATCATTAACATTTATCTAAGTATTTAGATTTAACGATGGATTTCTCCACGTAAATATACTTAAAACATGGGAGGAGGGGCTTAAGAGTGGCATATCCTATGCCCATCGTAAATTAATTCCTCTGCTGGCATGAGATGCAGAAAAATTATTAAGAGGCTCCAGTCTCTTAATAATTTTGGCACATTTTTGGGAGGTCCTGTTTGTCAGAATTGGAATCTATGCCAGTTAGGAACTGGCATACATTTTAGTTATAACTTGTGCCAGTTTTCTGTAAATTGTAAGTTTGACTGCTCGAGACAGCCATACCCCAGTTTACCTCAATCCACGATTGGAGAGATTCATGACAAAGTGGTATCAGGGCCATGTGCCAAAGATGGGCCACTTCTATATCAGGTTCTGGGTTAGATAGTGTAGTAAATCTCTCACCATATTCTGGAAAACAAATTGAAGAATATTGTGCAAAGCGATGCTCCCCACATCCCTTCAACCTTTTTCCTATTTTTGACTTTACTTGAAGGGATTACGTGGGGGATAAGAACTTTCAGCAGCATACTCACTGCATCCAATAAGAACACTTACTAACATACATGGGTCAAAAGTAGGGACTGTCCCTCCAAAAGAGGGAGACTTCGGAGGTATTAGCTCCTGGCCACCAGCTTACCTGATACATTATGCTGGTGCTCAAAGTGCTCTAACATGGTGACAAAGCAGTTTGTGACATATAGCTAATTGATATGTGCACGCTCCCTGCTCACTCTGCCTCAGGGAATGCAAAGCATGAAAACCATAAAATGCCCTCTGGGGTTTTACATTCATTTTCTTGTTTTAAATAATGTTTTTTTTATATAATATAATGTTATTGTTTGTAAAATGAAAAGTTATTAAATTTTTCAATATGCTTTCTGTATCAATTTCTCATAGTTTTCCAGATCTCTGCTTGCTCTCATTCTTTACCTTCCAGTGGATAAAAATCAGTCCATGGTCAGTCCATGGTCATGTGATGGACAGCACTTACTATCCCTGCCTTTTCTATAGGAGCTCAGGCTGTAGTATCAGCTGGCTTCCCACTTATGCAGCTGCAAAATTTCATATACATGTCCTTGCATTAAGAGTGGACCGCCTGGATGCATATATTCTATGGGAGGTGTGGGAACAGTTAATGTACACATGTTAATACTCCTATGCTTTTGTATAGGAGAGCAGATCTCTCAAATGTGATGTGAAAGTAGGGTGTTTTGCCTTACACAAGCTTGTCCTTATAAATCACCATATGGGTGAACTGTATGCATTGATATCCCTATGATTCTGTGGGCTAGCGACTTACAAGTATTGTACTTAGAGATCAATATATCCAGCATGTCCATATTGGAAACTATACGAACAAGGACTTGTAAAGGAAAGACATACACTACATGGTGCATTGGTCATGGGGATCAAATTTTAAAGAAACACTCTAGCAGACAGACATGTCCCCTGAAGTTCTCCTTCTTCCCTCTCAATTAGGAAAAAACAAATTCCTACTATCTAATTCCCCCTGAGAATGGAAGTACTGGCACCATGTGTAAGAGACAGCCAATGTTGTCCTAAGCTTTATTTGTCTGTATAAACTGTTAATGTTGAATGTATTTCTGTGATTCTGTTCCTTTAAGACAGCAGCCATTGTAATTGTGACATGATGCTGGAGTGAGACCCCCCCCCCCCCCCCTTTTATGTCAGCCTGCCTGTTCTGCAGACAGAGTGTGAGCAGAGAAGCAGGAAGTGACGAGCCAGAGAGCAGCAGCCATCTTGGCAAGTGTTGTATTGAACTGGTGTGGAGATTTTTCTGTACAGCTAAGCTGTATCTTGGTCCAGAGACAAACAGAGTGTAAAGAGACAACAGGACTAGTGAGTCCACGTGAAAGGAACTGTGCTCAGTGGCTGATCAGTGAGACTGACATTGTGACTGTGTATATGGATACCACAGATAGAGACTCGCAGTGCTGTTGATGTACTGGACAGCACCTGCTAAACCCCGGCTTACATCCCAGCTCAGTGTATGGATTCGGCAGGACTGTCAGTGTGCTGAGTGGAATCTGCTGTTGGATTACATTGCATTCAGTTGGTTTCCCTGTCTGTTAAAGAGGACTTCATTTCTCCCAAGATCCTGATAACAGTGAGGAGAGGACGCTTCACTATAAAAGAAAGGACCGACTTTGGGCCCCACCGCGCGCTTCTACGGACTGTAAGCGGTCCACCTGGACCACTGGGGAAAAGGGGGTGCACCCAAATGTGAAGTCAGGGTCAGTTAGGGATAGTTTTGAGTATATTGTTCATTCAGTGTCCATACTGCAGAAGTGGACAGCGTAAAAGTAGAAACCATTGCAGAATTTGCCTTGAAATTGTTCATGCTATATTGTATATTTTGCTTGTCTTTAGAGCCCTGTCATTTTACCTTCAAATAGCCTTTATTAACTTATAGTAAATATATATTTTTTTCTTGAACTACTGCGTGTGCGTTCATTTCTGGTTGCGGAGTCCAAACCACCTGCCTTGCTCTCGGTTCACAAATTGGCGTAGTCGGCAGGATCCGCTTACCAGAATGGACGGTGACGCACCCGTTAGGGAGAATGGTGCTGGAGGAAGAATGCCAGCAGGGGCTATAATGAGTCAGTTAGCTAAATTTGATGGCAATAATATGTCAGTGAGTATGTGGGTGGAACAGATACGAATGATACAGCGAATGTACCAGACCGCACCAGAAGTACTAGTAGAGCTAGCAATATTGACATTACAAGGGGATGCTAAGACCACGGTGATACTGAGGCCATTTGAACAAAGGCAGACATTTGAGCAAGTAGTCCAGATTCTAGAAACCATCTATGGAGAAACTGCATTGCTGGGGTCTCTGCAGGCTCGGTTCTTCCAGAGGGTACAACAGGAGAATGAAAGCCTTCCCCAATATGCAAATGCCCTACAAGAACTGCTCCGAGATATTCAAGGGAAGGAAAGAGGGGGCTCGCCAGCCTTCTGTAATCCTGATCGGACTCTCCGTGACCAGTTTGTCCTGGGGATACGTGACGGCAGTTTAACTGTGACTATGCAGGATTTTATACGACGAGAGACTGATGCTAAATTCCATGATGTACAGGTAGAGGCCATCTCCCGTGCCAATAGTATGGTCCCGAGGCCCCAGACTGCAGTTGGAGTTACTTTGTCACAGGGGGCTAGTTCTGGCTCAGAGACAGTAGAAAAGGGGACGGTTAAAGAAATTCTCACAGTAATGCAGAAACTGCAAGAACAAATGGAACACTTGCACACCCGTTGTGAAGAACATTCTATGAAAATTGCAGACTTCCAGAAAACTGGAGGTGAAAGGGTGAGCCGTCCATACCCAGAAAATCAGAATCACCCACCACCCCGCTGGAGGGATGAGGATAGGACCTACCGAAGGGGTCCAAATCATTTAGTGCAGTGCTCAGGAGAAATCGAAGGGGCTTACCGAAGGGGCCCAAACAGATGGCCAGAACGACGGGAGATACGCTGCTGGGAGTGTGGACGGATGGGCCACGTTGCTGCTAGATGTCCAGAGCAGCGACAAACTTATGAGAGACCGCCGTTAAACTGAAGTCCCCTGCTGCTGTAGGGCGTGTAGTAGGGGAGACTGACAAGAAGACTATGTGGGGAGAATGCCCTAATGATGACCTGATCGCTGCAAGTCCTGTTATACAGGTGGAAATGGAGGGTATTCCGGTTACCGGGATGATTGACACGGGTTCCCAAGTAACGACCTTGAGTAGAGACTGTTATGAACGGTACTTCCAGCAACATGTGAAATATGATCCCCATACATTCGTACAAGTGGTCGCAGCTAACCAGTTACCAGTTCCAGTCGTGGGAGTGGCCTGGATGAATGTCCGGGTATGTGGCCAAGATCTAGGTAGGAAAGGCATTGTGGTGGTACAGGAGTCACATGAAGTAAAGGTCCCTGTCATTTTGGGGATGAATGTGTTAAAAGAATTAGATCAGATCCTCTTTGAAAAGAAAGGTCACGGTTATTGGAAAGAAACCACCACCCATCGGCCTACTCAAACAGCTTTCCAGCGGCTGATCCGGACATGTGGCTTACAGAAAAGTTCGGATGCACAGCGTCCTCTGGCTCGAATTTCAGTTCCTTTGCATACAAAAGTTACACTGCCACCCAGTCGGGAGACAATAGTGTCTATGCCCGTAGGCACCTGTCGGAAACTAGAGGGCATAGCTGTGTTGGTAGAACCACTGCAGGCAGCCGAAGGAGGTGTTGATCCGCTAGTGGCCCGTTCCTTGGCAATAGTTCGCAATGGAAGAGTACCACTTCGATGTGTAAACACTCAGGACCAGAGTGTGGACCTGACCCCAGGGAGGCAGCTGGCTAACATCTATGTGACTCCGGAGGAAGTAAGGAAAGTAACTCCAATGCAGCTGAAGCCGACTGAAAGGGATGAGTGGACCGTAACTGTGTCCATGGGAGAAGATGAGGAACCCACCTCTGAATGGAATGGCCGTGCAATTCGAGAACAGATGAAGATGGATGCAAGTTCATGTTCTCTGGAATGGGTGCAGAAGGTAGATGAGCTATTGTGGGAGAACCGAGCCGCCTTTGCACGGTATGCTGAAGATTTTGGATGTACCACAGGGATCTACCATGAGATTCCCACAGGAGACACCCCTCCAGTTAGAGAGCGCTACCGACAAATTCCTCCACAGTTGTATCAGGAAGTAAAAGAACTGTTAGCTAAGATGCTACAGGGTGGGATCATCCAAGAAAGCCAGAGTCCCTGGGCAGCTCCTGTGGTGTTAGTAAGAAAAAAAGATGGGTCCATCCGATTTTGCGTAGACTATCGGAAGTTAAACGCTTGCACCGTACGAGATTCCTACCCCTTGCCACGGATTGAGGAGTCCCTCTCAGCGCTGGGGAGAGCCCGGTACTTCTCCTCACTAGATCTGGCTAGTGGGTATTGGCAGGTGCCGATGGCCACAAAAGACAAGGAGAAGACGGCATTCATCTTGCCCATGGGACTATACGAATTTAACCGGATGCCCTTCGGGTTGACAAATGCACCCGGAACGTTTCAGCGGTTGATGGAGAAATGTCTCGGTGACTTCAACTTTGAGTTCACTCTCATCTACTTGGATGACATTATAGTGTATTCTGCGACCTTTGAAGACCATCTCCACCAGTTGGGGCAAGTATTTCGAAGATTGCGGGAACATGGGCTCAAATTGAAACCCAGTAAATGTCGGTTGTTCCAATCTGAAATTGATTACTTGGGTCACCGCGTATCAGGAGAAGGGGTGAGACCATCAAGAGACAAGATAGCGGCTGTTCAAGATTGGCCAATACCGACTACCCTGCGAGAAGTGAGGGCGTTCCTTGGAGTAGCCGGTTACTATCGACGGTTTATTAAGGATTTCGCCAAGGTAGCAGCACCACTTAATGCTCTCCTACGAGGCACATCCGGTGGTCCAAAGAACCGGTCCGTGAAGTGGGGACCTGAACAGGAACAAGCCTTCCAGGCATTGAAGGATGCACTGACAACAGCCCCAATCTTGGCATATGCTGATTACCACTTGCCATTCCAGCTGTATACGGATGCAAGCCTGTATGGTCTTGGAGCAGTGCTTTCCCAGCTTCAGGATGGCCAGGAGAGGGTCATAGCGTACGGCAGCCGGTCTTTGAGAGATTCTGAAAGAAACCCCGAGAATTATAGTTCATTTAAGTTGGAGCTGTTGGCACTGGTATGGGCCATGACCGAGAAATTCTCTGAATATTTGACCGGTGCTGAAGTTTTAGTACTGACTGACAACAACCCACTAGCTCACCTGGAAAATGCCAAGCTCGGGGCGTTAGAGCAGAGGTGGATAGCCCGAATGTCTAAGTTCAATTACCGCATTAAGTATCGGTCCAAGACAGAGAACCAGAATGCTGACGGACTTTCTAGGGTAACCGCCCAGACCCCCACAGTAGACGTGGATCATGAGTTGGAGCATGTGGAGGTGCCCGACTTCAGCAGATTTTCACAGGCCTTGGCCGCCGCTAATCAGTTTGAGATGGAGGGGACTGAAACGGCTCCTTTCTTTGGTCCCTCACGACAGGAATGGGCACAGATACAACAGACCCATGAGGGGCTGGCGCAGATGATCAAGTGTGTTGAGAAAGGCCAGAAGCCCTGTAGAGAGGAAAGAGAACGACTGACACGTGAGATATTATCTGTTCTGAGTCAGTGGGAAAAGTTGGAGATGAAAAATGGAGTGCTATGCCGAAAGGTCTATTTACCTTCTGAGATCGACATTCGATACCAAATTGTGGTGCCTAGTGAACTGGCTCGCTCGTTGGCAGTTGAGGCTCATAATAAGAATGGACATTTTGGTCATGAGAAGACCTTTCGTTGGTTACAGCGACTGATTTACTGCCCTGGTCTTCGTCAAATGGTCGAAGAAGTATGCCGCAGCTGTCGAACTTGTGAGATCCATAAGGCAATAGAACAGAGAGCTCCCCTGCAAACCATCGTGACCCAGGAACCTTTAGAAATCGTCATGATAGACTATCTAATGGTGGGCCCATCCAATAGCGGACACCAGTATTGCCTCGTAATGGTGGATCACTTCACCAAATTTGCGGTGGTAACCGCCACCAAGGACCAGACAGCTGAGTCAGCAGCTCGTGCTCTGTGCCAAGATTTCATTCGAGTATATGGGTGCCCCCAACGCATCCACTCCGACCAGGGTGCCTGCTTTGAGGGACACGTAATGAAAGAAGTTCAACGTATCTACGGGATAAAGAAGTCGCACATGACTCCATACCACCCTCAGGGAAATGGGGCCTGTGAAAGATTCAACAGAACTCTGCTACAGATGCTGCGGACTCTGGAGGAAGACAAGAAGTTACAGTGGCCTCAGTTCTTGTCTGAAATGGTGTGGGCCTATAACAATCAGGTCCATTCTACAACGGGGTACTCTCCTTATACACTTCTCTTTGGGCGGTCTGGGCGAAGTATAGGAGAATTACAGTTGGATGATGTGGATGGGTTCCCTCCGAGGGATCCAACCTCTTGGGTGCGGGCGCACCGGCAGAGACTTGAGACGATCCATCGATTGGTGCGGCAGCGCCTGCAAGAACATCCCCATCCTGATAAGACCCCAGTGCAAGAAGCACCATTGCAACCAGGAGACCTGGTGCTAGTTCGTGTCAAGAAACCCCAAGGGAAATTGGAAAGCCGATGGGAGGCTTTGCCGTATCGTGTTGTTGGCCGCAAGTATGCGAATGGGCCAGTGTACCAGGTCCAGAAAGAAGGAACTGATTGTGTTGGAGTACTTCACCGAAATATGTTGCGCCTGTGTCATTCTGAAGGGACAAATCATGATGGGCCTGCCAATGTGAATGAGCTCCCACAGTCAGAGAATGGAGGTGCGGAATGGGCCTCCGACGAGGAGGATGATTGTTGGCCGATCCCTGCTCCTGGGGATGTTCCACCTGTGACTACTGTATCTCCGGCCTGTGCCCCCTCTGGTGCGGAATCCACTGGTCCTTCTCAGCCCATAGCTGCAGCACCCCATAATATACCACCGGTCCTCAGACGGACCACTAGGCCAAATGCTGGTATTCCCCCTGTTCGGTATGCGCAGGATGAGTTTGTTTGGCCTGCCATACATCGGTATACCACCACCCTGTGCATAAAAGTACAACCCTCTGGATATACTGTCATAGGCAGGGACTGCCAATCTTAAAGTGGGGGGGAATATGTAAGAGACAGCCAATGTTGTCCTAAGCTTTATTTGTCTGTATAAACTGTTAATGTTGAATGTATTTCTGTGATTCTGTTCCTTTAAGACAGCAGCCATTGTAATTGTGACATGATGCTGGAGTGAGACCCCCCCCCCCTTTTATGTCAGCCTGCCTGTTCTGCAGACAGAGTGTGAGCAGAGAAGCAGGAAGTGACGAGACAGAGAGCAGCAGCCATCTTGGCAAGTGTTGTATTGAACTGGTGTGGAGATTTTTCTGTACAGCTAAGCTGTATCTTGGTCCAGAGACAAACAGAGTGTAAAGAGACAACAGGACTAGTGAGTCCACGTGAAAGGAACTGTGCTCAGTGGCTGATCAGTGAGACTGACATTGTGACTGTGTATATGGATACCACAGATAGAGACTCGCAGTGCTGTTGATGTACTGGACAGCACCTGCTAAACCCCGGCTTACATCCCAGCTCAGTGTATGGATTCGGCAGGACTGTCAGTGTGCTGAGTGGAATCTGCTGTTGGATTACATTGCATTCAGTTGGTTTCCCTGTCTGTTAAAGAGGACTTCATTTCTCCCAAGATCCTGATAACAGTGAGGAGAGGACGCTTCACTATAAAAGAAAGGACCGACTTTGGGCCCCACCGCGCGCTTCTACGGACTGTAAGCGGTCCACCTGGACCACTGGGGAAAAGGGGGTGCACCCAAATGTGATGTCAGGGTCAGTTAGGGATAGTTTTGAGTATATTGTTCATTCAGTGTCCATACTGCAGAAGTGGACAGAGTAAAAGTAGAAACCATTGCAGAATTTGCCTTGAAATTGTTCATGCTATATTGTATATTTTGCTTGTCTTTATCCCTGTCATTTTACCTTCAAATAGCCTTTATTAACTTATAGTAAATATATATTTTTTTCTTGAACTACCGCGTGTGCGTTCATTTCTGGTTGCGGAGTCCAAACCACCTGCCTTGCTCTCGGTTCACAAATTGGCGTAGTCGGCAGGATCCGCTTACCAGAATGGACGGTGACGCACCCGTTCGGGAGAATGGTGCTGGAGGAAGAATGCCAGCAGGGGCTATAATGAGTCAGTTAGCTAAATTTGATGGCAATAATATGTCAGTGAGTATGTGGGTGGAACAGATACGAATGATACAGCGAATGTACCAGACCGCACCAGAAGTACTAGTAGAGCTAGCAATATTGACATTACAAGGGGATGCTAAGACCACGGTGATACTGAGGCCATTTGAACAAAGGCAGACATTTGAGCAAGTAGTCCAGATTCTAGAAACCATCTATGGAGAAACTGCATTGCTGGGGTCTCTGCAGGCTCGGTTCTTCCAGAGGGTACAACAGGAGAATGAAAGCCTTCCCCAATATGCAAATGCCCTACAAGAACTGCTCCGAGATATTCAAGGGAAGGAAAGAGGGGGCTCGCCAGCCTTCTGTAACCCTGATCGGACTCTCCGTGACCAGTTTGTCCTGGGGATACGTGACGGCAGTTTAACTGTGACTATGCAGGATTTTATACGACGAGAGACTGATGCTAAATTCCATGATGTACAGGTAGAGGCCATCTCCCGTGCCAATAGTATGGTCCCGAGGCCCCAGACCGCAGTTGGAGTTACTTTGTCACAGGGGGCTAGTTCTGGCTCAGAGACAGTAGAAAAGGGGACGGTTAAAGAAATTCTCACAGTAATGCAGAAACTGCAAGAGCAAATGGAACACTTGCACACCCGTTGTGATGAACATTCTATGAAAATTGCAGACTTCCAGAAAACTGGAGGTGAAAGGGTGAGCCGTCCATACCCAGAAAATCAGAATCACCCACCACCCCGCTGGAGGGATGAGGATAGGACCTACCGAAGGGGTCCAAATCAGTTAGTGCAGTGCTCAGGAGAAATCGAAGGGGCTTACCGAAGGGGCCCAAACAGATGGCCAGAACGACGGGAGATACGCTGCTGGGAGTGTGGACGGATGGGCCACGTTGCTGCTAGATGTCCAGAGCAGCGACAAACTTATGAGAGACCGCCGTTAAACTGAAGTCCCCTGCTGCTGTAGGGCGTGTAGTAGGGGAGACTGACAAGGAGACTATGTGGGGAGAATGCCCTAATGATGACCTGATCGCTGCAAGTCCTGTTATACAGGTGGAAATGGAGGGTATTCCGGTTACCGGGATGATTGACACGGGTTCCCAAGTAACGACCTTGAGTAGAGACTGTTATGAACGGTACTTCCAGCAACATGTGAAATATGATCCCCATACATTCGTACGAGTGGTCGCAGCTAACCAGTTACCAGTTCCAGTCGTGGGAGTGGCCTGGATGAATGTCCGGGTATGTGGCCAAGATCTGGGTAGGAAAGGCATTGTGGTGGTACAGGAGTCACATGAAGTAAAGGTCCCTGTCATTTTGGGGATGAATGTGTTAAAAGAATTAGATCAGATCCTCTTTGAAAAGAAAGGTCACGGTTATTGGAAAGAAACCACCACCCATCGGCCTACTCAAACAGCTTTCCAGCGGCTGATCCGGACATGTGGCTTACAGAAAAGTTCGGATGCGCAGCGTCCTCTGGCTCGAATTTCAGTTCCTTTGCATACAAAAGTTACACTGCCACCCAGTCGGGAGACAATAGTGTCTATGCCCGTAGGCACCTGTCGGAAACTAGAGGGCATAGCTGTGTTGGTAGAACCACTGCAGGCAGCCGAAGGAGGTGTTGATCCGCTAGTGGCCCGTTCCTTGGCAATAGTTCGCAATGGAAGAGTACCACTTCGATGTGTAAACACTCAGGACCAGAGTGTGGACCTGACCCCAGGGAGGCAGCTGGCTAACATCTATGTGACTCCGGAGGAAGTAAGGAAAGTAACTCCAATGCAGCTGAAGCCGACTGAAAGGGATGAGTGGACCGTAACTGTGTCCATGGGAGAAGATGAGGAACCCACCTCTGAATGGAATGGCCGTGCAATTCGAGAACAGATGAAGATGGATGCAAGTTCATGTTCTCTGGAATGGGTGCAGAAGGTAGATGAACTGTTGTGGGAGAACCGAGCCGCCTTTTCACGGTATGCTGAAGATTTTGGATGTACCACAGGGATCTACCATGAGATTCCCACAGGAGACACCCCTCCAATTAGAGAGCGCTACCGACAAATTCCTCCACAGTTGTATCAGGAAGTAAAAGAACTGTTAGCTAAGATGCTACAGGGTGGGATCATCCAAGAAAGCCAGAGTCCCTGGGCAGCTCCTGTGGTGTTAGTAAGAAAAAAAGATGGGTCCATCCGATTTTGCGTAGACTATCGGAAGTTAAACGCTTGCACCGTACGAGATTCCTACCCCTTGCCACGGATTGAGGAGTCCCTCTCAGCGCTGGGGAGAGCCCGGTACTTCTCCTCACTAGATCTGGCTAGTGGGTATTGGCAGGTGCCGATGGCCACAAAAGACAAGGAGAAGACGGCATTCATCTTGCCCATGGGACTATACGAATTTAACCGGATGCCCTTCGGGTTGACAAATGCACCCGGAACGTTTCAGCGGTTGATGGAGAAATGTCTCGGTGACTTCAACTTTGAGTTCACTCTCATCTACTTGGATGACATTATAGTGTATTCTGCGACCTTTGAAGACCATCTCCACCAGTTGGGGCAAGTATTTCGAAGATTGCGGGAACATGGGCTCAAATTGAAACCCAGTAAATGTCGGTTGTTCCAATCTGAAATTGATTACTTGGGTCACCGCGTATCAGGAGAAGGGGTGAGACCATCAAGAGACAAGATAGCGGCTGTTCAAGATTGGCCAATACCGACTACCCTGCGAGAAGTGAGGGCGTTCCTTGGAGTAGCCGGTTACTATCGACGGTTTATTAAGGATTTCGCCAAGGTAGCAGCACCACTTAATGCTCTCCTACGAGGCACATCCGGTGGTCCAAAGAACCGGTCCGTGAAGTGGGGACCTGAACAGGAACAAGCCTTCCAGGCATTGAAGGATGCACTGACAACAGCCCCAATCTTGGCATATGCTGATTACCACTTGCCGTTCCAGCTGTATACGGATGCAAGCCTGTATGGTCTTGGAGCAGTGCTTTCCCAGCTTCAGGATGGCCAGGAGAGGGTCATAGCGTACGGCAGCCGGTCTTTGAGAGATTCTGAAAGAAACCCCGAGAATTATAGTTCATTTAAGTTGGAGCTGTTGGCACTGGTATGGGCCATGACCGAGAAATTCTCTGAATATTTGACCGGTGCTGAAGTTTTAGTACTGACTGACAACAACCCACTAGCTCACCTGGAAAATGCCAAGCTCGGGGCGTTAGAGCAGAGGTGGATAGCCCGAATGACTAAGTTCAATTACCGCATTAAGTATCGGTCCAAGACAGAGAACCAGAATGCTGACGGGCTTTCTAGGGTAACCGCCCAGACCCCCACAGTAGACGTGGATCATGAGTTGGAGCATGTGGAGGTGCCCGACTTCAGCAGATTTTCACAGGCCTTGACCGCCACTAATCAGTTTGAGATGGAGGGGACTGAAATGGCTCCTTTCTTTGGTCCCTCACGACAGGAATGGGCACAGATACAACAGACCCATGAGGGGCTGGCACAGATGATCAAGTGTGTTGAGAAAGGCCAGAAGCCCTGTAGAGAGGAAAGAGAACGACTGACACGTGAGATATTATCTGTTCTGAGTCAGTGGGAAAAGTTGGAGATGAAAAATGGAGTGCTATGCCGAAAGGTCTATTTACCTTCTGAGATCGACATTCGATACCAAATTGTGGTGCCTAGTGAACTGGCTCGCTCGTTGGCAGTTGAGGCTCATAATAAGAATGGACATTTTGGTCATGAGAAGACCTTTCGTTGGTTACAGCGACTGATTTACTGCCCTGGTCTTCGTCAAATGGTCGAAGAAGTATGCCGCAGCTGTCGAACTTGTGAGATCCATAAGGCAATAGAACAGAGAGCTCCCCTGCAAACCATCGTGACCCAGGAACCTTTAGAAATCGTCATGATAGACTATCTAATGGTGGGCCCATCCAATAGCGGACACCAGTATTGCCTCGTAATGGTGGATCACTTCACCAAATTTGCGGTGGTAACCGCCACCAAGGACCAGACAGCTGAGTCAGCAGCTCGTGCTCTGTGCCAAGATTTCATTCGAGTATATGGGTGCCCCAAACGCATCCACTCCGACCAGGGTGCCTGCTTTGAGGGACACGTAATGAAAGAAGTTCAACGTATCTACGGGATAAAGAAGTCGCACACGACTCCATACCACCCTCAGGGAAATGGGGCCTGTGAAAGATTCAACAGAACTCTGCTACAGATGCTGCGGACTCTGGAGGAAGACAAGAAGTTACAGTGGCCTCAGTTCTTGTCTGAAATGGTGTGGGCCTATAACAATCAGGTCCATTCTACAACGGGGTACTCTCCTTATACACTTCTCTTTGGGCGGTCTGGGCGAAGTGTAGGAGAATTACAGTTGGATGATGTGGATGGGTTCCCTCCGAGGGATCCAACCTCTTGGGTGCGGGCGCACCGGCAGAGACTTGAGACGATCCATCGATTGGTGCGGCAGCGCCTGCAAGAACATCCCCATCCTGATAAGACCCCAGTGCAAGAAGCACCATTGCAACCAGGCGACCTGGTGCTAGTTCGTGTCAAGAAACCCCAAGGGAAATTGGAAAGCCGATGGGAGGCTTTGCCGTATCGTGTTGTTGGCCGCAAGTATGCGAATGGGCCAGTGTACCAGGTCCAGAAAGAAGGAACTGATTGTGTTCGAGTACTTCACCGAAATATGTTGCGCCTGTGTCATTCTGAAGGGACAAATCATGATGGGCTTGCCAATGTGAATGAGCTCCCACAGTCAGAGAATGGAGGTGCGGAATGGGCCTCAGACGAGGAGGATGATTGTTGGCCGATCCCTGCTCCTGGGGATGTTCCACCTGTGACTACTGTATCTCCGGCCTGTGCCCCCTCTGGTGCGGAATCCGCTGGTCCTTCTCAGCCCATAGCTGCAGCACCCCATAATATACCACCGGTCCTCAGACGGACCACTAGGCCAAATGCTGGTATTCCCCCTGTTCGGTATGCGCAGGATGAGTTTGTTTGGCCTGCCATACATCGGTATACTACCACCCTGTGCATAAAAGTACAACCCTCTGGATATACAGTCATAGGCAGGGACTGCCAATCTTAAAGTGGGGGGGAATATGTAAGAGACAGCCAATGTTGTCCTAAGCTTTATTTGTCTGTATAAACTGTTAATGTTGAATGTATTTCTGTGATTCTGTTCCTTTAAGACAGCAGCCATTGTAATTGTGACATGATGCTGGAGTGAGACCCCCCCCCCCTTTTATGTCAGCCTGCCTGTTCTGCAGACAGAATGTGAGCAGAGAAGCAGGAAGTGACGAGACAGAGAGCAGCAGCCATCTTGGGAAGTGTTGTATTGAACTGGTGTGGAGATTTTTCTGTACAGCTAAGCTGTATCTTGGTCCAGAGACAAACAGAGTGTAAAGAGACAACAGGACTAGTGAGTCCACGTGAAAGGAACTGTGCTCAGTGGCTGATCAGTGAGACTGACATTGTGACTGTGTATATGGATACCACAGATAGAGACTCGCAGTGCTGTTGATGTACTGGACAGCACCTGCTAAACCCCGGCTTACATCCCAGCTCAGTGTATGGATTCGGCAGGACTGTCAGTGTGCTGAGTGGAATCTGCTGTTGGATTACATTGCATTCATTGGGTTTCCCTCTGTTAAAGAGGACTTCATTTCTCCCAAGATCCTGATAACCGTGAGGAGAGGACGTTTCACTATAAAAGAAAGGAACGACTTTGGGCCCCACCGCGCGCTTCTACGGACTGTAAGCGGTCCACCTGGACCACTGGGGAAAAGGGGGTGCACCCAAATGTGATGTCAGGGTCAGTTAGGGATAGTTTTGAGTATATTGTTCATTCAGTGTCCATACTGCAGAAGTGGACAGAGTAAAAGTAGAAACCATTGCAGAATTTGCCTTGAAATTGTTCATGCTATATTGTATATTTTGCTTGTCTTTATCCCTGTCATTTTACCTTCAAATAGCCTTTATGAACTTATAGTAAATATATATTCTTTTCTTGAACTACCGCGTGTGCGTTCATTTCTGGTTGCGGAGACCAAACCACCTGCCTTGCTCTCGGTTCACAAATTGGCGTAGTCGGCAGGATCCGCTTACCAGAATGGACGGTGACGCACCCGTTCGGGAGAATGGTGCTGGAGGAAGAATGCCAGCAGGGGCTATAATGAGTCAGTTAGCTAAATTTGATGGCAATAATATGTCAGTGAGTATGTGGGTGGAACAGATACGAATGATACAGCGAATGTACCAGACCGCACCAGAAGTACTAGTAGAGCTAGCAATATTGACATTACAAGGGGATGCTAAGACCACGGTGATATTGAGGCCATTTGAACAAAGGCAGACATTTGAGCAAGTAGTCCAGATTCTAGAAACCATTTATGGAGAAACTGCATTGCTGGGGTCTCTGCAGGCTCGGTTCTTCCAGAGGGTACAACAGGAGAATGAAAGCCTTCCCCAATATGCAAATGCCCTACAAGAACTGCTCCGAGATATTCAAGGGAAGGAAAGAGGGGGCTCGCCAGCCTTCTGTAACCCTGATCGGACTCTCCGTGACCAGTTTGTCCTGGGGATACGTGACGGCAGTTTAACTGTGACTATGCAGGATTTTATACGACGAGAGACTGATGCTAAATTCCATGATGTACAGGTAGAGGCCATCTCCCGTGCCAATAGTATGTTCCCGAAGCCCCAGACCGCAGTTGGAGTTACTTTGTCACAGGGGGCTAGTTCTGGCTCAGAGACAGTAGAAAAGGGGACGGTTAAAGAAATTCTCACAGTAATGCAGAAACTGCAAGAGCAAATGGAACACTTGCACACCCGTTGTGATGAACATTCTATGAAAATTGCAGACTTCCAGAAAACTGGAGGTGAAAGGGTGAGCCGTCCATACCCAGAAAATCAGAATCACCCACCACCCCGCTGGAGGGATGAGGATAGGACCTACCGAAGGGGTCCAAATCAGTTAATGCAGTGCTCAGGAGAAATCGAAGGGGCTTACCGAAGGGGCCCAAACAGATGGCCAGAACGACGGGAGATACGCTGCTGGGAGTGTGGACGGATGGGCCACGTTGCTGCTAGATGTCCAGAGCAGCGACAAACTTATGAGAGACCGCCGTTAAACTGAAGTCCCCTGCTGCTGTAGGGCGTGTAGTAGGGGAGACTGACAAGGAGACTATGTGGGGAGAATGCCCTAATGATGACCTGATCGCTGCAAGTCCTGTTATACAGGTGGAAATGGAGGGTATTCCGGTTACCGGGATGATTGACACGGGTTCCCAAGTAACGACCTTGAGTAGAGACTGTTATGAACGGTACTTCCAGCAACATGTGAAATATGATCCCCATACATTCGTACGAGTGGTCGCAGCTAACCAGTTACCAGTTCCAGTCGTGGGAGTGGCCTGGATGAATGTCCGGGTATGTGGCCAAGATCTGGGTAGGAAAGGCATTGTGGTGGTACAGGAGTCACATGAAGTAAAGGTCCCTGTCATTTTGGGGATGAATGTGTTAAAAGAATTAGATCAGATCCTCTTTGAAAAGAAAGGTCACGGTTATTGGAAAGAAACCACCACCCATCGGCCTACTCAAACAGCTTTCCAGCGGCTGATCCGGACATGTGGCTTACAGAAAAGTTCGGATGCGCAGCGTCCTCTGGCTCGAATTTCAGTTCCTTTGCATACAAAAGTTACACTGCCACCCAGTCGGGAGACAATAGTGTCTATGCCCGTAGGCACCTGTCGGAAACTAGAGGGCATAGCTGTGTTGGTAGAACCACTGCAGGCAGCCGAAGGAGGTGTTGATCCGCTAGTGGCCCGTTCCTTGGCAATAGTTCGCAATGGAAGAGTACCACTTCGATGTGTAAACACTCAGGACCAGAGTGTGGACCTGACCCCAGGGAGGCAGCTGGCTAACATCTATGTGACTCCGGAGGAAGTAAGGAAAGTAACTCCAATGCAGCTGAAGCCGACTGAAAGGGATGAGTGGACCGTAACTGTGTCCATGGGAGAAGATGAGGAACCCACCTCTGAATGGAATGGCCGTGCAATTCGAGAACAGATGAAGATGGATGCAAGTTCATGTTCTCTGGAATGTGTGCAGAAGGTAGATGAACTGTTGTGGGAGAACCGAGCCGCCTTTTCACGGTATGCTGAAGATTTTGGATGTACCACAGGGATCTACCATGAGATTCCCACAGGAGACACCCCTCCAATTAGAGAGCGCTACCGACAAATTCCTCCACAGTTGTATCAGGAAGTAAAAGAACTGTTAGCTAAGATGCTACAGGGTGGGATCATCCAAGAAAGCCAGAGTCCCTGGGCAGCTCCTGTGGTGTTAGTAAGAAAAAAAGATGGGTCCATCCGATTTTGCGTAGACTATCGGAAGTTAAACGCTTGCACCGTACGAGATTCCTACCCCTTGCCACGGATTGAGGAGTCCCTCTCAGCGCTGGGGAGAGCCCGGTACTTCTCCTCACTAGATCTGGCTAGTGGGTATTGGCAGGTGCCGATGGCCACAAAAGACAAGGAGAAGACGGCATTCATCTTGCCCATGGGACTATACGAATTTAACCGGATGCCCTTCGGGTTGACAAATGCACCCGGAACGTTTCAGCGGTTGATGGAGAAATGTCTTGGTGACTTCAACTTTGAGTTCACTCTCATCTACTTGGATGACATTATAGTGTATTCTGCGACCTTTGAAGACCATCTCCACCAGTTGGGGCAAGTATTTCGAAGATTGCGGGAACATGGGCTCAAATTGAAACCCAGTAAATGTCGGTTGTTCCAATCTGAAATTGATTACTTGGGTCACCGCGTATCAGGAGAAGGGGTGAGACCATCAAGAGACAAGATAGCGGCTGTTCAAGATTGGCCAATACCGACTACCCTGCGAGAAGTGAGGGCGTTCCTTGGAGTAGCCGGTTACTATCGACGGTTTATTAAGGATTTCGCCAAGGTAGCAGCACCACTTAATGCTCTCCTACGAGGCACATCCGGTGGTCCAAAGAACCGGTCCGTGAAGTGGGGACCTGAACAGGAACAAGCCTTCCAGGCATTAAAGGATGCACTGACAACAGCCCCAATCTTGGCATATGCTGATTACCACTTGCCGTTCCAGCTGTATACGGATGCAAGCCTGTATGGTCTTGGAGCAGTGCTTTCCCAGCTTCAGGATGGCCAGGAGAGGGTCATAGCGTACGGCAGCCGGTCTTTGAGAGATTCTGAAAGAAACCCCGAGAATTATAGTTCATTTAAGTTGGAGCTGTTGGCACTGGTATGGGCCATGACCGAGAAATTCTCTGAATATTTGACCGGTGCTGAAGTTTTAGTACTGACTGACAACAACCCACTAGCTCACCTGGAAAATGCCAAGCTCGGGGCGTTAGAGCAGAGGTGGATAGCCCGAATGACTAAGTTCAATTACCGCATTAAGTATCGGTCCAAGACAGAGAACCAGAATGCTGACGGGCTTTCTAGGGTAACCGCCCAGACCCCCACAGTAGACGTGGATCATGAGTTGGAGCATGTGGAGGTGCCCGACTTCAGCAGATTTTCACAGGCCTTGACCGCCACTAATCAGTTTGAGATGGAGGGGACTGAAATGGCTCCTTTCTTTGGTCCCTCACGACAGGAATGGGCACAGATACAACAGACCCATGAGGGGCTGGCACAGATGATCAAGTGTGTTGAGAAAGGCCAGAAGCCCTGTAGAGAGGAAAGAGAACGACTGACACGTGAGATATTATCTGTTCTGAGTCAGTGGGAAAAGTTGGAGATGAAAAATGGAGTGCTATGCCGAAAGGTCTATTTACCTTCTGAGATCGACATTCGATACCAAATTGTGGTGCCTAGTGAACTGGCTCGCTCGTTGACAGTTGAGGCTCATAATAAGAATGGACATTTTGGTCATGAGAAGACCTTTCGTTGGTTACAGCGACTGATTTACTGCCCTGGTCTTCGTCAAATGGTCGAAGAAGTATGCCGCAGCTGTCGAACTTGTGAGATCCATAAGGCAATAGAACAGAGAGCTCCCCTGCAAACCATCGTGACCCAGGAACCTTTAGAAATCGTCATGATAGACTATCTAATGGTGGGCCCATCCAATAGCGGACACCAGTATTGCCTCGTAATGGTGGATCACTTCACCAAATTTGCGGTGGTAACCGCCACCAAGGACCAGACAGCTGAGTCAGCAGCTCGTGCTCTGTGCCAAGATTTCATTCGAGTATATGGGTGCCCCAAACGCATCCACTCCGACCAGGGTGCCTGCTTTGAGGGACACGTAATGAAAGAAGTTCAACGTATCTACGGGATAAAGAAGTCGCACACGACTCCATACCACCCTCAGGGAAATGGGGCCTGTGAAAGATTCAACAGAACTCTGCTACAGATGCTGCGGACTCTGGAGGAAGACAAGAAGTTACAGTGGCCTCAGTTCTTGTCTGAAATGGTGTGGGCCTATAACAATCAGGTCCATTCTACAACGGGGTACTCTCCTTATACACTTCTCTTTGGGCGGTCTGGGCGAAGTGTAGGAGAATTACAGTTGGATGATGTGGATGGGTTCCCTCCGAGGGATCCAACCTCTTGGGTGCGGGCGCACCGGCAGAGACTTGAGACGATCCATCGATTGGTGCGGCAGCGCCTGCAAGAACATCCCCATCCTGATAAGACCCCAGTGCAAGAAGCACCATTGCAACCAGGCGACCTGGTGCTAGTTCGTGTCAAGAAACCCCAAGGGAAATTGGAAAGCCGATGGGAGGCTTTGCCGTATCGTGTTGTTGGCCGCAAGTATGCGAATGGGCCAGTGTACCAGGTCCAGAAAGAAGGAACTGATTGTGTTCGAGTACTTCACCGAAATATGTTGCGCCTGTGTCATTCTGAAGGGACAAATCATGATGGGCTTGCCAATGTGAATGAGCTCCCACAGTCAGAGAATGGAGGTGCGGAATGGGCCTCAGACGAGGAGGATGATTGTTGGCCGATCCCTGCTCCTGGGGATGTTCCACCTGTGACTACTGTATCTCCGGCCTGTGCCCCCTCTGGAGCGGAATCCGCTGGTCCTTCTCAGCCCATAGCTGCAGCACCCCATAATATACCACCGGTCCTCAGACGGACCACTAGGCCAAATGCTGGTATTCCCCCTGTTCGGTATGCGCAGGATGAGTTTGTTTGGCCTGCCATACATCGGTATACTACCACCCTGTGCATAAAAGTACAACCCTCTGGATATACAGTCATAGGCAGGGACTGCCAATCTTAAAGTGGGGGGGAATATGTAAGAGACAGCCAATGTTGTCCTAAGCTTTATTTGTCTGTATAAACTGTTAATGTTGAATGTATTTCTGTGATTCTGTTCCTTTAAGACAGCAGCCATTGTAATTGTGACATGATGCTGGAGTGAGACCCCCCCCCCTTTTATGTCAGCTTGCCTGTTCTGCAGACAGAATGTGAGCAGAGAAGCAGGAAGTGACGAGACAGAGAGCAGCAGCCATCTTAGGAAGTGTTGTATTGAACTGGTGTGGAGATTTTTCTGTACAGCTAAGCTGTATCTTGGTCCAGAGACAAACAGAGTGTAAAGAGACAACAGGACTAGTGAGTCCACGTGAAAGGAACTGTGCTCAGTGGCTGATCAGTGAGACTGACATTGTGACTGTGTATATGGATACCACAGATAGAGACTCGCAGTGCTGTTGATGTACTG
This sequence comes from Leptodactylus fallax, assembly GCA_947044405.1. Taxonomy (NCBI): domain Eukaryota; kingdom Metazoa; phylum Chordata; class Amphibia; order Anura; family Leptodactylidae; genus Leptodactylus; species Leptodactylus fallax. The sequence continues at coordinate 6,559,054 of CAMRHE010000094.1, forward strand.
GACAGCACCTGCTAAACCCCGGCTTACATCCCAGCTCAGTGTATGGATTCGGCAGGACTGTCAGTGTGCTGAGTGGAATCTGCTGTTGGATTACATTGCATTCATTGGGTTTCCCTGTTAAAGAGGACTTCATTTCTCCCAAGATCCTGATAACCGTGAGGAGAGGACGTTTCGCTATAAAAGAAAGGAACGACTTTGGGCCCCACCGCGCGCTTCTACAGACTGTAAGCGGTCCACCTGGACCACTGGGGAAAAGGGGGTGCACCCAAATGTGATGTCAGGGTCAGTTAGGGATAGTTTTGAGTATATTGTTCATTCAGTGTCCATACTGCAGAATTGGACAGAGTAAAAGTAGAAACCATTGCAGAATTTGCCTTGAAATTGTTCATGCTATATTGTATATTTTGCTTGTCTTTATCCCTGTCATTTTACCTTCAAATAGCCTTTATGAACTTATAGTAAATATATATTCTTTTCTTGAACTACCGCGTGTGCGTTCATTTCTGGTTGCGGAGACCAAACCACCTGCCTTGCTCTCGGTTCACAAATTGGCGTAGTCGGCAGGATCCGCTTACCAGAATGGACGGTGACGCACCCGTTCGGGAGAATGGTGCTGGAGGAAGAATGCCAGCAGGGGCTATAATGAGTCAGTTAGCTAAATTTGATGGCAATAATATGTCAGTGAGTATGTGGGTGGAACAGATACGAATGATACAGCGAATGTACCAGACCGCACCAGAAGTACTAGTAGAGCTAGCAATATTGACATTACAAGGGGATGCTAAGACCACGGTGATATTGAGGCCATTTGAACAAAGGCAGACATTTGAGCAAGTAGTCCAGATTCTAGAAACCATTTATGGAGAAACTGCATTGCTGGGGTCTCTGCAGGCTCGGTTCTTCCAGAGGGTACAACAGGAGAATGAAAGCCTTCCCCAATATGCAAATGCCCTACAAGAACTGCTCCGAGATATTCAAGTGAAGGAAAGAGGGGGCTCGCCAGCCTTCTGTAACCCTGATCGGACTCTCCGTGACCAGTTTGTCCTGGGGATACGTGACGGCAGTTTAACTGTGACTATGCAGGATTTTATACGACGAGAGACTGATGCTAAATTCCATGATGTACAGGTAGAGGCCATCTCCCGTGCCAATAGTATGTTCCCGAAGCCCCAGACCGCAGTTGGAGTTACTTTGTCACAGGGGGCTAGTTCTGGCTCAGAGACAGTAGAAAAGGGGACGGTTAAAGAAATTCTCACAGTAATGCAGAAACTGCAAGAGCAAATGGAACACTTGCACACCCGTTGTGATGAACATTCTATGAAAATTGCAGACTTCCAGAAAACTGGAGGTGAAAGGGTGAGCCGTCCATACCCAGAAAATCAGAATCACCCACCACCCCGCTGGAGGGATGAGGATAGGACCTACCGAAGGGGTCCAAATCAGTTAATGCAGTGCTCAGGAGAAATCGAAGGGGCTTACCGAAGGGGCCCAAACAGATGGCCAGAACGACGGGAGATACGCTGCTGGGAGTGTGGACGGATGGGCCACGTTGCTGCTAGATGTCCAGAGCAGCGACAAACTTATGAGAGACCGCCGTTAAACTGAAGTCCCCTGCTGCTGTAGGGCGTGTAGTAGGGGAGACTGACAAGGAGACTATGTGGGGAGAATGCCCTAATGATGACCTGATCGCTGCAAGTCCTGTTATACAGGTGGAAATGGAGGGTATTCCGGTTACCGGGATGATTGACACGGGTTCCCAAGTAACGACCTTGAGTAGAGACTGTTATGAACGGTACTTCCAGCAACATGTGAAATATGATCCCCATACATTCGTACGAGTGGTCGCAGCTAACCAGTTACCAGTTCCAGTCGTGGGAGTGGCCTGGATGAATGTCCGGGTATGTGGCCAAGATCTGGGTAGGAAAGGCATTGTGGTGGTACAGGAGTCACATGAAGTAAAGGTCCCTGTCATTTTGGGGATGAATGTGTTAAAAGAATTAGATCAGATCCTCTTTGAAAAGAAAGGTCACGGTTATTGGAAAGAAACCACCACCCATCGGCCTACTCAAACAGCTTTCCAGCGGCTGATCCGGACATGTGGCTTACAGAAAAGTTCGGATGCGCAGCGTCCTCTGGCTCGAATTTCAGTTCCTTTGCATACAAAAGTTACACTGCCACCCAGTCGGGAGACAATAGTGTCTATGCCCGTAGGCACCTGTCGGAAACTAGAGGGCATAGCTGTGTTGGTAGAACCACTGCAGGCAGCCGAAGGAGGTGTTGATCCGCTAGTGGCCCGTTCCTTGGCAATAGTTCGCAATGGAAGAGTACCACTTCGATGTGTAAACACTCAGGACCAGAGTGTGGACCTGACCCCAGGGAGGCAGCTGGCTAACATCTATGTGACTCCGGAGGAAGTAAGGAAAGTAACTCCAATGCAGCTGAAGCCGACTGAAAGGGATGAGTGGACCGTAACTGTGTCCATGGGAGAAGATGAGGAACCCACCTCTGAATGGAATGGCCGTGCAATTCGAGAACAGATGAAGATGGATGCAAGTTCATGTTCTCTGGAATGTGTGCAGAAGGTAGATGAACTGTTGTGGGAGAACCGAGCCGCCTTTTCACGGTATGCTGAAGATTTTGGATGTACCACAGGGATCTACCATGAGATTCCCACAGGAGACACCCCTCCAATTAGAGAGCGCTACCGACAAATTCCTCCACAGTTGTATCAGGAAGTAAAAGAACTGTTAGCTAAGATGCTACAGGGTGGGATCATCCAAGAAAGCCAGAGTCCCTGGGCAGCTCCTGTGGTGTTAGTAAGAAAAAAAGATGGGTCCATCCGATTTTGCGTAGACTATCGGAAGTTAAACGCTTGCACCGTACGAGATTCCTACCCCTTGCCACGGATTGAGGAGTCCCTCTCAGCGCTGGGGAGAGCCCGGTACTTCTCCTCACTAGATCTGGCTAGTGGGTATTGGCAGGTGCCGATGGCCACAAAAGACAAGGAGAAGACGGCATTCATCTTGCCCATGGGACTATACGAATTTAACCGGATGCCCTTCGGGTTGACAAATGCACCCGGAACGTTTCAGCGGTTGATGGAGAAATGTTTTGGTGACTTCAACTTTGAGTTCACTCTCATCTACTTGGATGACATTATAGTGTATTCTGCGACCTTTGAAGACCATCTCCACCAGTTGGGGCAAGTATTTCGAAGATTGCGGGAACATGGGCTCAAATTGAAACCCAGTAAATGTCGGTTGTTCCAATCTGAAATTGATTACTTGGGTCACCGCGTATCAGGAGAAGGGGTGAGACCATCAAGAGACAAGATAGCGGCTGTTCAAGATTGGCCAATACCGACTACCCTGCGAGAAGTGAGGGCGTTCCTTGGAGTAGCCGGTTACTATCGACGGTTTATTAAGGATTTCGCCAAGGTAGCAGCACCACTTAATGCTCTCCTACGAGGCACATCCGGTGGTCCAAAGAACCGGTCCGTGAAGTGGGGACCTGAACAGGAACAAGCCTTCCAGGCATTAAAGGATGCACTGACAACAGCCCCAATCTTGGCATATGCTGATTACCACTTGCCGTTCCAGCTGTATACGGATGCAAGCCTGTATGGTCTTGGAGCAGTGCTTTCCCAGCTTCAGGATGGCCAGGAGAGGGTCATAGCGTACGGCAGCCGGTCTTTGAGAGATTCTGAAAGAAACCCCGAGAATTATAGTTCATTTAAGTTGGAGCTGTTGGCACTGGTATGGGCCATGACCGAGAAATTCTCTGAATATTTGACCGGTGCTGAAGTTTTAGTACTGACTGACAACAACCCACTAGCTCACCTGGAAAATGCCAAGCTCGGGGCGTTAGAGCAGAGGTGGATAGCCCGAATGACTAAGTTCAATTACCGCATTAAGTATCGGTCCAAGACAGAGAACCAGAATGCTGACGGGCTTTCTAGGGTAACCGCCCAGACCCCCACAGTAGACGTGGATCATGAGTTGGAGCATGTGGAGGTGCCCGACTTCAGCAGATTTTCACAGGCCTTGACCGCCACTAATCAGTTTGAGATGGAGGGGACTGAAATGGCTCCTTTCTTTGGTCCCTCACGACAGGAATGGGCACAGATACAACAGACCCATGAGGGGCTGGCACAGATGATCAAGTGTGTTGAGAAAGGCCAGAAGCCCTGTAGAGAGGAAAGAGAACGACTGACACGTGAGATATTATCTGTTCTGAGTCAGTGGGAAAAGTTGGAGATGAAAAATGGAGTGCTATGCCGAAAGGTCTATTTACCTTCTGAGATCGACATTCGATACCAAATTGTGGTGCCTAGTGAACTGGCTCGCTCGTTGACAGTTGAGGCTCATAATAAGAATGGACATTTTGGTCATGAGAAGACCTTTCGTTGGTTACAGCGACTGATTTACTGCCCTGGTCTTCGTCAAATGGTCGAAGAAGTATGCCGCAGCTGTCGAACTTGTGAGATCCATAAGGCAATAGAACAGAGAGCTCCCCTGCAAACCATCGTGACCCAGGAACCTTTAGAAATCGTCATGATAGACTATCTAATGGTGGGCCCATCCAATAGCGGACACCAGTATTGCCTCGTAATGGTGGATCACTTCACCAAATTTGCGGTGGTAACCGCCACCAAGGACCAGACAGCTGAGTCAGCAGCTCGTGCTCTGTGCCAAGATTTCATTCGAGTATATGGGTGCCCTAAACGCATCCACTCCGACCAGGGTGCCTGCTTTGAGGGACACGTAATGAAAGAAGTTCAACGTATCTACGGGATAAAGAAGTCGCACACGACTCCATACCACCCTCAGGGAAATGGGGCCTGTGAAAGATTCAACAGAACTCTGCTACAGATGCTGCGGACTCTGGAGGAAGACAAGAAGTTACAGTGGCCTCAGTTCTTGTCTGAAATGGTGTGGGCCTATAACAATCAGGTCCATTCTACAACGGGGTACTCTCCTTATACACTTCTCTTTGGGCGGTCTGGGCGAAGTGTAGGAGAATTACAGTTGGATGATGTGGATGGGTTCCCTCCGAGGGATCCAACCTCTTGGGTGCGGGCGCACCGGCAGAGACTTGAGACGATCCATCGATTGGTGCGGCAGCGCCTGCAAGAACATCCCCATCCTGATAAGACCCCAGTGCAAGAAGCACCATTGCAACCAGGCGACCTGGTGCTAGTTCGTGTCAAGAAACCCCAAGGGAAATTGGAAAGCCGATGGGAGGCTTT